>JANUWF010001921.1:4550000-4844007 GCA_026120185.1 Voacanga thouarsii
TGAGGTATAACCTATGTTTGACCTACAGGAATCTGATCTTGTCGATCTTGTAAACATAAGTTTGAAACTAGCTTTGCTAATACATCAGCCTACTTGTTTTCTTTTCTTAACACATGCTCAATTGTCACATCACCTAAATATCCCTTCAGCCATCTTACATAATTTTAATACTCAACATCATACTCACAAAGTAATCGATTAATAATTATTTGGGAATCCCTATACATTCTACGATGTAGTCGCTTCATAACAATAGCCAATTCTAATCTACGTATAAGGGCTTGGTACTTGGCCACATTATTGGAGCATCTCTTAGTTAAGATATATATATATATAGCAATACATCTCTCTCAAAGGTAATGAATACCACGCCAGCTCTAGCGCCATCACAATATGTCGCACCATTAAAATACATCTATCATGGTAGGAGAATCTTAAGAACAATGATATCTTTTATCAGACAAATCATCACTTAATTCTCACTCAGTAGGAGTAGGGTGATCAACCCAGAAATTAGCTAGCATTTGCACTTTAATAGCTTTTGTTGAACAAAGACGATATCAAATTATTGAAATTGAAAATACCACCTTGCTAAATGATCAAATAGCACAGGCTTTGTCATGACATATTTTATAGGATTTGCCTTAGATATTAGGCTTACATTATGCACTTGAAAATAATGCTTTAATTTCTGAATTGCAAATATCAAGGCAAGAAAAACCTTTTAATTGACAAGTAGTTCAACTTATTAGCTATCATTATTTGACTGAAGTAGTAGAGAGCATTCTCCTTGCCATTCTTATTTTCTTGAGCTAGCAATGCCACCACTAAGCGCTATTGCGCAACAATGTAGAAAATTAACAACTTACCAAGAATGGATACAATAAGCATATGAGGCTTCATCAAATAAGATTTGATACATTTGAAGGCATTTTGACATGTTTTATCCTACTTAAATAGTGTACCCTTCTTCATTAGGCAACCAAATGTTTAACATCACCCAATAAAATTTGAGATGAATCTTTGAAAGTAGGATAATCTTCTAATAGGGCCTAATTATATCTACATTTTTCTAGTTATTTGAGGACATCTCTTGGTTCTTTTGGTTTAATACCTAGTTATTTCCCTTCCTATATCATGTTTTGCTTGTGAAAAGTGTTCTTGGTGAATTTGTACAAGAATTGGATGATTTAAAGTCAAATTGCAGATTTTCATACTTGAGCCGGCGCCTACTCAAAGTAGTTGAACCGGCCGTAGCTCAGTTTGGGAGAAACCGAGGAAATATAGCTTAAATCAGGAGATTTCCAGAGCTGGACCGGAGCCGATCTAGACAAAGTGACTCGGCGCCGGCCCTACTTTATTGTTGTAGTTTGGAGTCCTTTTTCAAGTTAAATTGAAAATTGCCAAACAGGTTAACTTGCTTTCTACTTGTACTCGTCTCGGGGCATTTGGAGGATGACTTTTAGCAACCAAAAGGGCTATTTAACCAAGAACAAATGAAGATTATAATGTGAATCCAAGGTGCTAAAGCAAAAATCATTCATTGAAGTAGAATTCATCACTCAAATGAGTATTGATTTAGGAAGGTTCTCAAAAGAGGAAGAAGAGGGCTTGTCTATGAGTTCTTTCTAAAACATTTGTTTTCTTTTTCTTTGAACAATGGTGAGATTAATGTTTTAATTGTAATTGAATATTATTTGTGGATTTGTGATGAAAAATTAATTTTGTATTTTGTTCACTTGATTATTCTTCTTGGTGTTTGATTACTTGTTTTTAATAGTGAATTGATGAGATTGGACTATTCTTCTAATTAACTTGAGAAAGATGTTAGGAGATAGTCTTTATTGCTCAATTCTTGATTTATTTTTTAACTAACTCAAGAGAGATGTTAAGTTAAGATTAAGTAATCAAAAGTTGTTAATTTAACCTAGAGATAGGGAAATTGATGATTTCATGCCATTGTCACTTATAGATAGGGATAAAAATCAATGATTGTGTTTTATGCATCTTTTTGTTGTTTTAGAGATACAGAGATGTCCATTAAAATTGTCTAAGAGATAGTAAAACCATAACTCGAGAGAAAGTGGATTCTACATTAAACTTCTTCATGATGCCAAGAAAAGTGATTAATTATAATAATTGCTAATGGTTTATCGTCATGTTTTCAAAAGTAATTCTGTAATTAAATTTTTTCTTTCCAAGAGTTGTGCATATATTTTATCTTTATCTTTATTTTTGTTTTTACTATTCATCAATATAATTGATAGGTTAAATATTAAATGAAAAGTAATTAGTGTGTACTTATTTCTTGAGGATCAATACTCGTTAATTTCTATACTATGCTTAATGATGAGCGCTCTTTCTCATATATGTAATTTGGGATTAATGTTTTAAATTAAACATTTTTAAAAATGGATTCAAAATTGCATGATTTTTATATACCAAAATTTGATGCATCAAGTTTTTGACACCGTTGTTGGGGAACAATATCATAAAAGCTTAGAGTTCATTGATTTAGTCATATTTATATGTCTATATATAAATATGTATATATTTTCTTTGTTTAAATAGGCACCCATAAATTGTTGTTTTATGATGAAAGAAATGTATAAGATGTACTCTCTATTTTTTCTTTGCACGAAATGTACATTCAAGATCTTATTTTCAATATTCCATTGTGAATCTAACTAGAATATCATATGTAGATACCATAGTCAAATGGAGTTTGATCCAAAAAGATAATGGGTAGAACCCGTAGATGAGTACCACTTTAGAGAAGGTGCTAGGAGGTTTTGAAAGAACAGTCACCACACGAATCTAAAAGATAGACGATACTTTTCAGGTTTTTGCAGCCATGATTCAAAATATGGAAAGACAGATTTGATATTTAACTGATGTGGTGATAGTCCTACAAAGGAAATCACTTTTTATTCCTACAGGGGCAGATATATAGGTAGAATTAGTAGCTATTATATTGAGGAGTGGAAAAGAGCAGACGGACAAAACAGAGAAAACCAGGTGCTGGCCTGAGGAAGGGACCTGGTGCCAGTTTTCAATTGGACAAGAAATCGGAGAGAAAATCGACGCCGCTCCAAGATTCCAATCAGGTGCTGGTTGAGCTCTATACACAGGAAAATCCCCAGTTTTTAAACTATAAATCCATTACCATGCTAGAACACACAAAGCTAGAAAAGTTGAGCAATTTGATAAATTCTTAGAAATCTTTAAAAAATTACACATTCACATCATAACATTCTATAGGCCTATAGAATTGCCTTTAAAACTTCTATAAGTACTATTCCATATAGGTTGGTTTATGTGAAATCTTGTCATTTACCAGTGGAGGTTGAGCATAAAGTATACTAGACCATTAAACTTATTAACTTTGATCTTAAGTCTACAGGTATGCAAAGATTGCTGCAATTGGATGAATTGGAGGAATGGTGTGCTACCACCTATGATAAATCTAAGATTTACAAGGAGAAGATGAAACGATAGCATAACAAAAAGCTTCACCCTAATCATGAGTTGCACAAAGGTGGCCAACTTTTATTGTTCAACTCATACCTTAGACTGTTCCTCGGAAAGCTCAAATCTCATTAGTCCAGCCCATTCATGGTCCGAAAGGCATCCCCGTCCAGAGCCATTGAAGTTCCCTATCCGGAGAAATGTACCTTCATGGTTAAAGGAAATTATTTGAATTACTATTTTGGTGAAGAGCTTAATAGCTTGGATCGTGTCGACTTTTCTTTCCGCGAGGCTTACTCTCTGTCCAAAAGGAACTTCCCTATATTCTTATCAATTTTTTTTTTATAGTTTCAGATTTGAACCTTTTATTTCTTATTTTAATTTTTCTTTTGTTTATTTCTTTTTCTTTTTTATTTTAATGACCTTTCTTAGATAGTTGTTCTTTTTAGTTATTTTATTTTATTTTCATTTTCATTTTTTGTCTAGTTTTAAGCTTTTTATTGTGTTTCTTTCTTTATGACTGACTCAACCATTGTCAAGGAAACAATGCTCTTTTGGGATGAATTCAACGTGATTCTCAGCAATACATGGCTATGAAAAGTATTTCTTTGTATTACCATTCTTTCCGTTTTCATTTTTTTTAGTCCCTTGGATACTTTTGTTGGAATGTATGCCCTCTTAAACTAGGTTTCTGATGTACAAATCGAATATTTAATAAAAGAATTTATTTTCAGAAATTGTTTGTAAATTTACAATTTTATTTGTGCACAATTAAGTTTGGAAAAGACCCATTGCGTTTAAGTAAGTGGTCCATGTGAATGGAGGTCTTTCATAGTAAGGTATGGATCACGGGTTACTTAGCACATAAACTTTTATTCTTAACTGATTGATGAAAATGGGAATCTCATGATATTTAGGTTGTTATGTTCTAAATTCTAAATGGGAAATGGCTTACCTTTAGCCAGTGAGTAGTCCACTCACTTCATGACATAAGCATATTTCGAATACGTAGAACAGGACCTGTAGTAGTGGTTTCTTAAAAGTACTACATGGTATAAATCTAGACTACTACCGCTATAGCGTGGACTAGTACTCTACGACTTGAGTATAAGTTTGTGGTCTGACAAAGCTGGAAGCATATGCTTTGATATACTATAGTTGAGGTTCTATCGTAGGGCCAATATACTTGCATGTTGGGTATGTGTGCTAGTTAGTTAAGACAGACTTGTACAAGATAGTTTCTATACTATATCTCCCCTTGTGGTTGTCTGAATGATCTAAATATCTAGGGCCCTGGGAAACATAACTTGGATGTTTGCTTTAGGGTAGCTCTCTTGGAAAGTGGAAACAATCCAGGAGGTCGTGGATCATTGGACTAGAGGCCTAAGGATGGTAGATGTCATTTACAGAAGTGTTAGTACACTTCTTCCTCTCTAAATTACGGCGATGTATAGAGGGGTATTTTAGTCATTACACCTATAAGTCAGAGACTTTGCTAACATAACATTGTCCTTGGGGTCAATATTTCATTATGGTGATATTAGGAAATATTTAAAATGTAAAATACAGCTATTTATATGGCAAGGGTATTTTGGTCGTTTTAGTAGCTAAGGCGGTGTGTCTTTTGGTCCGTAGTATAGACCGTAAGTCTTAATTAAATACGGGTTAAGGGATTGATCTTAAATTAAATGGAATTATTTTATTTATGTAGCCTAATTTAATTATTGGGCTAGAATAAAATAAAGGTCCATAGAGAGAGAATTAATTAAATTGGTTTGGTGGATTAATTAATTATTCAGAACTTTGGCCTAGTTTGAATAATTAGGGATTAACCTGGGACTAAACTGATTCAAGCTTATTTAATTGGACTGGTTTATTTGGGCTGAAAAATTAATTATTTGTTGGGCCATTGAAGTGGTTTTAACTAAAATAATTAATTAAGCCCAATAGGTTAAACCAAGAGCCCAATGACCCAATCCAGTTTAACCTAGGATTTTTTATTTAGGTTAAATAGGAGGATTGGAAACAACGTTGTTGCAATTAGACACACAAGAGAGACGGCTTCTTCTCTGTGGAATAGCCAGACGTCTCTCTCTCTTTCTCTCTCTCCCCAGAAAATTCCCTAGCTCGTTAGTTATTCACCAAACGGTAGTTAGGCAAGCCATATACTGGAAAACCGAGAGTTTGGCATTCACATACATGCAAAGGCGGAGTAGGAGGCTTGTAAGAATTGCACCAGAGGCTTTTACCAACACACCTACACCGATTGCACATGTTTCGGTGCAGCAAACACTTAGAACGAGAAGATGAGGTAAAATTTTTAAAACCTTGGGATTAGGATAGGGCGCAACCCGCGCCGGCTAGGGCTGCCCGAGCCAGTGCCAGCCCTGCCCTGGAATCCATATTCTTGTTTTCTAGTTTTTTTATGTTTGCTTCCGCTGTGTGCTCCGTGTTTTTCCGCTTTCCATACCTTCAATTGGTATCAGAGAATGAAGGTTTTTGTGAAAATATAGGGAGCATGCATCTAGATTAATAAAATTGGACACATATGTGTGATTAAAATTGTGATCCTTTGCTGTTTTTGATATGGATAGATTTATTGTTAAGCCTCGCAGGTGAAGGTATAGGAATCTGTAATTTACTATTTTTCTTAGTAAATCGTGTGTGCCCAATGTTTATGGGTATAGGCAGTTGTTGGTTTTGGTTGATTTCATTATATTTAATTTGAAATCGGAGAGCCAATGCTACCAAAAGTCGTGCAGAAAAATAAGGGAAATTCATAGAGGAAAATCGCAGGAAAAAAATTGCAAGAATAGGTTCCAGAACAGAACCGGCGCCAACTTGGAATGTTGGAACCGGCACCGGCTTGGCTCTGGAAGGCCAGTCCGCGCACTGGTTTCTGGAGGGTCCTGGTTCTATGCGGCGGGTGCAGTGGACCACAGTGCAGATGGGTGCATGATCCAGTACGGCGGGTGTAGTGGACTAAGGAAATTATTTTTATTTTTCCTTGTAATTTTTCTTACGTTTTCTTTTGGTTTTGGGGTCCATGCCAAGCAAAGTTAATATTTTTGCAATAGTTAATATTCATGGAATATTTTTGCATGAAAAATATTAGTAAGGGATTTTAGGATTAAACAAGACCATTAATTAATTAATTAATGTATTTAATTCTATTATCTGGGCACTTAGGTTTAAAAAATAGAAAAGCATGAAAACGTCTACTATTTTCTAGCATGCTACTTATTTTTTGTACCTATGTGCACGTTTTCTCAAAGACTAAAGGCTTTGGGAATGTTTTGACAAGGAAAGCATTTTTCTACAAATTAAGTGGTTGTTTTAACTTGAACAAAAATTAATCCTTAGATATTTTCTCAAAGGATTTAATCCTTGACATAGAAAATATATTGGATTTAGATATTTTTGTAAGTTAAAATAGAAAGCCATTTTGTTTTAATTTTAGCCCAAGAAAAATGTTTTGTCAAATAAACTTGAGACCAAAGTCTCTAGAAAGTTTTAATTGGAAAATTTTTGAAATAATTAAGTTTTAACTTAAATAAAATTAGTCCATGGGAAAAGCTCTCAAAGGATATAATCCTTGACATGGAGATTTTTATGGACTTAGACATTTTATTTTGAGTTAAGGGAAAACTTAATGGAAATTTTCAAAATGATGTTTTTTAGAAAACTATTATTTTAAAAGACTAAGTGGGTGAGGGGTTCCAATGACCCCACGACTTCCATTACGATCCTCATTAGAGATCGTGGGTCCCCTCGCGTCACCTTAGGAGTGAACCCGTATAGGATGGGGCTACCACAAGGATCTAGATCTAATGGAGGGATGTAATTAATAACCCAGGGCACATACTATGATCAGCTAGCCCCTCGTTGGAGGTCATAGTACGAGGTATGTCCATAGGAAATGAGAGGAAACGGCCATCCCCTTGATAGAGTTATCTTCTAGATCATTACCTATAAGGGAAATTAATTTGTGGTGGTTAACACACTTAGCTTAGGAAACTGTTAATCTTCCCAAGAAACTATGTCAGTTTTCCAAAGAGCCAAATTGATTGTTATCAGTTTTGATAATAAGGATAAAGTGCACATATTTGTTTTGTTTTCACACACTGAATATTTTTTCTTTTATTTTTTGATTTTTTAGAAATGGTGGGAGGTTCTTTTAATCCATTGGCCGTTGTTCTCCAGGAGAATAAGCTAACGAGACCAAACTATGTGGACTAGAACAGGAACCTGGACATAATACTCATAGCCGAGGAGTATAAGTATGTCCTGTACAAAACCTGCCCTGTAATCGGGGAGGGTTCCACCGCCGAGGAGCGTGAAGCTGAGAAGGCATAGAAGAAGGCCGACGAGATGGCTCGTTGTTATATGTTGACCTCCATTCTAATGTGCTCCAATCTAAACATGAGCACATGACCACTACGTACGAATAACCCAATCATTAGCCACAATATTCGTGGATTAGAGCTGGCCCGCAAGGTAGGAGGCTCTTCGAACCATCTTAAACACTAAGATGGTTGAGGGAGCATCAATCAGAAAGTATATACTCAAAATGATTGCTGCTTTCGAGGAGGCAAAAATCTTAGGAGCTGTCATTGACCCCGAGAGCCAAGTGGACATGGTTCTCAAATCTCTACTGGGTTCCTTCACTCAGTTCAAGTTGAACTATAACATGAACAAGTTGAACATGGGTTTGACTGAGTTGATGAAGGAGCTCCAGATGGCGGAGAAGGTCATGAAGCCACAGTCAAAGGCAATGATTGCTAAGGCTTCATCTTCTAGAACTGGGCCTAAGCCCAGAAAGTTCAAGAAGAAGAAGGGGAACGCAGTAGGCCAGCCCAAGACCCAACCCAAAGATAAACCCAAGGGTAAGTGCTTCAAGTATGGACTGAAGGGACACTGAAAAAAGGAGTGTCCGGATTTTCAAGCCAAGAAAAACCCCACAAGTAATGTTTTTTATCTAGACTCTATATCAATAGTTGGATCGACTTCCACTTGGATTGTTGATTCAAAAGCCACTGATCATATCTGTAATTCCTTGCAGGGGTTTAGAAAGATAAGAAGACTTTAGAAGAGCGAACATGGACTACATGTGAAAAATGGAGCACAAGTTTGGGCCCTTGCAGTGGGAGAGTTGGATCTTGTTTTTTATTGTAATAGAATAGTGGTTTTGAAAGATATTTTATATGTACATGGATTTAGACAGAATTTGATTTCAGTTGCAAAACTAATAAATCTTGGATATTCTGTATCTTTCCATTCTGGTATTTCTATCAGTAGAGATGGAGAAATTCTATGTACTGGGCACATGTATGGAATTTTTTTTTTCTTAAACCCTATTAACAATCAATTAAATAACACTCAATCTAAACATTTAACAAGGAAGAGAAAGACCAATGTCAATGACTCTTTTCTTTGGCATCTAAGGTTGGGCCATATCAACTCAACTAGGATTCAGAGGTTGATCTATGATGGGCCCTTGGGCTCATTGAGATTAGAAAATTGGGCTCAGTGTAAGTCCTGCCTAATAGGAAAGATGACTAAGAGGTCATTTGCCCCTAAGACGGATAGAGCCAATGAGGTATTGAGTCTTGTTCATACTGATGTGTGTGGTCCTTTGTCTACACCAGCTAGAGGAGGTTTTGAGTACTTCATTACTTTCATGGATGATTGTACAAGGTTTGGTTACGTTAACCTGATGAGACATAAGTCTGACTCATTTGACAAGCTCAAAGAGTTTAAAGCTGAAGTAGAGCGTCGGACAGGTAAATTGATCAAGACCTTACGATCGGATCGTGGTGGAGAGTATCTCCTTGGTAAATTCAAGGACAACATGGTATATCATGGGATAGTATTCCAACTCTCTGCGCCGGGGACGCCCCAGCAGAACGGAGTAGCTGAGAGAAAGAATAGGACATTAATGGAAATGGTCTGAAGCATGATGTCTCATGCTACTCTTCTAGTATCCTTTTAGGGATATGCCCTGGAAACAGTGGCATATATTTTAAACTTGGTGCCTTCCAAGTTAGTACCTATGACTCCCTATAAGATGTGGACTGGGCGTAAGCTAAGTCTGAATCATCTCAGGATATGGGGTTGTCCAGCTTATGTACTGGTCAAGGGAGACAAGTTGGAATCAAAATCAGAATTATGCTATTTTGTTTGGTATCCAAAAGGGACAAAGGATGGTTACTTTTATCATCCTAAGGAGCAGAAAGTACTAGTTAGTACCAATGCTAGATACTTGGAGGATGATCAAAGTACTTCCACAAAAGGTTTAACTAGGTTGGAACTGGAGGAAAAGTTATCTTCGGAAGTAACTTATTCTGACTCGATTGTGGAACAAGAAGAGGCATAGCCTTAAGAGCCTGTACATATAGAGCCTCGTCGTAGTGGAAGAGTGTCTAGGGTTCTGAAGAGATGGACAGGAGAAGCTTTTGAGTTAGTCTCTGACCATCAAGAACAAGACCCTACTAGATATGAGGAAGATATTGCTGATACCGATGCAAATCTGTGGCATGAAGTAATGAAAGTTAAGATTGACTCTATATATCTCAATCAGGTTTGGGATCTTGTAGTTTCACCTGAAGGGATAAAACCCATAGGGTGTAAGTGGGTATACAAGAGAAAGAGGGGAATAGATGGGAAAGTGGAAACTTTCAAAGCTAGGTTTGTGGCGAAAGGGTATACTCAGAAAGAAGGAATTGACTATGAGGAAACCTTTTCCCCGATAGCCATGCTTAAGTCCATCCGTATCCTCCTTGCCATCGCATGTCATTATGACAATGAGATATGACAAATGGATATCAAGACGGCATTTTTAAATGGCCATCTTAGTGAAGACATCTATATGTCCTAACCGGAAGGTTTTATTGCTGAGGGCCAAGAGCATATGGTTTGCAAGCTTAAGAAGTCCATTTATGGACTTAAGTAGGCATCAAGGGCATGGAACATTCATTTTGATGAGACTGTAAAGTCTTATGGTTTTGTTCAAAACGAGGATGAACCATGCTTGTACAAAAAGCTTGAAGGCATTAATATGATTTTTCTTATCTTGTATATGAATAATATTCTACTCATTGGAAATGATGTAGGGTCATTATCATCTACAAATGTTTGGCTGTCTAGTCAATTCAGTATGAAGAACTTGGGAGAAGCTAGCTACATTCTCGGGATTAGACTTCTTAGAAATAGGAAGCAGAGAATGTTAGGATTATCCCAAGCTGCATACATTGACAATATGCTGGCCAGGTATAGCATGGACTCATGCAAGGGAGCTCTAATTCCTTGCAGACATGGGTTGTCATTTTCTTCAAGGGACTGTCCTAAGTCTTAAGAAGAAAAGGACAGAATGAGTAGGATTCCTTATGCTTCAGCTGTGGGAAGTCTCATGTACGCCATGTTGTGCACTAGTCCAGATATCTACTTTCTTGTAGGCTTGGTTAGCAGATATCAATCAAACCCTGGGGAGGTTCATTAGCAAGCTGAAAAGTATATAGTCAAGTACCTCAAGGGAACGAAAGATTATATGCTGGTTTACAGGGTTGATGACTTGGTTACTATAGGATACACATACTCAGACTTCCAGATAGATAAGAATGAGAGAAAATCCACTAGTGGATATGTTTTTACCTTGTCTGGAGGAGCTATTTCATGGAGGAGTATCAAGAAATCTTGCATTGCTGACTCAACCATGGAAGCTGAGTATGTGGCAGCTTCGGAGGCATCCAAGGAAGCAATCTGGCTCCAGAAGTTCCTTTCAGAACTTGGAGTCGTGCCACATATAGACAGGCTGATTGTAATGTATTGCGATAACACTGGAGCAGTATCACAATAAAAAGAACCCAGGAACCACAAGAAGGGGAAGTACATCGAGAAGAAGTACCATTTGATCTGGAATTTCATCCAGAGATGAGAAATTGTGGTGGAACAGATTGCCTCCGAAAACAATCTAGCAGATCCATTCACAAAGCCTTTAGCTGAGAGAGTCTTCAAGAGACACTTAGATGCCATAAGGGTGGGCACCTACGGACTTACTTATTCTTAGAGTGCAAGTGGGAGATTGTTGGGATGTATGCCCTCTTAGACTAGGTTTCTGATGTAAAAATCGAATGTTTTAATAAAACAATTTATTTTCAGAAATTGTTTGTGAATTTATAATTTTATTTGTGCACAATTATGTTTGGAAAAGACCCATTATGTTTAAGTAAGTGGTTCATGTGAATGGAGGTCTTTCACAGTAAGGTATGGATCACGGGTTACTTAGCACATAAACTTTTGTTCGTAACTGATTGATGAGAATGGGAATCTCATCATGTTTAGGTTATTATGTTGTGAATTCTAAATAGGAAATGGCTTACCTTTAGTCAATGAGTAGTCCACGCACTTCATGACATAAGCGTATTTCGAATACATAGAACAAGACCTGTAGTAGTGGTTTCTTAAAAGTACTATATGGTAGAAATCTAGACTTCTGCCGCTACAGCGTGGACTAGTACTCTACGACTTGAGTATGAGTTGGTGGTCTGACGAAGTTGGAAGCATATACTTTGATATGCTATAGTTGAGGTTCTATCGTAGGGCCAATGTACTTGCATGCTGGGTATGTGTGACTAGTTAGTTAAGACAGACTTGTGCAAAATAGTTTTTATACTATATCACCCCTTGTGGTTGTTTGAATGATCTAAATATCCAGGGCCCTGAGAAACATGATTTGGATGTTTGCTTTAGGGTAGCTCTCTTGGAAAGCAGAAACAATCAAGGAGGTCGTAGATCATTGGACTAGAGGCCTAAAGATGGTAGATGTCATTTACAGATGTGTTAGTACACTTCTTCCTCTCTAAATGTACGGCGGTGTATAGAGGGGTATTTTAGTCATTACACCTGTAAGTTGGAGACTTTGCTAACGCAACATTGTCCTTAGGATCAATATTTTCTTATGGTGATATTAGGAAATATTTAAAATGCAAAATACAGCTATTTATATGGTAAGGGTATTTTGATCATTTTAGTAGTCAAGGCGATATGTCTTTTGATCCCCAGTATAGACCATGAGTCCTAATTAAATACAGGTTAAGGGATTGATCTTAAATTAAATGGAATTTTTTTATTTAAGTAGTCTAATTTAATTATTGGGCTAGAATAAAATAAAGGTCCATGGAGAAAGAATTAATTAAATTGGTTTGGTGGGTTAATTAATTATTCAGGGTTTTAGCCCAATTTGAATAGTTAGGGATTAACCTGGGACTAAACTGATTTAGGCTTATTTAATTGGACTGGTTTATTTGGACTGAAAAATTAATTATTTGTTGGGCCATTGAGTTGGTTATAACTAGAATAATTAATTAAGCCCAATAGGTTAAACCAAGAGTCCAATGGCCCAGTCCAGTTTAACCTAGGGTTTTTTATTTAGGTTAAACATGAGGATTGGAAACAACGTTTTTGCAATTAGACACACAAGAGAGATGGCTTCTTCTCTATGGAATAACCAAACGTCTCTCTCTCTCTCTCTCTCCAAAAAATTCCCTAACTCGTTTGTTGTTCACCAAACGATAGTTAGGCAGGCCATATACTGGAAGACCGAGAGTTTGGTGTTCACATACATGCAAAGGTGGAGTAGGAGACTTGCAGGAATCACACCAGAGGCTTCTACCCGTACACCTACACCAGTTGCACATGTTCCGGTACAACCAACACTTAGAATAAGGAAAAGAGGTAAAATTTTTAAAACCTCTGGATTGGGACAGGGCGCAACCCGCGCCAGCTAGGACTACCCGAGCTGGCGCCGACCCTGCCTTGGAATCCCTGTTCTTGTTTTCCAGTTCTTTTTTGTTCGCTTCCGCTGCGTGCTCCGTGTTTTCCCTCTTTCCATGCCTTCAACTTTTTCTTGTGATATTCTAGGCCATTGGAGACAATGTCCAACTTAAGTATGGGGGAAAAATTCAAGCCAATACTTTCTACTGAAGATGATTTTTGTGCTAAATTTTTTCGAATTTGTCTATAAGGGAGTTATGACTTCTTTAAAAAAAAAATTGGATATGAGTTTTGTTATTCATTATGGTTGTATTTTTGTTAAAAGGTAAACTTGTGTATTAAATTGGATTTTGCTAAGTTTTGAAAATTTAAGTTAATCTTGGTTATATTTGGTATTTGAGTTTTTTTATTCTTTAATTTTGAATACGAATAGTATGATGAAATATAGGAAAAAGTTGTTAACTAATTCTTGTATTATGAATTTATAATTTTTTTGACTTTGAGTTGTAAATAAGAAATGTGAAGAAATAAAAAAAATAATGAGTAAGAAAAATCATTGTTTTGTCAGCTAAAATATGATGAGAAAAAATGCTCTTGTTTTTAATTTAGAACACCTTTTTCTAAAAGAGGGGTTGATATGGAGAGATGTAGCAAGTATTGTTCGGTGTACTCCCTTGAGATTATCCCAAAGGTAAGAAGGTAGCAAAAAGAGCAAAGAAAAAAATGTTCAAAAATGTTGAAGGAAAAAAAAAAGAATAATGACTACAAAAGAGGATAATACGGTGTGTGAAGAGAAACTCATTCACTTGAGGCTATCAATTCCATAGTCATTGAAAAACAAAATGGAATGTTTCCTTATTCTATTACTTGAGTTGTACAAATTTGAATTCATGATGCTTGAATTGGTTAAATAGCTTGTATGTGATAAACCTTAGAGGGGAGAGGTGAATAAAGTTTATAGCAAACAAATACGATTAAAAAATTCGTTGATATCTTTTTGATAATGGTCGAAAAAAGTATCAGTTCAAAAATTCCGACTTAAATGATGAAAAGAAGATCTATAGTTAAGATGGGTAGATAAAGCAATAATAACAGTTTCATCCAACTACATAAAAGTCTTTGATCAAATTAATGAATGCAAGGAGGAGTTAAAGCTCTCAAGTTGGGTAAACAGTAAAAATGCAGGTATAAACATATTAGCTTCGCAGCTATAGGAGTACAAACATGAATATTTTGAAAGACCACTAAATGGCAAGAAGATGGTCCATTTTACATATGGGCAGTTGCGGCATTAAAGACACACTTTCTACAGAACATAAAGGTCTTTTAAAACTGATCAACAATTGCAGAGATTAAGATAAAGTTCTTTAATCTAATGACCAACAAAAATGCAGTGATAAAGTGCAGATGAAATGTAAAAGAAAAAACCTAAGGATTTTTAGTGGTTTGATTCCCAAGTGTTCTACACCCACTACCTTAAGTACTCACTTAAGGATTTTAATACAATCACTAAAACTCTTTTCCCAAATCAATGGTGGTTGGCTACACTAATCTCATACAAGAGGATCATCATACTTGGTTTTACACCCAACCTCTTAAGCATGCAAATCAAAACTCACCCCAACTGGGTTTTACTTCCTTAACCTTGATACACAATAATTTAAGGCTCACCCCAACCAGGTTTTGCTTCCAAAAACCTTGATACAAAGTTGATAAAAAATAGATTACAGAAATAGCTGATAGATTGAGCAGATATGAACAGCTAAGTATAAAATACATTTTTACCTTTGGAGCAATTTGATTTCACTTTGAAGCACAATGAAAAGAGAGATTTTTGTATTCTAAAGTGTAAGAGTGTTTCTGAGAAAGATAGTACAAAAATCTGCTTCAAAATCGAATTTTGAAGGCTTTTATAAAAGCAAAAGTAAGATAGCAACGGCTAGAAATGGCTAGTTTCCACTGTCAAATTTTTTAAAGTTTTGGACTCAGGGATCGATGAGGGTGCATCCAAATGATGAGTCTAAAGTGGTACTTTTTTATGTAGAAACATTTAGAAACTATTCCAGAGTTTTGGATGAAGATTTTAGATGCATAGTCTATCCAAACTACTCAATCCAAATATCTGAAAACTTACTCTTTGAAATTATTTTATTTTCATGTGCTTCAAGGTAAAACAAAATTGATCATAAGGTAAAGAGATATAGGAATTTACAAATAATACATTGACAAATGATTCCTAATCTAAAGTTCTGTTACAAGGACTTCTTGGTATGCAATCTCTTAAGCTTATCTTATACTTGGTCACCTATTCTTAGATTTCATTGCTCAAGAGTTGCTTAGCAATCTCAATTGTATGCCTTGGAAGAACTGAGGTCAAATATATCCTATCACATCTAGATCACACAAGTTAGTCATCATCAATATTTGTCATAAGTTATATTATAGGAGAATGCCCTTATGGCTAACAATCTCCTCCTTTTTGAGTGATGACAAACTTTATGGGGTTGTAATATAAAAATAATGATATGTACAGTACATATATGTTAGACCGAAAGAAACAAGAATATATTTAACAGAGAAGCATTCTCTCATTGTTAGACTCAAAGAGTGTTTATGAGACTAAGATAATAAAATTTAAGCATACACTCATAAATATGGCTCAATAAGCCTATGGCCCAACCTACCTCCTTATCATCCTTCCTTCCATCTTAGGACTATTTCATAAGGAAATAGCCACAAATAGTAGTTACAAGAATAATATATAGATATGTACATGATGAGGTATAGAAGATAAATCATAAGATGTAATGCTCTCCCTATATATGTGCATATGTAAACAAAAGATAATGAGATGCTACCCATGAAGTGCGTTTGAGAATAAGACTGGATTTTAGGATTTTGGACTTCCAAAACGTGCATCCAAAATAGGTAAAAATGAGGTAGAAGCTAGCCTTTTAAAAAGTCATTTTTGGATTGTTATTCTGGATTGAAGAAATTTAAGTCCAAAACTCCCCCTGTGTATGTACAAAAGAAAAAGGTAAGACAGATTTCATAAGTATTCACTTGAATAACCTTATCATCTAAACAAACATTTTGCAAAATGTACATCACATACATATTCAAAACAAATCATTCAACCAGATCACAATAAACTCATACCTACACTTCAATCTCCGTACTCTATAATAATAATGTCTCAACATAGTCTCCATCAAGTCACCTAATTCTTCACAGTCTGTATTTTCAAACCATAACCATAAACATTCATAATTCATCTTAAGCTATATGAATTTACAATCCTCATAAGCAGTCACAATCACAATCCATAAATTTCAAAGTTCACAATAGTCACAACAATATATTCTTCATAACCATAGTATATTCACAATTCACAGTTCACAATCCATATTTCAAAGGCGAAAACCAGTGGAAGAGATATCATGATAGCAAATAGAAATTTGCACATAACACAATGTTTGATCAACCCAAGTCTCAAAATTGTATTTCTCATAATCAAAAGCTTCTCTTTTCAATCTCCATATCACAATCTCTTCTTAGTCCACAACACAGTCTTCATAACCACATCAAATTATCAATTCACAATCTCCAAACAATATTAAATCATCAATTCACAATCATCAATTTACAATCCATATTTATTTGGTATCACTTTTTTTATCCCCCTTTGTCATCAATAAAAAATACCAATAAGTAGTAGAGACGCAATCAGTAGTAAATTTGTAGCAATATCAGAAGACTGCTTAGAACAGGGACAACAATACGCAATAAGCAACATTAGCAATAACAATAAGCCGTAGGAAACTAGCAGTAATATCAGTTAAAGACCAAAATAAAGGTGTTCATGAAAATATAGTGCAGAGAGCATGAAATTTGGCTGAATAAAGTTGTGTCATCAGAATAAAAGTTGGTAGAATGGGTCATTAGTCATCGGTCATCAAGTGACACTTCTCATGGAATGAGGATAGTCGCAAGCTTAGCACTGGCACCCTTCTTTGAATGTTGTCCTACAATTCTGTTGTCTATTTTACCATGATATGCTTCTGCCTTTGGCCAGATGAGTTGCCAAATGCAACTGGTTTGTCTTGCTTGGGAACTTCCTTGTCAATGGTGGGTATAACAGTTGTTGGTTCTTTAGTGTGCAGAGATGAGACATTAGTTATATCAATCTCTTTCTTGTTCTCTTTCTCACTCTCCTTCTCTGGCTGAACATCAGTTTCTTCCCCTATTGAAGGAATGATAGGTTCAAGCTCTGACACGGGCGGAGTAACTTGTTCAGTCGAATCACCTGCAGCTTCATATTGCTTTTCTTCCACATTTGTCAGTTTCTTTCCCAAATCTTTTAGTTCACCTTTGATTTTTGCACTCAGACTATCTATCTTGATAGATAATAGATTTACAACATCTAAAATACTCTGAGTTATTCTATTATCTTGAGTTTTCTGCTTCCCTCTACATGATATTTTCCCTTGAATTTCAGTCTAAGCTTTTCTTTTTATTCTTCCTAATGTAGCAGATTTTCTTTGGCCTTTACCAATTTTTCTTCTTCTTCTTCAGTGGCCTCTCTAAGTAATATTCATTGATTATCCACTTGAATAGACCACATTTTCTTAAATGAATCTCTGCCATAGATAATTACTTTATAGTGCTCAGGGGTAACCGCACTCAAATCAACATTGAAGTATTTGAATAGCTTGGTGAGAAGATGTCCAAGACTAGATATCACCATGGTTGTAGCAATCTCCCCATTTCATTTAACCATTTGGCATTTTAATCACTTGAATTTCTAAAACTCTTGGCACCAGTAAATTTCATCTCTAATCGACTCAGTTCAAAGAATTCAGAATTTTCAGGCAGTTTGTTCATTTCAAAAAATTGTATTCCACCATCCCGGACACTAAAAGAATTCTATTTAACATACGATGGTCAAAACTTAAAGTTCACTTTTTCAACTCTAGATACATTCCACTGCATATTAAACCCATTCTATGTTTCCTTATGACATACATTTCTTAGATTTGCATAGAATTCTCATACCAATATATTATATAGTTTTTCATTCACAAATAAAAAATACCCCCAACCACTAATTCAAAAAAACCTAAAATACACGCATAATTCAAAAAATGCCTCATTATCAACTCAATAGCCTAAAGTGATGGTCCTATTTCTAGGTACCAAATCTTTATACTTAAACTCACTTTTTGAGTTAGGAATTTGAGGTATTTGAGTGTTCGAGCTTTGCTTCTTCTAGAGGTTACATTGATAATGTAGTTTGAGGAGTTGGTTCATCTATGGCAACTCCTTTTTCTTCTTCTTGGCAGATATCAATTTGGCAGCAACTAATTTCTTTTTCATTATCTTGCATTTCTTGATCTCTTTTGTTATTAGCTCAGCCCCTTTGTTGGGTTTTAGAGTTTTACCCATAGCAAATAGGATTGAACAGTTTGATTTTTCTAGTTTTTGGCGAAAGAATGAAGGCCAGAGCAAAGAGAAAAGTGCTAAGACAAATGACAGCTTTTTTTATTTTTTCGAAATGGGAAGAAGATTCAAATAGATTTGAATTCTTTTTGGGGTTTATGAGATATTGAAGAGTATAAGTGCAATTTAGTGCATTTGAGAAAGGTGCTTTTTGAAAATATGTAAAGATATTCTAATAAGAAGAGAGAGTGTGGTGTGACAAAAAAAGGTGGGAACATTTAGAGTTTAAAAGATTTGAACATTTTGACACAGATTGTCCATCCAAATTCTTTGTCCAAAAGGTGTGTCACATGTGGTCAAAAGATACTGTGTCTTTTGGACTTAAAATACAATCCAAATATTGCATCCAATATCTCCATCTAAAATTAGAAGATCTTCAGGAATTCTGCAAGAATAAAAAACCAATCTCTGACAAAATCGTTAGATACATAATCTAGGAATTTCCTGACCTTTTTTCAGATGATTACATCTTTCTTTGGCCAGTGGTTTAGTGAAAATGTTTGTAAGCTATTCATCAATTAGAATACATTCTATATACACATAAGCCTTAAGCACATGATCTCTTGCACAAAGGCACCCTTTTTCATATTTATCAAGCTTTAATAATATGCTCATAGGTGTACTTATTTCTTTTGTTTCATTCATACCAAACCTTTTGAGTAGCTCCTTAGCATACTTGGCTTAATTTAAGAAGATTCCAACTTTGGTTTGCTTGATTTGAAGATCGAGAATATTAAGTTCTCCCATCATGCTCATCTCAACCTCTTGCTGCATTGTCTTGGCAAATTTCTTGCATAGGGAATAATTACTAGCTTAAAAATAATATCATCAACATATATTTGCAAAATTAGGATATCATCCAAATTTTTAGATTTTATAAATAATGTAGTATTAATTAAGCCTCTTGAAAAACCTTTTGAAAGAAGAAAAACACTAAGCCTTTTATACCATGCACTTAGAGCTTGCTTTAAAAGCATGGTATAAAACCAAGAGGTTGCTCACCATAAACTTCTTCAATAAAACCATTTAAGAAGGCATTTTTGACATCCATTTGATAAAGTATAAAACCTTTGAACAATGCAAATGCAAGCAACGTTCTAATGGATTCTAATTAAATAATGGGAGTAAAAGTTTTATCATAGTCAATCCCCTCTTCTTGATTGAATCCCTAGGCAACTAATCTAGCTTTATTTCTAATAATAATGAATTGCTCATCAAGTTTGTTTTTAAAAACCCACTTAGTACCAATTACAGGATAGTAAATAGTCTAGGGACAAGCTTTCAAACTTGATTCTTTTCAAATTGGTTTAGCTCTTCTTGCATAGCCATAATCCAAAAATTCATCGTGTAAGGCTTCATTAATACAATTAGGTTTGGTGCTAGAAAGTAGAGCAAAATTTATCAATAAATTACCGTCTAGTTTTAACTTTGCAACTAGGATTACCAATGATCTATTCTTTTGGATGGACAATTTTGTAGTTCTAAACTTTTGGCAGATTCTAATCAGTGTGCTCGACACTTCTATGCTTGCTATCTTCAACTTGTTGTTCCTCTAGTTCTTCTTCTTTAGAATAGTTGTCAAGTGATGGAGCTTCATAATGTTCAATGCCATTTTTTTTTTTTTTTTGAGCTACCTACATCATCGTGATCTTTTTGTGCAAAAGATAAGGTCCAAGTGAAGTTTGAAAAATCATCTACTACTACATAAGTATACCTTTTACCATCTAGGCTAGTGGTCCCCATTAGTTTAAACAAATGCATATGTATTAGCTCACGAGGTTTTGAGGTTTAAATTATTTTCTTGGATTTGAAATATGTCTAGATTTATTTTTCAAATTGGCAAGCATCACATAATTGGTTTTTATCAAATATTATTTTGGACCGTCCTTTCTCGAGCTCTTTTAAGGATAATATATTTGATAAATTAATACAGACATGGCCTAACTTTCTATGCTAAAGGTGGCCATCATTATCATATATGAAAAAGCATTTCTCTTCTTGAGCAGTTGGATCATCAACATATAATACATAGACATTACCAATGCAGTTCGCAACAAAAATGATTTCATCACAAGAATTATCAATGAGAATGCATGAATCTTTTTCAAAAATAACCTTGCAGCCATTGTCACATAAATGATTAATACTAACCAAGTTGAACATTAATTCATCAATCAATAATACTTGTTTAATAATAATAGAGGATCCTTTACCAACATTATCTATACGGAGTGTTTTCCTTTTTTATTATCTACAAATATGACACATTTATCATTTGTAGCTTGAATGTTATCCATTAGTATTGCATTTCCCATCATGTGTCTTGAGCATCTGCTATCCAAGAATTACTTTGTGGAGCTCAATTCTTTATAGCTGATGTACCTATTCATGAGATGGAAGAATGGCTTTTGGTACCCACATTTTCTTGGGTCCATGAGGGTTAGTAATGATTCTTCAAATTTTCCAAGCTATTTTTGCACCAGATTCCACTTTCTTCTTAACATAACACCTAGATGCTTTGTGTCCAGTTTTTATAATATATGCAACAATTGTGTGTCATATATGATGAAGTAGCTTTTACAAAGTGAGATTTGTAATTTCTAGCTTTGATCTCATGCCTATAGCCTAGACCATTCCAGTTTCCAACTATGGGTTGTGCACCAAGCAATTTTTCCAAATTATTTTTGCCATTTATAAACTTTTCAAAGCATATAGTGAGATCATCGGCTCCATTTTTCATATAATCAAATTTGTTAACTATAATTTCAAAAGAATGAATTTTATCACATAAGCATTTATTTTCTAGAGACACGTGATGCAAGAAAGTAATAATAACATTCTTTTCATTATTTTCACATATATGTGACTCACGTGAGACTTTGTTTTCATTCAACAGCTTTGCATTCTCATCTAACAAATAGTCAATTTTCTTCTTTATTTCTTTATTTCTTCTAAACAGCTTTTTTAGTTCTTGAAACATGTCAAAGAGTAATTTATTAGGATCATCATGCTTTTCACAATTAGAATTATGCAAATCAGTTATCAAATCTGGAGAAGCAGAATTTACCTTATCCTCCATAGCCATGAAGTAAATGTTTGATTTTTCATTTTCAAAATCAGAGCTTTCTTCTATCTTGAATTTAGCTTGATCCCAAGTTCTAATCAATCATTTTCTTTTCTTCTTGTTGTGCTTGGCTTCTCTTTCTTTTGATTTTGGGCAATCAGAAATAAAATGCTCTATACTCTTGCACTCATAGCATTGAGGTTTAAAGAACGAAGTTGGTCCTTTCTTTTTGACGAACTTCTTCCCTTTGCTGAAGCTGTCTTTTCTGAATATCTTTTTTATTTTTTAAGCTACCATAGCCAATTCTTCATTATCCAGATCATTACCATCATCATAATCAGTTTGATCATGGTTAAGCTCTTCTTCAACTACCTTTAAGGCAGTTCCCTGTTTGCCTTGGTCATTACCATCATATTCTTGAAACCTTTTAAGTTTCATTTTATGAGTTAAGAAAGAGCTAATTAGCTCTTCAGTAGGTAAGTTGTTCAAGTTTTTTTATTCTTCTATAGCCAAGGTTTTTTGCTACCAACTTTGTGGTAGACCATCAAGCAATTTTCTGCTTTGCTCTCCAAGAGAGTAAACTTTTCCATAGGCCTTTAGACCATTCATGATGTTTGTGAAAGAAATTAACATATTAGTGATATGCTCACTTAGTTTCATATTGAACAATTCATAGTCTCGAACTAACATTCCCAACTTTGATTATTTTACTTGATTAGTCTCCTCATGGGTGATCTCAAGTAGTCTCCACATTTCATGGGTTAAATCACAACCACTAACCCGGTTGTATTCATTAGCATCAAGAGCACAGCACAATATGTTCATTGCCTGAAAGATCAGAGTCATTTTCGCAATGTCCTCATTATCATATTCATCACTCTGTTTAGATATTTTTATGCCTTCAACAAATTTTGACAAGACAAATGGACCATTTTCAATCAGATTCCATAGCTCAAAATTAATTCAGCAAACATAAATCTCCATTCTGCTTTTTCAGAATGTATAATTGCTTCTATTGAACAAAGGAGGTCAATTTGTGGAAGATCCTTCCAAGTAAGGTAAAGCAGATGTGTTTGCCATATGGATATTTGCTACAAGGCTATTAAGCTAAAGATAATATAGACCAATACTCTGATACCAATTGATAAATCTTAGAGGGGATGAATAACTTTTATAGCAAATAAATGCAATTAAAAAAATCCGTAAATGTCTTTTTGATAAAGGCCGAACAAAGTATAAGTTCAAAAATGCAAAATTGAATGTGCTAAAGCAATAATAACAGTTTCACCCAACTACATAAAAGTCTTTGATCAAATCAATGAATGCAAGAAGGAGTATAAAGCTCTCAAGTCATGTGAACAGTAAACACAGGTATAAACAGATTAGCTCCGTAGCTTGATAGGGGCTAAATTAGTCATACTTTTCCTAGTTATTTGAGGCTCTTTTGTGATATATTTTGTTCAATAACTAGCCGTATTCCTTCAAATTTGAGATTTTACCCTTGGAAAGGTATTTTGTTCATTATTACAGATTTTTTGGGTAAAACGAAGCAAAAACATAGAGAAACAGATTAGAGGTGGCACCGGCTGGGATAGAGGAACTGGCACCGGGCATGCACTGGTTGCACAAACTTTGAGGTGATAAAAAATTGGTAAAATAGAGCGAAACAGAGTGGAATCGACTCCGGCTCTAGTAGCCAAGACAGTGCCGACTGCACTCTGGACAACATTGTGCGAAATTCAGAAAAAAATCGGCAAACGATTAGAGAAATAGAACACAACTGGCGCCAGCTCCGAGAGTTAAGACGACACCGGTAGTGCCCTAAAGTTAAGGCGGTGCTTTGATTTTTCTACGCAGTTTTTGATAATCTATGGAGTTTTAGTACTTTTCAACTTCTACCCGGCCAAGAACATTACACCAATAAGTTTAGGCACTTCCCAAGCCTATAAATAGATGAAAAACACGAGGAAAATGAGGAGAATTCATTGATCATCAAAGAAAATCACTCAAATCAAAGGAGAAATTCTTCAATTCAAGGAGGGTTGTGCAAGAAGGTCTTCATAGGAAAAAGAAGGAGACTTGTCTATGAGTTCTTTCTTTTACTTTGTTTTCTTTTTCTTGAACAATGATGTATTAATTATTTTATTGTAATTTGACATTGTTTTAGGTATTCATGATTTTTAGAGTTATTTGATCTTTTGATTAATTGATTGTTCTTCTTGGTATTTAATTACTTGGGCGTATTACGAACTTAATTGATTGTTTCTTTTCATTGGCTTGCAGACCAAAGAGGTTGGTGGTGGTTGCAATTGATATTTATTGACTGTTAACTTACTAGACCAAAGAGGTTAATTACTGAGGATTAAGTAATTAAAGGTTAATTAATGTTTGCCAGAAAAAGGATTTATTGATTAATTTCGTGCTTTAAATTAGCCAGACCAAGGAAATTTAATTAAGGATTGTGTTTAATGCGTTTTTTGGGTGAATTAGTTGAGATAGACCAAGTGATGTTAATTTATCTAGAGAATAGTGATTTTATGGATTGACCATCGAAGTGGATTACCTTCATCCTTCATGATTCCAAGAGAATAATTGGTTATGATAATGGTTGGATACTTTAAGATCATATTTGTCTAAACAATGGCTTGAGTTACATAATTCTCCATCCTTAACACGTATATATTTTTGTTTTTATTTTCTTGTGTTTTATTTTATTTCGTTTCTTTTTCACTTTGTTGAGTTGGCTAAACAATGAAAGAAAGGTGATTAGTGTACACTTGTTCTTGGAGGATCGATACTCGACCCTATGCTATGTTAATGATGAGTACGCTTACTCATATGTGTAATTTGGGGTTAACGTTTTAATTTAAATTTGATTGGGAATGTGCTTATTTTTATATGATTTTTATACCCAAATAAATACACATCATAGCTGTAGCAGTGCAGACATGAATCTTTTGAAATACCACTAAATAGCGAGAAGATGGTATGTTTTAAAGATGGTCAGTTGAGGCATTAGAGACAAACTTTCTATAGAACACAAAGGTCTTTTAAAATTGATCAACAACTGTAGAGATTGAGATAAAATTCTTTGATCTAATGACCAGGAAAAATGTACTGATAAAGTGCAAATGAAGTGGAAAAGAAAATACCCAAGGATTTATACCGGTTCGATCCTCAACTGATCTACATCTACTACCTTAAGTACCCACTTAAGGATTTCAACAATCACTAAAACCTTTTTTCCAAATCAATGGTGGTAGGCTACACCAATCTTATACAAGAGAATCAACACACTTGGTTTTACACCCAACCTCTTAAACACACAAATAAAGACTCACCCCAACTGGATTTTACTTCCTTAACATTGATACATAGTAATTCAAGGCTCGCCCTAACTGCGCTATACTTCCCAAAACCTTGATACAAAGTTGATAAAAGATAGAGTACAGAAATAGCTCACAGATTGAGTAGACATGAACAGCTAAGTGTAAATACCTTTTTACCTTTGGAGAAATTTGATTTCACTTTGAAGCACAATGAAAATGGAGTTTTTTTGTATTCAAAAGTTTAATTGTGTTTTTGAGAAAGATGGCACAAAAATCTGCTTCAAAATCGAGTTTTGAAAACTTTTATAGAAGCAAAAAGTAAGACAACAACGGCTAGAAACGGCTAGTTTCTCACTGTCAGATTTTTTAGAGTTTTGGACTCGAGGATTGGACGATGGTGCATCAAAAAGATGAGTCCAAAATGACACTTTTTTAAACAAAAATATTTAGACACTGTTCCAGAGTTTTGGACGAAGCTTTTGGATGTATAGGCCATCCAAACTACTCAATCCAAACATCTAAAAAATTACTTTTTGAAATCATTTTATTTTCATGTGCTTCAAGATAAAACAAAACTGATCATAAGGTAAAAAGAGACATAGGAATTTACACATAATACTTTTACAAACGATTCCTAGTCAAAAATTCTTTCACAAAGACTTCTTGGTATGGAATCTCTTATGCGTATCTTATACTTGATCACCCATTCTTAGATTCCATTGCTTAAGAGCTGCTTAGAAATCTCATTTGTACGCCTTGGTAGAATTGAGGTCAAACATATCCTATCATATATAGATAACACAAGTTAGTCCTCATCAATGTTTGTCATAAGTCAAAACACAGGAGAATGCCCTTAGGGCTAACAGTATGATTCATGAGTGTCTTTATTTTTGCTTAAGGGATGGAATAATTTTCTTGTACTGAATGTAAGCTTGTTTAACTTAATTTTGATGGCCTTAGGATTATTTAGTTTAATGCATGAGTTTGCAAGGTTTTGAAATGGTTGAATAAATGACAAGTTTGTGTTTAATGTTGGAAGAAGATTATTGCTTTATTATGGATGAATTTGATTGAGGATGAGTTTGATGAATTGTTTTGTCTTGTTTATAAGCTATTTGCTTTGTAATTAACTCTTGTTTGCTTGAGAACAAGTAAATCTTAAATGTGGGAGAATGTGGTAGAGCCTAATTATGTCTATATTTTTCTAATTATTTGAGGATATTTTGCGGTACTTTTGATTTAATAACTAGTCATTTCCCTTCCTATTTGATGTTTTGCTAGTGGAAGTTGTTCTTAGTGAAAATGTACAGAAATTGGATGATTTAGAGTGAAATTGTAAATTTCCAGACTTGACCCGGCGCTTGCTCAAAGTGGTTGAACCGGCTGTAGCTTGGTTATGGAGAAACAAAGGAAACAGAGCTCAAATCGGGAGATTTTCAGAGCTGGACCATCACCGGCCCTGCTCTGTTATGGCGGTTTGGAGTCCTTTTTCAACTTAAATTGGAAATTGCCAAAGAGGTTAACTTGCTTCCAACTTGTACTTGGCCCAGGGCTTTTGGAGGACAAATTTTAGCAACCAAAAGGGCTATTTAACCAAGAATAAGTGAATATTATAGTATGAATCCAATGAGCTAAAGAAAAAATCATTCATTGGAGGGAAATTCATCACTCAAATGAGCATTGATTCAAGAAGGGTCTCAAAGGAGGAAGAAGAGGGCTTGTCTATGGGTTCATTCTAAAACCTTTGTTTTCTTTTTCTTTGAACAATGATAAGATTAATGTTTTAATTATAATTGAATATTTTTTGTGGATTCGTGATGAAAAATTAATTTAGTATTTTGTTCACTTGATTTTTCTTCTTGGCATTTGATTACTTGTTTTTAAAGGTGAATTGATGAGATTGGACTGTTCTTCTAATTAACCTGAGAAAGAGGTTAGGAGATAGTCTTTATTGTTCAATTCTTGATTTATTTTCTTAACTAACTTCAGAGAGAGGTTAAGTTAATATTATGTAATCAAAAGTTGTTAATTTCACCTAGAGATAGGGGAATTGATTATTTCATGCCATTGTCACTTAGAGATAGGGATAATAATCAAAGATTGTATTTTATGCATCTTTTCGTTGTTTTAGTGAGACAAAGATGTCTATTCAAATTGTCTAGTGAAACCATAACTCAAGAAAGAGTGGATTCTACATTAAACACCTTCATGATTCCAAGGAAAGTGATTAATTGTAACAATTGCTAATAGTTTATTGTCATGTTTTGAAAAGTAATTATTTAATTACATGTTTTTCTTTCCAAGAGTTGTGTATGTATTTTGTCTTTTTCTTTATTTTTATTTTTACTCTTCATCAATATAATTGATAAGTTTAACATTTAATGAAAAGTAATTAGTGTGTATTTGTTCCTTGAGGATCAATACTCGTTAATTCCTATACTATGCTTAATGGTAAGTGCTCTTGCTCATATGTATAATTTGGGATTAATATGTTAAATTAAACTTGATTAGGAATGGATTCAAAATTGCATGATTTTTATATACCCAAACTTAACATATCACCTTCCCTATAGACTTTTTAATTCATAGATATTCCTTAGCTTAGGCATCTTGAAAATTGCATTGATTTTTTAATAGTCTATTTCTATTCCTCGATGATGGACAAGAAAGCCTAGGGATTTTGTATAGATAATGTCGAAAGAACACTTGTGAGGATTCATCTTTATTTCATGTTTTTAGAGTTGGTAAAAAATCTTTCTCAAATCTTGTAGACGATTATCTTGTTTGCTCGACTTGACCACCAAATCATCCAAGTAGCACACCATCAGTCGAACTAATCAGGTTACAATTTCATTCAATTGATTAATGGACAATGGATTCTCTGCAACACAGAATGGAATTATGGATCATATACCAGAGAACGAAGATCACCTGGCCGCCACAGTGGTAGTGGTAGTGGTGCATGTTGGTATGATGGCCTTGGAGTAACAGAAGAGACCAACGGAAGCGAATTCACGAAGAGGTTAAGAGAAGAAAGAAGCAACTTCATGATCTCTGTTACGCTATTAAGGCCAAGTCCATTACTGATTTGCAGTACATTTTTTGTTGCATGGCACTCTCTAAGTGCATTTACAAGGTTTGTTGCCTTTTCTTTTTAATTATTCATGGCTAATAAGTTATGTGTAGAATATAGGTGTCACAAAGTAGAGGGAGAATACTGTTCTAATCAGTTTCAATATGAGAGAGTTTGGTTTATACTGATTATGAGTAGATCAAATTAGATTACAATCGTGAGACTTCTTTTAATGGGGTACAACGTAAAAATTGTTAAAGATCAAACTGCATTATATACAATTCTTGATGAATATATTTTTGAGTTAATTATAGTTTGGAAATGTGGTGCAACTATAAAAAATTTGTACAAGAAGGCAAGTGCGTTATTTATATTTCTAGAGATTGTATTCCTAAGTTAATAGCAAAATTATGAGAAAAAAGGATCTATGTGATGAAACCAGAGCAAGTTAGCAGATATGCAAATCAGCACTACATAGGATGATTTGATTTGTTTACTATTTTCTTTCAAAATTCATTTTGTTTAATAAAAATTGACACTGAAGTGGATGTCTGTAATAGCATTTTGTTGTTTCAATAAGAATATAAAGTCACAGGCTTTTGTTTGTGAAAAAAAAAAATTCACATTCCATAAGTAAATAACAGAAAATTTAAGTTGGCCCCTGATTTAGAATATCATATGTTTAACTAATTGCTCTAAATGCATGCAACACATAGACTAACTTCGTTTGGAAAACAAGCTCCAAATATCAATTCAGAGGTAAGTGTGTTGTCTGTAAAAGCTTTCTTTCTAGAATGATATGTAGGACAGGTAACTTATCTTGATTTGATATTCAATGAAAATATTACTGTTGTAATGAAGAAATATCCCTTTAAGATCTGTTTTTAACTATGCACAATCTTGAGTGTTGATGACAAATAATTACACCAGACAACCCCGATGCTAAAGTGTACACTCAAAAGCTTAAATGAATGAAAGTGGAAAATATAGGAAGTGTGTTGCTAACTCCCAAATTGTTGAGATCCAAGGCTACAATGCAGAGAGGTTGGTGTTCTAAAGGCAGAGTTGGTGGATGTATTATAACTTCATAGTCTTCTATAGCCCCACTTTACAAATTTGATAGCTCTTATTTGCAAATTCGACAAAAAAGTGAGTATCAGGGATAATTGGACTTATCAAGTGGGGAGTGGACTTTGAAAAAGGACAAAGAAGAGGTGCAGATACAAATTTGTTATTAAAATGATTATTTTAGTAACAACTAATTAATATATATTTAATTGTTACTATTTATATTTTTCCTCTAATATCTATTTCTAATAGTTTTTTTAAAATTTGATGGAGTCATACACCTGAAAACTTTATTATATCACATAAAATACATAATTTTAATAACAAATAGATCGATAAATTTTCATCGAATTGCTAAATATTTCAAAAAAATTTACAAAGTATGAAGGAGGGATAGAGAGTTTTTTTTTTTTTTCATATATGATAAGTATATGAATTTTATAGTTTTATATATTATTAATGTTGTATTTAGTTAGAAATTTTTAGATTCATTTGATATTTAAGAAGGTATGATTTTATTTAAAAATTGAAAATAAAAAATGAAATAAGATTTAAAAAATAATAAAGGAAGAGAACAATCTTATTTAATCTTGTTTATGATGAATAGATGTCATTTTTTTTAATAATCAGAATCATTTTAAGGTGAAGTTTTTCATTGGAGAACTATTTATATTTTTCATTGAAAAGCTAATCCAAAAATTATGGGTGAAATATTTTTATGTAAAGATAATGTTAATATTGAATTTCATATTCTTTATAAACGCTTATTTATTTTCATATTATAATTAATGTAATTATCTTTGAAATACAATAAGATTATAATGAGAAAGATACGCAGTATTGATGAATTCTAGAATATTCTTATCTAAATTTAGATTCAATGAATTTAGATAAAGCTATCTCAATTCAAGTTATCTGAATTTATCGAATTTTTATAGTTACAATAAAAAATTTTTAAAATATTACAATAATATATTATAATAAAAAATAATTAAAATATCAGGAAAAACAAAATTATTCATCCCGAGCAACGCTCAGGCCACCTACCTAGTTTCACTAATAAGAGAAATAAATTATATAAGTTGTATAAAAGCTAATTTGAAGTAATTCTTTATTTTTGAATTATTAAAACTTTTGCGCAAACAAAGAGTAATTTATTTAGATCATGTGCTAAATATTTTAACTAGTCATTAAATTTGATTGACCAAGATTTCTTGGCCAAGTCAACAAAAATAATTTTTACCAAAATTTCAAGCCCTAGAAACTATTGAAAGGACTTTCTTATCCTTATATGCACCGCCATCTAGAAAGAAATCTAAGCCATTGAGCCTTAAAAATCATGGTAAATCTTAGCGCTTGGATCAAAGGAGCCCTAAATATAAAAGCTAATTTTCTCCCACTTTATACCCCATAGCCAATAGCCCACCCCCTTCCCCCTCCCATACTCACTATTCTCTCATTTTCTCCATTCTTTTCTAAGAGAAAAACTCACCTCCATTTCCTCCAAGGCCGCCGACAACCCTTCAGTATGAGGAAAACAATTCTTGCTCATCAACTTTAGTGGCTGACAACTATGGGCATGAGCAAAACAATTCCTTTTCCACCATCTTTGGTGGCCGACAGCCACTATTGCTCGAGGTAAAATCCATTCTTTTTTCTTTCATTTCTTTCAAAACCATGAGCAACTCCATCAATTTTCCTTGCATTTTTCTTCATTAAAAATCTCACAAAAATCCAACATTTTGGGTGTGTCAAGAAAGTTTGCTCACTATTTTTACAAGCTTAGAACAAGGACATTCAAAAGGTATGCCAAAACTCCATTTTTCTTCATTTACCTTATGACCAAAATATGTATTATTGCTGGACAAAATGTCTTTTGTCATTAAGAAGCCATTTTTCCATGTGAATCTTGGCCACTGAAATGATATAAACTAATTGGAGATATGTGTGATTGTTTATGGGTTGCTTTATGGCTGAAATGAGAAATGCTGATGCTTATATTATGCTTTGAATGTACCTGGTCAAAACAGAGTGCTACCAAATATGTGCTTGAGCTGACATGGGTGTTGTAGTTGAGTGTGGAAATTGTGGATGCTTAATTGGGGCTATATTTTTTGAGTGATATAAGATGTGTTAGGAATGTATTGGTGTGGTTTTTTGCATGACAAAAATGAAAGAAACAAAGTTTTATGATTAATAGTAGAAGACTCTGCAATCTCTCAAAAATTCTGTACAAAGGATGTAAATGTTTGTCCCCAAAACTCACACTTTCCAATCGAATTTGACCACGACATTTTTATTGCATAAACTTTAAGATGTTGAGAAATTTTGAAAATATGAATCACGGGAAAATCATGTTTCATTAGGGAGTTATGATTTTTCAAAAATGATTACTGTTCACTGTAGCATCACTCCTTTTTTTAAAAAATTAATTGATCCTCTTTTAAGTGAAATTTATGAGAGATAATTATATAGTACTTCACCTAACATATAGAGGTATCGTACTGGAAAGTTTATTGAAAAAAAGTAGATGTTTTACTTAGGTAATTAGTGTGATTTTCAAGACCCCTGTTTAACATTTTGTGCAGTGTTTTAATCTTAAAGGGAAATGCAAGTTTACATAAAATTTAGTTATAAATATGTTGGGATTTGACTTAATTAAACTCTACAAGACTCCTAAACTGCTTTAAAGTATTTATATAATTTTTATTGACATAAAAATAAATCAAGCGATTTTGGTTGGTGAAACCCTAAGTATAGCAACTTTATATAAATGAAGCACTAAAGGGGATTTTCATTCTTGTAAAATTATTTTCTTGATGTACTTAATATTATCATATAAATTCTTTTTAGATTAAAATTTGATTTGTGATTGTGTTAAGTAAATTAGGGTTTTTGTATAGTGATTACGGCTTTTGATTAATGATTAAGGCTTTGTTTGGCCATTTGTGTTAATAAAAAAATTTGGAAGTTCTATGCTATGTGAATTTGTGGATACGTTAGCAAGCTATTGAATTTTGTAATGGAATGCTTTACCCTAGATTTAGGTTTTATTACTAAGCAATTTTAGAATTACTTACGACCTAGGTAATTCCCTAACTACCCTAGGGATTTAATTAATACTTTATTTGGAGTGAGATAAAGAGGAATTAATTCCTATGTGTTATATATATGATAGGCATGGTGGACATAGGCAAAGGAAGAGAAGCAAGATCTTGAATTAATTGAAGGAGATTAGCTAAGCTTGGACAAGGTAAGTCCTTGCATCTCAAGCCTATTTTGAAAAAATAAATCCGTGCGAATATACCACATTTAAATTATGTACAATTTGTATTCAAGTGCATAGAAAATATATGTATGAATTTTATGAAGCGTTTTATGTTATGGCATGAAAAGTATGATATAAACTATAAGTATGCTACTTTTGAAGAAAACACTTCTGCATGAAAATAATGCTTCTATTATAATATCATAATTTATTCATGGATGAATATTGTTAAGAAGTTTCTCATGAGTATTATAATTATGAAGCCATATCAAAATTATTCTATACATGAAAATGTACTTACGCATTTCATACATGAAAATATTGAGAAAATCATTGCATGATTTTATACTTAATGGCTCCAAATATCATTACGATGAATTACTGTTAATACTTCTCGTGTAAATTTTAGAAGGGATATAGGAAGGTTTGTTTTGGAAACCTTGGGGAAATATATCTGTGGCTTTGAATTTGGTCGAGAAGAGACTTGGGAATTAATTTTCAAAGATTGAATAATTTTTTGAATGAATTAATTATTCCATATTGCAATAGCAAACACTTGAACCATTAATTAATAACATTGAGATCTCAATGGCCAAGGCTATAGGACTAGCTTTCGTTAGATTAAGAGAGACTTCCAATTGATTGGCCATCTTTGAAAAGCCATCTTTTTCCAAACGGGGTGATAGTTCTACTAGTTGGGCACGGTCCTTAGATAGCAACACGGTCTCCAAGGGGAGATGGAGGACAAATGTAGGACATCCGGTCTGTTTTTTATAAAGGAGATGGAGGGGTATTCCCTCGGGGGGGAGGTAAACCCTACCCAATTACCTGGCATGGAAAATTCCGTCACCATATATCTGACGTACCATAATCATAATTAACACGGTATAGGTATCTTATTGATACGCGAGATACGGTTCTATACTAGGTTCAAGACTTTTGAAGAATGAAATTTATGTTCCAGAAATGTTATATGAACAATTTTACCCAATAAAATATTTATTTATGCAAGCAACTAGTTTTGTACTTGTTGGATCTCCCCAAAATTTACAATGTATTTGAAATGTGAAAATTATTTAAATTATGAATATGTATCCATTCAAATCTATATTATTCATGAATTATGATATTAAAATTTGAAATTGTGACATGAACTCACATATTTCAGACTTACTGAGATTTTTTATAATCTCACATGATTTACCTAACCATGTTTTCAGGAGAGGAAGAGCCGAAAGTATAAGGATGATAGGTTTAGACCTAGTATTTTCCTTTTCTCTTGTTGTCCTCCATTTTGGATTTATGATGTTGACCTTTAATCTCTTTTGGATATTCTGAACCATGTAATATTTGGATTTTGAAAATTCTTGGGTTGTAATCAATTATTTCAAAGTTTAGTTTTAGAAGTTAATATCTATGTATCCTTTTATTATAAACCGCGTTATAAAGACCTTTGGTCCAAAAGGACGGGGCGACATCCCCCGCTTGATTGGGCTATATATGTAGCGGGGTATTACAATTGGTATCAGAGTCTAGGATCGGATAAGCCTAAGATTAGATTAAGTCTAGGTTTGGATTAATCTTAGGTGTAGATTAAAGATCAAGTATGGACTAGACTTAAGTTTAGATTAAATATAAAATTAAGCACTAACCTTGGTTATTTAGATTAGAATAATCCAGACCTTGTTGACTTGTGGATTAAGTCTCCTGGATTATATTGATGATGACTTTGATCATAATACCTTGCTGAGTAGTAATGAGGGAGTAGGTATGAGAGGTAACCTTATACCTATATTATATAATGGTAATGACATTGATGAGGCTGTTGAGGAAAGGTCTGTGGTGACAACTATACTCATGTGAAGTTTTCTAAGTACAATAAGGCTAAATGTGTTGACAAGTTGCTAGATCTTTGAGGCTTTTTCTAATATTTTGATTTTTACTACCTTAGTTTAGTTAGACAGATGGGGTTTTGAGTAAGGATTTAGCAATGGTGATTTTTGTTGAAACCTAGGAGCTAAACACTTGTGCATTGGAGACTTATGATTTTCTTATATGTCTGAGATTTATGTATGTAGATTGGGGACATTATCTGGAATACCCTTATATATGCATGTGGCATGAGCTATGTGAGATACCTTATATGATTTTTATTTGATTGAATATACTATAGGATCATCTACTTATCAATATTGTATGGCATACTTACGCTTTAATTTTGAACCCAAGGTTGAGAATTTGGGGTATGTGGATACCCTTTGAATTTAGGTGTTGAGAATGATGGTAATTGTGAGAGGTAGATGCCACCTACGACAAATACAATTGTTGTCGATACACCACCCAACATGGAGAATGAAGACATAGAGAGAATGACCTCAAAAGTGAGGAACTTCCTTCTTAAAAGGGCCAACTAGGTAGTAGTGGAAGAAGAAAGGAAGGCAAGTAAACATTATATCAATTGGAGCTACCCTGAAGGTGATCATTTGACGTCATTGTGAAAAGAAGTGTATGGGATAATATTAATAAGGGTGTGTCCAAAGGATGTTGAGTTGTGGCAATGCCTTTCAACTGAGGAAAGATTGGATGAAGTTACTTTAACCTAATTAAGGAACCCTAATCTACCACTATATTAGACTAATTAGAGTAACGTGCCTAGAGTCAATGGAGGTATCAACTCAAAGCTATGAATATAGGCCAAAGTGTTCGTCCTAAACCGTGAGAACTTGGAAATAAATGTAACCACAACGAAAAATGCACCTATTATTCAAGGTCATGTGGTGAATGTATTGATTGGCTCTTGTTCTATGCATTTATTTGTGACGTGGAGGTGTGACTAGTAGTATCAGAGTGAATTAGATTTTTTTTCATTTAAATCCCTAATAAGTGTCCCTCTTGGTGTAAGGATGGGAAGAAATTGACTTTGCTACAAATTTGAGAATATAATCTGGAGGCATAGTATAAATCAATAAATTTGGGAAAGTCATGGGTAGGTGTGGAAGGGAGATTAGAATATTTATTAAGAAGAGTCATGATTCAAAATTCTCATATACACTATTGGTGTATACTATTTTTGGAAAAAGTTAGTAGAAGTAAGGAAATTTGTACTGGCATGTAAGAGTAAGGTAGGGGAAGGAAAACTACCTAGTAATCTTAAAGTTAAATTTTTGACAAAGTACGACCATATGTTAGGCATGGACTAGTTATTGAGATATTATGCTTAGGTAGACTATAAGAGTAAGGTAGCGGAGTTCATCACGCTCAGAAGAGATGTTTTAGAATGTTAGGGAAACTGAGTGAAAGAAATTAAAGTATTCGATATCAAGAGTAAAGTTTGAAAGCTTTTCAAGAAGGATCAATTGGAAAAGTTGTTAGAACAAGCACGTATACGACACAGTACAATGCCATGGAAGAATTTCACTGCTATTTGTAAAGATAAAGGATGGGACCTTGAGGGAGCATCTTATATTTGAGATAAGGATATTATTAAGTGAGAGTCTGAGATAAGAATAATCCAAACACTGCATCTAATATTAAGATTGAACACGCAAAGCATGTGAAAATTAGTTTCGAAGTTGAGAAAGCACAAACTTTTGTCAAGCTTAGTAGTGTGAGCATTAGTTAAGCGTAATTTCAACTTTAGAATGTGTGGTAATTAAGGAAAGGATTAAGGAAGAAGTGTCTAGAGTAGAAGGGATTGCTTTTTGAAGAAGCCCAAGAACATTACAGAGATTCAAAATTTATAGGATAATGGAATATTGATACTACATCATAGGAGGATTCTAGATCTTTGTGTCACTTCAACCTTACAATTGCATATGAATATGTTGTACTCACGGGCGAGAAATATGAAAAGCACCTCCAAAAGCCTAAGAGAAAATTTATCTCTACACCTAAGCTAAACCTACCAGAGGAAGAAAAACCTTTCGCTTATACATGGATGCATCAAATGAATGATTAAGAGTCGTAGTTGTAATTTTCTTGGAAGGTGACTCAATCTTATTCATCTCATCTTTTCCCTCTTCGCTTTTAAGCTTCCTCAAGTCAACTCTTTTCTCCCAACATTTATTGTTATTGTGGGTTTTCTCTCAAGATTTGGTTAACCAATGCCACCTTAGCCACTTAATTCGTTGTTCATAATTGATCCTCAACAAACTCACCAACATTGTTTTTAGTTTTTTCTATGATGTCTCTATATTGGTATTCTATTTCGTACTTCATTAAATTCATTCTATTTAGTTCATGTTCCTTTTTCATGATTTTGATTTAGTATATCTTGGCTTGGGGCATCTCTTTTAACTTTGTCTCCTTCTTAAATTCTAATATCACTAGCTGGTCAATCTTTCCACCCCAATTATCATGTAGTCCTTTAAGTTGCACAAAACTTTCTTTTTCTTTACCAAATAATATTAATTTCATGTGCTTATCTTTTACTCAATGACTCCTAGTGCTTCCTGTAAATGCATTTCATTTGCTAAGGCTTGAAAATCCAATGATTCCTTCTCTTCACTCAACAAAAGTGTTTGATTCTCATCAATCAAAATAATTTCTTTCACAGTCAATAGTTTCAATCTTTCCAACCTTTTTCTCTTTGATATTTTCATGATTGCTAATCTTCTCTTGATGATGAATTTTTCAACCTTTTTCTTTCTCTCTCGAGTTGGTAAATCAACTTCTAGTACGCGGGTGTGCAAGAGAATAAGGCTATTGCAAGGGCCTCACATAAAACTCTAGGCCACACGAAATCAAATACCTCGCTTATGATTGGAATTTAGCTACACTAATGTCATGACTAATCTACATGTGGTTCGCAAAGTTTTATTTGTAGAAGTGGAAGTATGAAAGAAAGAATTAGTTCTAGAACATGAATGTGACACTTGAACTGAAAAAGGAAACAAAAAGAGAGAGAGAACCAAGATTTCTACGAGGATGACCAAGAAGTAATATATTATTGTGAAACATTGTGTACACCAAAAAGAATAATCGAAGAAGAAGATTTTGTGGGAAGCACACAAAATTTGATGCCCCACTCGCCTCTGAGAAAATAAATATATGTGAAATGTCAGGAATTTAGTTAGTTTAATTACCAACAGTTAATGTTTTGCGACAGTATCACGGAGTGCAAGATAGAAATTGGAAATTGAAGATAGGAAGTGAAAGAGGTTCTCGGAATTCCTCTAGGGGACGAGACAAGATAACTAAATTAAGGTAATGCATGGTTTTATAACTAAATTAAAGTATTATTTACTAGAAATATTATTTCAATTTAGTTTGGTAAAAAAAATATATATAATGATTTTTACAAATATTTTAAAACTTTATTTTCCTGAATAAATTAACTTTTGACCAATTAAAGGTCTTGGTTAACCCAAGACCAAATTATTTTGACGGCATGTCAAATATTTTTTACTAGTCTTCATGTAATACCCCATATAACTTTATATTAGATAAATTAGAATAATAAGTTTTGTTTTATGAATAAATTGAATTTGTTATGTCAATGAATTGTTTAAATCATATGTGAACTATAATTTTACTTAGGTAGAAATATAATTCATTTCTATAAGTGTTTACTCATATGAAAATTTAATTTACTAAACAAGACATGAATTGTTATTATGTTAAATTAGTAATTTAAAATACAATTTTCAATTTCACTAATAAGAGAAATAAAATTTACAAGTTGTATAAAAGCTAATTTGAAGCAATTCTTGATTATTGAATTATTACGACTTTTGCTCAAACAAAGAGTAATTGATTTAGATCATGTGCTAAATATTTTAACTAATCATCAAATTTGATTGACCAAGTCAACGAAAATAATTTTCACCAAAATTTGAAGCCCTTGAAGCTAATGAAAGGACTTTCTTATCCTCATGTGTGCATCCATCTAGAAATAAATCTAAGCCATTAAACCTTAAAAATTTTGATAAATCTTCACCCTTAGATCAATAGAGCCCTAAATATAAAAGCTAATTTTCTCCCACTTTAACAACCCCCCTCCCACTTAATGTTCTCTCATTTTCTCCATTTTTTTCTAAGAGAAAAAATCACTTGCATTTCCTCCAAGGCTGCCGAAAGCCCTTGAGCTTGAGGAAAACTATCCCTCTTCATCAACTATGGTGGCCAACAACTTTGAGTAGGAGCAAAACAATTCCTTTTTCACCATCTTTGGTGGCTAACAGCCACCATTGCTCATGGTAAAATCCATTCTTTTTTCTTCCATTTATTTAAGACTGTAAGCAACTTCATCAATTTTCCTTGCATTTGTTTTTTCATTAAAGCTCTCACGAAAATCCAACATTTTGGGTATGTCAAGGAAGCTTTCCTGCTGTTTTTCCAAGCTTAGAGCAAGGACTTTCAGGTATGCCAAAACTCTATTTTTCTTCCATTTACTTTATGACTGAAATATGTATTATTGATAGATAGAATGTCATTAGTCATTAAGAAGCCATTTTTACTTGTGAATCTTGGCATTGAAAGATATAAACTGATTGGAGATATGTGTGATTGTTTATGGGTTGCTTTATGGCTGAAATGAGGAGTGTCGATGTTGATACTATGCTTAGTCAAAACAAAGAGCTATTGAATATGTGCATAAGCTTAAATGGGTGTTGTATTTGAGTGTGGAAATTATGGATGCCTTACTGGGGTTATATTTTCTGAGTGATATATGATATGTTAGCAATATATTGTGGTAGTTTTTTGCATGAGAAAAGTGGATGAAATGAAGTTTTATGATTAAAAGTAGAAGACTTTGTAATTTATCAAAAATCCTGTACAGATGTTGTAAACTCTTGTCCTCAAAAAACACACTTTCCAATCGAATTTGACCATGTATAAACTTCAATATGTTAGAAAATTTTGAGAATAAGAATCACGGTAAAATCATGTTTCATTAGGGAGTTTTGATTTTTCAAAAATAATTGCTCAAAACTGTTTACTGTAGCGTCACACCTTTTTTGTAAAAATTAATTAAGCTCTTTTAAGTGGAATTTTTGGGAGAAAATTATAACATAATTCATCTAACATATAGAGGTATCATACTGGAATATTTTATGAAAAATGAGATGTTTTACTTAGGTAATTAACGTGATTTTCAATACCCCTATTTTACTATTTTGTGCAATGCTTTAATCTCAAAGGAATTTTATATAATTTTCAATGACCAAAAAAAAAAAAAATCAAGCAATTTTGGGTGGTGAAAACCTAAATATAGCCATTTTATATAAATGATGCACTAAAAGGGTTTTTCATTCTTGTAAAACTATTTTCTTTCCTAAATTGCATGATATACTTAAGATTATCATACGACTTCTTATTAGATTAAACATTGATTAGTGATTTGGTTAAGTGAATTAGGGTTTTTGTATAATGATTAGGATTTGCATGATAATTAGGGTTTTATATCATAATTAGGGCTTTGGATTAATTATTAAGGCTTTGTTTGGCCCATTTGTGTTAATCGAAAATTTGTGGAGTTCTATGCTATGTGAATTGGTGGATATGTTAACAAGCTACTGAATTTTGTAATGGAATGCTTTACCCTAGACATAGGTTTTATCACTAAGCACTTTTAGAAATACTTAAGCCCTAGGTGCCCTAGGTAATTCCCTAATTACCCTAGGGATTTAATTAATACTTTATTTGGAGTGTGATAAATAGGAATTAATTCCTTTAAATTATATATATGATAGATGAGGCATACATGGGCAAAAGAGGAGAAACAAGATCTTGAATTATGTGAAGGAGATTAGCTAAGCTTAGACAAGGTAAGTCCTTGCATCTCAAGCTCATTTTGAAAATGCAGATCCATGCAAAAATGCCACGTTTAAAATTTGTACAATTTGCATTCAAGTGCATATGAAATATGTAATACCCCATATAAGACCACCTTTAGTAAGTGGGGAAAAGTCATGCATGTCATATTGAGTTATACCGCATTTGATAATTTGAATTATTTTCCATGAAAATATTGGTTGTGGATTACATGAATTAATTTATTCTTGATGTAGTTGGATTGCTTGAGCTTTCATTTATTGAGGAAAGTTTATTAAAAAAAGGGGTAAAGCAAGTGGGAAGAAATCAAGGGAGTTGTTAGAAGAATATTTAGAAAGAAAATGTAGCTTGGTGGATAAAGCTTGGCATTTAAACCTTGACGGGCTTGAGTTTGAATCCTAGCTATTTCCAATCTTTTTCATTCTCTTGTTTTCTTTCCTCCTACCCTAATTTTTCCCTAACTTGGCCGAAATCCCTAGGAGAATAGCCACTAGGAAATTAATTTCCTAAGAAGAAGAAAATAAATTAGGAGAGTGATTTATTTGAAAATTATTTTATAAAATATTTGAGAACAAATTAAATTTTAGTTTCTAATATCTTATTATAATATTTTAGAGAATTTTAAAGATTATTAATCTAGATTTTCTTTTAGCAATAGCTAAATAATATACTAGTAGAGAATATATATATATAAGAAAGTATATAGGTATTATTTTTAAGGAAATAAATTTCCTTATTTTATCTTCTTTCAAATAATATTTTTATTTATGGAAATAAAAAGCTTAGAGGTGAATTTAAATGAAATAATTATCTCTTGGATAAGAGGATGATTTTCGAAAATTTAGGAAGGAAAAGGAAGAAGAATTCGGTAACTTCAAGGAAATAGGAAACCAGAATTTTCTCTTAATATAACTATTTATTAGATATTTAAAAACTACTCAAATTAAAATAGGGAATTAATTAAATTATTTCCTAAATAGATAACCTAGTTTCCTCACCAAATATTCTGGAAAATTGCATCAAAGCTACCGCCACCCTTGGAGCAAGTATAATCCAAATCAAACTCACTAAAACCTGAAGATAAAATTGCAAGCGAAACATAGCCAAAAAGACAGCCAAGGAACAACAAAAATGCAGCAATCCTGCATGAAGAAGAAAAAGGGAAAAAAAAATATTTTCTCATTACCTCTTCTTCTTGTTCTCAAAATCGGCTGAACTGGAATATGCGGAATTGGGGTAGGCACGCTCGTGGAAACTTCTGGTACAATTCCTGCAAGCCTTCTACATCGTCTTTGCATGTAGATGAACGCCTAGCTTTCGATCTTCCAGTATATAGCCTGCCTAATATCGTTTTGGTGAAACAACCTAGGGGCCAAAGAATATTTTCTGGAGAGGGAGAGGAAAAAAACGTATGGTATTTTTCACAGAGATGAAGCACTGGAAAAACAACGTTGTTTTCTTTTCTCCTGTTTAACCTAAATAAAACCCTAGGTTAAATTGGATTGGGCCATTGGACTCTTAGTTTAACCTTTTTGGGCTTAATTAATTATTCTAACTAAAACCAAATAAATGGCCTAATTAATAAATAATTAATTTTTCAACCTAAATAAACCAGTCCAATTAATTAAGCTTATATTAGTTTAGTCCCAAGTTAATCTTTAATTATTTAAACTGGGCCAAAGCCCTGAATAATTAATTAACCCACCAAACTAATTTAATTAATTCTCTCTCTCCATGGACCTTTATTTTATTCTAGCCCAATAATTAAATCAGGCTACTTAAATAAAATAAATTTCAATTAATTTAAAATCAATTCTTTAGCCCGTATTTAATTAAGACTCACGATCTATATTGGGGACCAAAAGACACACCGCCTTGGCTACTAAAATGACCAAAATACCCTTGCCATAAAAATAGCTGTATTTTGCATTTTAAATATTTTCTAATATTACCATAAGAAAATATTGCCTCCAAAGATAATGCTGCGTTAGCAAAGTCTCGGACCTACAGGTGAAATGACTAAAATACCCCTCTACATATCGCCGTACAATTAGAGAGGAAGAAGTGTACTAACACCCCTCTAAATAACATCTACCATCCTTAGGCTTCTAGTCCAATGATCCACGACTTCCTGGAGTGTTTCCTCTTTCCAACGGAGCTACCCTAAAGCAAACATCCGAGTCATGTTTCCCAGGGCCCTGGACATTTTAGACCATTCAGACAACCACAAATGGCGATATAGTGCAGAAACTATCTTGAACAAGTCTGTCTTAACTAACTAGTCACATATACCCAACATGCAAGTATATTGGCCCTACGATAGAACCTCAACTATAGCAAATCAAAGTATATACTTTCAGCTTCGCTAGACCACCAACTCATACTCAAGTCGTAGAGTACTAGTCCACGCTGTAGCGGTAGTAGTCTAGGTTTCTATCATATAGTACTTTTAGAAACCACTACTACAGGTCCTGTCCTACGTATTCAAAATATGCTTATGTCATGAAATGAGTGGACTACTCACTAGCTAAAGGTAAGCTATTCCTTATTTGGAATTCATAACATAATAACCTAAACATGATGAAATTCCCAATCTCATCAATAGGTTAAGAACAAAAGTTTATGTATTTAAATAACCCGTGATCCATACCTTACTGTGAAAGACCACCATTCACATGGACCACTTATTTAAACAAAATGGGTCTGTTCCAAACGAAAATTGTGCACAAACAAAAAGTAAATTCACAAACAATTTCTGAAAATAAATTCTTTTATTAAAATATTTGATTTTACAACAGAAACCTAGTCTAAGAGGGCATACAATCCAACAATCTCCCACTTGCACTCTAAGACTAGGTAAGTCCATAGGTGCCCACCCCTATGGCATCTAAGTGTCTCTTAAAGACTCTCTCAACCAAAGGCTTGGTGAATAGATCTGCTAGATTGTTTTCTGAGGCAATATGTTCCACCACGACTTCCCGTCTCTTGATGAAATTTCGGATCAGGTGGTACTTCCTCTCGATATGTTTCCCCTTCTTGTGGTTCCGAGGCTCCTTAGGTTGCGATACTGCTCCAGTGTTGTTGCAATATATCACAATCGGCCTGTCCATATATGGTACGACTCCAAGTTCTGAAAGGAACTTTCGGAGCCAAACTGCTTCCTTGGATGCCTCCGAAGCTGCCACATACTCAGCTTCCATGGTTGAGTCAGCAATATAAGACTGCTTGATACTCTTCCATGAAATTGCTCCTCCAGACAAGGTGAAGACATATCCACTAGTGGATTTTCTCTCATCCTTATCCGCCTAGAAGTCTGAGTCTGTGTATCCTGTAGGAACCAAATCATCAGCCCTGTAAACCAGCATATAATCTCTCGTTCCCTTGAGGTACTTAAGAATATGCTTTACAGCTCACCAATGAACCTCCCCTGAGTTTGACTGATATCTGCTAACTAAGCCCACGGCAAAGCAAATATCTGGCCTAGTACACAGCATGGCATACATGAGACTTCCCACAGCCGAAGCGTAGGGAATTCTACTCATTCTGTCCTTTTCTTCTTGAGACTTAGGACAGTCCTTCGAAGAAAATGACAACACATGTCTACAAGGGATTAGAGCTCCCTTGCATGAGTCCATGCTATACTTAGCCAGCATTTTGTCAATGTATGTTGCTTGGGATAACCCTAACATTCTCTGCTTCCTATTTCTAAGAAGTCTAATCCTGAGAATGTAGTTGGCTTCTCCCAATTCCTTCATACTGAATTGACTAGATAGCCAAACCTTTGTAGATGACAATGTCCCTACATCATTTCCAATGAGTAGAATGTCATCCATATACAGGACACGAAAAACCACATTAATGCCTTCAAGTTTCCTATAAACGCATGGTTCATCTTCGTTTTGAATAAAATCATAAGACTTTACAGTCTCATCAAAATGAATGTTCCATGCTCTCGATGCCTACTTAAGTCCATAAATGGACTTCTTAAACTTGCAAACCATATGTTCCTGGCCTTCAGCAATGAAGCCTTCCGGTTGGGACATATAGATATCTTCGCTAAGATGGCTATTTAAGAATGTCATCTTGACATCCATTTGCCATATCTCGTAGTCATAGTGACATGTGATAGCAAGGAGGATGTAGATGGATTTAAGTATGGCTACCGGGGAAAAGGTTTTCTCATAGTCGATTTCCTCTTTCTGAGTATACCCTTTCGCCACATGCCTAGCTTTGAAGGTTTCCGCCTTCCCATCCGCTCCTCTCTTTCTCTTGTACACCCACTTACACCCAATGGGTTTTATCCCTTCAGGTGAAGCTATAAGATCCCAAACCTAATTGAGGTACATAGACTCAATCTCAGCTTTCATTGCTTCATGCCACAGATTTGCATCGGCATCAGCAATAGCCTCTTCGTATCTAGTGAGGTCTTGTTCCTGATGGTCGGAGACCAGCTCAAAGGCTTCTCCTGTCCATCTATTCAGAACCCTAGACACTCTCCCACTACGACGAGTCTCTATTTGCATAGGCACTTAAGGTTGTGCCTCTTCTTGTTCCAGAATCGGGTCAGAAGAAGTTGATTCCGTAGATAACTTCTCCTCAAGTTCCAACCTCATAGAACCTTGGTTGAAATAATTCTCTTGGTGCCAAAGTTTTCTTTTTACTCTTTATTCTTTGATTTGATTTTAATTTTATCTCCTAGGTTAAAGGCCAAATCAAAGAGCTTCTAATGGAATTGCAAAGAATTGCTCCATTAGAGGGCAGTTCTTAACTTTGCAGTTAAATCGAAATGTTGCAATTGGTGAATTCTTTCCTACTCTTTTCCCTACAATGAATGCCAATTTATCTTTGAAAGAACTTGCTGCCCCCACTCTTAATGATCACTCTCTATGCATTGTTTTTCCTCAAGTAAAGACTAATTTCAAATTGCATTCAAGTTTCATTTGACTTTTGCCATTTTTTCATAGGTTACCGAGTGAAGATCCACATAGACACTTAAGAGAATTCTATGTTGTATGCTCTACTATGAAACCAGATAGAGTCCATGATGAAGTTGTTAAATTGTGTGCATTCCTATTTAGTTTATATGGACATGCTAAATATTAGTTGTATAATTTGCTTATGGGTTCCAAAGCTAATTGATTGTGTATGCAAAAGCTTTTTCTTGAAAAATGTTTTCCGGCATCTAGAACTACATCAATTAGAAAGGAAATATATGGAATTAGGCAATTGCATGGGGAATCACTATGTAATTATTGAAAAAGATTCAAAAGGCTTTTTGCTAGCTATCCACATCATCAAATTAGTGACCAATTACTTGTGTAATATTTCTATGAGGGCTTGTATTGGCATGATAGGTCATTAATGGATGCAGCTAATAGAGGCGCCTTTGTGGATAAAGCCCCACAAGCCACTAGGAATTTCATTGAAAACATGTCATCTAACACACAAACTTTTGAAAATAGGACGATAAGAGAGATAGGCACTATCTCTTTAGAAGAAAAAATGGACATGCTCACAAATTTAGTAGGAAAGATTTTGGAAACAAGCTCACAAGTTAGGATATGCCATTATTGCGATTCTCTTGATTATTCTAATCATTTTTGCCCTCCTTATAATTTTCATGAACATGTTAATGCTCTAAGTTTTTCTTCTCAATCTCATGGAAGAACCCATGTCATTCATAAGCCTTCCACCTATGCATCTCCTTCTTCAAGACCATCTTAAAGCATGTCCCTAGAAGATATAATCAAGTCTCTTGCATCTAATTCTCTCACTTATCAAAATGAGACTAAGATAAGTATTCACCATCTTGAGGACCAATTAAGGAAATTGACCTTAGAAATGAGTCACATTAAAGCATATTTGCCTAATGATTTTCCATCTCTACCCCTTAACCCTTACAGGAATGCCCACGCCATTACCTTTAGGAGTGGTAAAGAATTAAATAGACCTAGGATGAAGCCCTTAGAAAAGGAGAATGAGCTAGAGGTAGCATCAATACCCAAGCCAACTAATGTTTCTAATGTAGGGGAGCCTAAGTTAGGAAAGTCGACACCTAACAAAGTGTAACCACCTTTCCCTAATAAATTGGCTAAAAATAGAAAGGAAGATTTCCTTCTAAAGATTTTCAAGAAAATAGAGATAAACCTTCCCTTGCTAGATGCAATTACGAAAATTCCCCGTTATGCCAAATTTCTAAAAGAAAAGTGCACTAATAAAATGAGGCTTAATGGAGATGAAAGGGTAACCATAGGAGAAAATATGTCTACCATTCTTCGAAGAAAACTTCCACAAAAATAAAAGGATCCTGGCATGTTCAATATTCCTTGCATCATAGGTAACACATTATTTCTCAATTGCATGTTAGATTTAGGGGCATCCATTAATGTCATGCCATATTCCTTGTATGCCTTCCGAGATCTAGGGCCTTTGCATCCTACAAGAATTATCATCCAATTAGCAGATAGGTCCGAAACATGCCTCGGGGGAGTGGTAGAAGATGTATTAGTTAAAGTCAATAATTGATTTTTCCTACAGATTTCGATGCTCTCAAAATGGATGATAAGTTGAGTCCTTCTACTTCATCCCCCATTCTTCTGGGATTCTATTCTTGAAAACGGCTAGGACACAAATTGATGTCCACAATGGCACACTCTCCATAGAATTTGATAGGGAGATTTTTTTTTTTTTTTAGTATATTTGATGCTATGAAATTTCGATGTGATGAGCTCTCTAATGTTTCCGTAATTGATATTATTAATCCCCTTGTTGACAACATGCGTGGGCAAGCATATATGAATATAATGCAATCTAATTTGGATTGAAACTTTAATGAGCATTTGCTAAACTTTGTGCCTTTGGATTTTAATATTGATTCAATTAACATGGTCAAAGAAAAAGTTGCATGTCCGGTAGTTTCCATGAAAGTATGTTGTCATCTATTATGAGTCTCACTTCACTTGAATTGAAACCCTTGCCATCTCATCTTAAATATGCATATTTAGGTGAAGGAGAAACATTACTTGTGATTAATGCTAACACTCTTTCTTATTCCCATGAAGAAAGGTTAATTTCTGTACTTATGAACCACAAAACCACACTTGTTGTAAAAGGAAACAACTTTTGATTTTGATGACAATTGTCAAAAAAACATTTGATTTACTTAAGGAAAGATTGATTGCTACACCTATTATCCAACCACCAAATTGGGATTTACCTTTTAAAATTATGTATGATACAAGTGATAAGGCAGCAGGTGCGATTTTAGGATATATGGTAGATAAGGTTCCTCATGTACTTTATTATGCCTCTCATATGTTAAATTCTGGACAATACAATTATACCACCATCGAAAAGGAACTTTATGCTATTTTTTTTGCATTAGAAAATTTTTGTTCATACTTATTAGGAACTAAGGTAATTATTTTCTCTGATCATGAAGCTTTAAGGCACTTGCTCAAGAAAAATGAGTCTAAACCTACATTCTTGAGATGGATTCTTTTACTCCAAGAATTTGTTATTGAAATTCTAGGTAAAAGAGGGGCTAAGAATTACATGGCGGACCGTTTGAGTAAGCTTTCATGGTATGCTGATATCGTTAATTACTTGGTCACTAAAGAACATCCAATGGATTTAACTAGGGCTCAAACAGAAAGAATCAAATATGATGCTAAAATCTATATTTGGGATGATCATTATTTGTTCAAAATTTGTGTTGATAATGTCATGAGAAAGTGTGTGCCATAAAAATAATTTTACTTTATTCTCGTATTTTGGCATATTTCTGAGTGTGGGGGTCATTTTGGTCCACAACGCACCGCACACCACACAAAGTTCTTAAATATGGGTTTTTTTGGCCTAGTTTGCATAAGGATACATATTTGTTTGTGAAAACTTGCAATGAGTGTCAAAGGATTAGGAAATTATCTAGAACAGATGAAATGCCCCTTAGGTATGTTTTTTACCTTGTAAAATTTTTCAAGTTTAGGGAATTGACATTATGGGACCTTTTCCTAATTCTTTTGGCAAATTATATATTTTGTTGGTTGTGGATTATGTTTCTAAATGGGTCAAACGTGCACTAATGAGGCAAAAGTAGCAGTAGAGTTTGTTAAGGACCACATTTTTAATAGGTTAAGGTTCCTATGGCAATCATTAATAACAGAGGAGCACACTTTTGCAATAAAGTCATTGAGGCCTTGTTCAAAAAATATAAAGTGTATCATAAGATTTACACGACACATCATCCCCAAACAAATGGCCCACTAGAGATTTCTAATAGGAAAATCAAATCCATTCTTGAAAAGGTTAAGAGCCGTAATAGGAAGGATTGGAGTACTAGCTTGGGAGATGCACTATGGACATATAGAAACACATTGAAGACACTAATAGGGATGTCCCCGTATAAGCTTATTTTTGGTAAAGCATGTCACCTTCCTATGGAATTAGAGTATAATGCATTTTGGGACATTAAACAATGTAATTTGAACCTACATGTTGCTCTTGTTTCCAGGAAATTTCAAATTCAAGAATTGGAAGAGATTAGGAATGATGCTTAGAAGAATGCTTTAATTTATAAGGAGAAAACTAAGCTTTATCTTGATAAATTCATCTCACGAAAAACCTTTAATGTAGGTGACAAAGTTTTGCTCTATAATTCTCGTTTCTAACTCTTTCCCAGCAAGCTTACTTCTAGATGGGTTGGGCCCTTTATGGTCACTACTATCCTTTCACATGTTGTGATAGAAATTTAAGCTCTTGATACTGGTAGGATTTTCAAGGTTAATGGTCAAAGGTTGAAACCATTCTATGAAGGAGCTCACATGCATTCCATCTATTACTTACACCTTGAGGATCTTTGCTACAATTCCTAAGGATGGCGTGTTTCGTTGAGCTAACGACGTTAACAAAAAGTGCTTTTGGGAGGTGACCCAAGGGAGTTTAGTTTGCTTAATCTTTATGTGCATTCATTTTGTCTATTCTCCTTTTATTTTGTTCTTTTTTAGATAAGGTTGATTGGTATGCACTTTTTATGTTGTTTTATTTCCTACTTTTCCTTGTTCTTTTCGCTATGTACCTAATGCTCTAACTTTGTTTCTTTGATGCTTTGTTATGGACAATTTTTGCAACTTCGGACTCTTCTCTTGCTACTTGGATTTGATATAAAGAAGTTTTTTTTCTTTTCCCCATCTATCCTTCACTTTCTCTTTGGTTATGCTTTATTATTTTCTTTCTTTTTCATCCATTGAGGGTAATGTTTGATTTAAGTGTGGGTGTAGAAAAATAATTTTTTCCAATTTTCTTTTAAGGCCAAATTTTTGAATTCTTGATTCCTCTAAGGGTAATAACAATTTTTGAGTTTTTACAAAGCAAAATTGGTGGAGTTAAAATTTTTTCTTTTGATTTTGAAAAATATTTTTGATATTTATTTAATCACTTTAATTTTTGTTAAACTTTTATATTTTGTTAAACATAACTAAGTCTTGCGAATTTAGTTTAACCTTATTGATTTCTTATTAAATATATTAAGATTTTAACCTTGTAAAATTTATATAAGTTGAAGATGAAATATAAGTTGGTGTATGAGCTAATTTTGGTTTGAAAATTGTCTAAACTAATCCTAAATTTGGGTTTAAGTAAATAGGATAAGTAAGGAGAAAAAAAGGTATGGGAATGCAAAGCGCATGGTTTTTGGCAAAAAATGAGTAAAAAAGAGAAAATAAAAGAAAAACAAAAGGTTGAAAAGGAAAAAAAATTGAAAAGAGGGCTAATATGGTAAGATGGAGCGAGATGTACTCATTTGAGGCTATTAATCCTAAGAAAAGTTTGCAGAGGAAAAATTTGCCTGAAAATAAGAGGTCCTAGTTTACTACCTAATTTATAATAGTTTAGACATGGACAAAGTATACAACTTGAAATTGGTTCTATAGATTTAACTTTATGATTCCCATGACTTATATGTTTAGAGTAAGGAAGGGAGTGAAATGCATTGAATAGAAATAAACTTGTTTAAAGTAACTTCAGTGGCCTTAGGTATATTTGACCTAATATGTGAGTTGCTCAAATCTTTTTGATCAAATAAATGTTAGAGCATTTTTCATTGCGAAAAACAAAGTTAGCATCTTCACCATATTCTTTTTGAGTTTTCAAAGTCTTATATTTTTTTGAAAGATTGATTTGCCCGAGGATGTGCAAAAAGTTAAATTTGGGGGTATTTGTTAGGCATGAAATAATCACATTTTTATAGCACTTTTTCTTAGCTTTTTAGCATGATTTTATAAAGTGAACAATGATTTTCGACTCAAAATGTGTTTACATAAATCTGAAGGATTCTTGATGGAAAATGAGTAGCATTAGGGCTTAAATGATGTTTTTTTTTTTTTTTATGTGAATGAATATGTGTGCATTTGAGGTCCTGAAATACATATTTCACAACTTCTTTCAGTGTTTTTTAGGGACATGGCTTGATGCGTTACAGAATAGGCCTAAGAAGCCATGCACAACTATGCATGACCCCGTGCACAACAGAAGACCAAAACAGCTCTTAGAAGTTTGTAGAAAAACAAGAAAAAAATAATCCTGCCCTTGGCCATGCAGATGGTCATGCATGGTGCACGGCTACAAGGCACAGTTGTGGAAGGAGGTCATGCCAGCTACGAGTAGATTTTGTAATTATCATGCATAGGCATGCCTACATGCCGTATAAGCATCCTGAAGAGCTTTTAAGAGTTTCTAAATTGGTCCAAAGGTATTTAAACTTTCCAAATTCAACTAAGGACAGTTTAGAGGGCTTCTATAAAAGCAAGGGACGTCCAAGAACATATATGCTTGATAATCTTGAAGATACTTCTTCAAGAAACATAATTCTTTGAGGAAAAAACATCAAAAAAGGTCAAGGAAGGAAGGAAAATGCTAGGAGGCAAGAAGACTTGACATTGTGCGCTTTCCATATTTAAAATTTTCACTTTTTCTCTTGTTCTTTCTTGTTTCTAAGTTTGTTTGTTCTTAAGTTCTTTTCTAATTCAAAAAATTCATGTATTTCCCTATCTTTGAGATATGTCTTGTTATCTAATTTTGATACTTAGAGATTTACATGTTGAAGATCTTTTCTTCGATATTGTTAAAGATTATTTTTGAGTATTTATGCAATTCCAAGAGCTTGTTTTCATTAATTTTGTTGAGTAAATTGAGAATGGTTAACAACCTTTTAATTCACAAGTTGTATTACTAAACAGTTGATCTTTGGCTAATTTGTGTAAGTAGCAAGTATTAACTTGATTTAGTTTCTATGTTAATTGGCTAGATTAGGTTAATATGGAATTGTATGATTTTCAACTACATATTTTTTTAGGTTAATTGGATATGTTGCTTGATATTGATGAGCCTTGTATGGTTAACAATTTTAATTGAAGTATTAATGTCTTCAAGAAAACATTAATAAACTTGGATTAGATTGAGAATGAAGTTAGGAAATTTAACTTATAGGTTAACGAAGGATTAGTCCACTTTTGCAAGGATGGGGAATTTAACTCGTTAAGACATGTTCCTAAAATCAATTGCTCAAGGTAATCAATTCAATGATAAGTGTCATAATTTGATCACATTACATAGGCCTAAGCATGGTAATTTCTTAATTGATTCAGAATTTTCCTATCTTGATCCTGTTTCCTTTTTTATTTTACTTTCCTAATATGTTTAGGATTAATTGTATGTAGTTTCTTAATTTAATTTACCTCCCTCCTCCCTCTAATTTGTGCATACATGTAAATAGGTCATCATTAGGATTGATTTAGCTAAGTGTTCACAAGATGATTTCATACGCATAAAGTGATTGATGTTTTCTTATAGAGTATACTTCTCTTGTTCCTTGTGGAATTCGATACCTTACTTTATATTATGCTAATTTGTATATTAAGAAATAGCATTCAAAATTTATTAGTACATGACGACTACATTTTAATAAACCTATATTTTTATGTTATGATTCTCCTCTCAAACAGTACTTTCCTTTTCTCTTGTTAAACTCCATTTTGGATTTATGACGTTAATCTTTAATCCATTTTAGATATTTTGAACAATGTAGTATTTGGATTTTGAATATTCTTGGGTTGCAATAGGTTATTTCTAAGTTTAGTTTTAGAAGTTAATATCTATGTATCCTTTTATTTTAAACCACATTATAAAGACCCCTAGTTCGAAAGGACGGGGCAACATCTCCCACCTGATTGGCCTACATATGTTGTGGAAGGTTACACTTGTTGTGAGGGAGCATGTGCTCCTACACTAGGCTTTGTAAATTCTTGTGATTATTTTCTCCTTATATTAATTATACAGTATATTGTAGTATATATAATATCGGTCGCTTAAATTAGCGTCCTTGTTGTGGGGGAGCATGAGCTCCCCTGTAATACATGAACTTTTTATACTTTAATCGATGACTACTTCTCATAAATGAGAAGTTGTATGTAAACTTAGAACAAAAAATGATCTGTGCAATAAGACGAATGTTTTGGTGAAATAAAAAATTTTTAGGGGTATTATTGTAATTTTTTAGAGAAATTTTGAAAAAGAATTTGAGAAATTTGATTCCCACCATTGAGTTCAGTTTAATGTGTGGATTTCATTGGTGGAATAAAAAAATTTTCTGACTGCAATAATACTAACCCTAAATATAGTTCAATCTGACGAAATGGTAAATTATGGTCGACAACGGGAGGCAAGTGGCATTCTATGATTTGTTGGTAAGAACAAGTGCTAAATTATGGTTGGTTGCATGAGAAATTTCATGCAAGACTTTCATTTTTCACAAGCTTAAAAGAGAAGCCATAAATTAGATAAGATAGCTATCAACCAATAAGAAAATTCCAAGCCATTTATATCATTTAATGTTCCTTTGACTTCAAGACTAAAATTGGTCATAAAATGACCAAGAAATGGCAGTATGATGGCTCTATAAACAGTCAGAAAACAAAGAAAATGAGAGAAAAAGAGAAGGAAATAAATGAAGAAAAATAGGATAAAATCAAGAGAAAAATATAATAAGAGAGAAAGAGAATTTCACGAGAGAGAAGGGGGAAAAGGAAGAAAACTTGAAGCTTTGCAAGCTTGGGAAACTTGATACAGGTAAAAGACTATACTTCTTGAATTAAAGTTGTTAAGTAGTTTACAAGGATTATTTTAATATTAATTTTTATGGGAAATTCATATAATTATAAATTATTGAATATGCTTGGAGATTACCTATTATTTGGTGGTTGCTGTGTTTGGCAGTGCACTTGGTGGTGTGTTTGCTATGTTTTATGTAGTGTTTGAAGGTATTTTAAAGGTGGTTTGAAGGATTGTTCATGGCTGCAAAAGTAGAAGAAAGAAATGAAATAGAAACTGGAAATAATTGTTGAAAAAAATGAAATATTATTATTATTGTTCATGGTTGCCGGTTTTGTTGTGGTACTTATGTGAAAATATTGCTTCACTCATAACTGAAAATTAGAGGATTAAGTGATGTTAATATTGAAAATGGACTGGATCATGTATTGTTTAATTGCTACAATAAAGAAGAAATAAATAGAAGAGATTATTTTGTAAGAAAAATGCTTAAATCATGGTAAAAGCTGGACTGATTTGCCCTAGTAGTTCTGTATTGATTCTGAAATGGTGAAATGGAATTCATGAAGCTATAGTTAAAGATCTTAGGAGCATTTTGGCATAAGTTTGAAGCCATTTGGAATTGTACATCAAAAGATATACCAAAGAACATGTGCTAAAATGTGAAACTGCAGAATTTTGGTTGAAGAAAAATGAAGTCATTTGTTATTTTCTTTGTTGATACATGAATGCAAGATTGAGAAGATGTATAGAGACCTTGATATTTGTTTGAGAATAGAGATAAGAAAATGGATTAATGAACTTTTGATTATCTCAAATATTTTGTCTCATTTTAGTATAGAATAAAGAAATAGGAAATGAGAAAATAGAGATTTTCTTATTTACCCATCAGCTATACATTAGTTGAACCCTAGAATACTAAGTGAAATGTGGGATTATTCTTAATGTAGATATATCTATATCAAAGGATTTGTGCAAGGTTAGGAAAGATATATTACTATACCAAGCTAGTATGCAAGGTGAGTCCCCTTAACTTTTCTTAAAGTAATCAGTAATTGCCAATGAATTTTACATTTCACTAAGAAATGCTTTAGGAACCCTCTTAGGTTTCTCTAAGCAAAAATTTGGTTTTTTTGAGAAAAGGAATGATATCATATTAAGATGGGTTTGAATGAGAATTGTGGATTTTCATATTTAGAATCATTCATAATTAGTGACCAATTTCCTAAATCACAATAATCATAAGGTTGATGAACTTTTGTATTGTTCCAAACCAAATGTGGTTTCTCTAAACGGAAAATTATCAAATACTTTAAGAAATAATATTTTAAGAAATTTCAAGTCACATGAATTATGAATAATTCTTAGGTATAAATTCTTTTCTGAAAAGCTTTTTTTCCATTAGTTATGAGACAAAATAATATTTTATCCTACAAAAGAGTTTAACGCTCCCTTTAATGGAAAGATTTGTGAATATATGAAGCATTGGTTTTATGGGAATCATAATTGGTTTTCTAAAATTTAAGACATAGCAAAATATGAATTTTCTGAATTTAATTCTCTTTCTAGAATTAGAATTCTAGATCTTTTGAATGGAATGTCTTTTTGATTCGAGTATACTTAAATTATGAAAATACCCTTGGAAGAATATTTTATCATATGAAAAGGACTTCTTATCCTTTTTGGGATATACTTTTAGAAAATGGTATTTTAGCCTCGAAAAAATGTTTTCTTAAAATTCCCTTGCGAATATGGTATCGGTAATGGTGATTGACGTCAAGATTAGAACCCCAAGCTTACAGTGGCAAGTAAAATATTTTATATTGATTTTATGGTATTGTGTTGATATGCTTACTGCTCCAGCAATGTATAGTTGAGTATTGTAGGCAGGTTCTTTAGCACAATAAGAATGTGATATCGACGGCGAGGCCTTATGAACTATGCACGCAGGCCGATCTTCTATTGGGAGATGTGCCTGCATTTCTGGGAATAGGGCAATGATGTTGATTAAACTTAATTTTCCAATCGACCTAAGAATTTTAAACAACTCTTGAGAAAGCTTTCTTTTCATCAATTGTAGAGTCGTTTTTAGTGGAAATGAGTTGTTTTAAAAAACAAACCCGATAAACTCTTTCTTTTAGATGTTTTTGTAAAACACAGGCAAACATAGACTCACTAAATGATTTTCACTCACATGTGTTTTTTATTTTGTATTCTTAGGATCTGGAATTGAGGGACTATGAAGTTGAAGATGATACCACAAAATAGGTTAGCAGACTTTTGTGACTTGCATATGTATATTTTGTTTACCATTGTAGTACACATTCTAGCTCATGCCACGTTACACACTCTTGAGTTGTATAACATAGTATGACTTTAATATGCTTGGTACTTATTTCCCTTATATTGGCTTTGAATATTATAAAACCCCTTATCTGGGAAATTGGACGGGGCGACCCTCAAACCTATAACCTGTTATGCACTTCTGACCTCATTTCTAGTAAGGGCGTTACAATTGGTATCAAAGCCTTAGTTGTAGAATGATTGTGGTATCGTCATAGGAACTAATAGGATTCTTTTACTTTGTAGGAATGTCGAGCGGAAATGATAAGGGTAAGAGACCAGTAGATGATCATGGCAAAGATGAGAACAAGATACAGCGAGGTGAAAGCTTTGGATCAAAGAAAATTAGGAGGATTTGGATTGGATCAGGACTTTTTTTGCCATTCAACGACAGGACCGAGCCCTAAATGCCAGCCTCAAACTTTTACGACACGATCTAGTCTTCTATTGACACCTTCTCGAGACCCATCACCTACAAGAATGCCATTAGAGATTAGTGGCTCGAGTGAGGAGGATGGTGTTTCTGATAATTTTGGTGAGTTGTCACAAGGGAGTGAGGAAATATTTGGAGTGGTTAGAGTGACTATTTCCAAAGAGATTGAGAAGGATGTCCCCGACCAAATAGAGGAGGAAAATGAGATGGTGCAGGAAGTTCATTCCAATGAGGAAATTGAAGCCGAATCAGAAGTAGATATGATAGACGCCTTGGAGGATGGTATAGGTTTCGATGATATTGAGGGTGCATGTGAGATTGAATAGAAGGAGTTAAATGACCATGAGCCTGATGCACTCGAGTGCTATATAGTTTCTTCAGACCCTGGACCTCCCGTCTTGGACAGCAGCGACATTGATGAGTGGGATGATGTGTTTATAGTATGATGTATGCAGTTAGTATATATATATTAGTTGTAGGTCGGAAGGTTGGGCATGCAGTGCACATAATTTTGTATTAACTTTATGTTTTTGTAGCAAATAGATATATATTATGTTTCTTATCATCTGTGTTGTGTTCACTCTTACACCATGCATTTGAGATATACCACAACTATTTTCATTAAAAATTGTGCAAAATACGCAGATTCCACCCAAACGTGTCACCTGTCGTCATCCAGAATCACCAGTTGAGAACCCCCCGCAACAAGAACACAACTTACAACTCTAAATAGTGCTATGATACAAACCTTTCAAAGAATGACTGATACACTACAACTTTTGACTTAGAACTCTTATTGAGAGGGACATAAGGGTGAAATTAAATCATATCAAGCCTTGAAACATTTCTTAAAATTTCACCCTCAATTCCATGATAAACCTAATAAAGAGTAGGAGGCTAAAGCTCGAATTGAGCAAATGGAAAATATCTTTGCTACTCTAAATTACTTGAACAAAGGAATGTGCAATTTGCAACTTTTTGACATCAAGGACCTGCAAGAAATTGGTGGAATCGAGAGAAGGAATAGCACAAATGGGAATGGACAAATTTCAAATTTAAGAAGGAATTCCTTCCTAATTGAGTAGTAGAACGAAATGAGAATGAATTCTAGAATTTCAAGTAGGGAAGATGAACAGTAGGACAATATGCAGCATACTTCACTTGCCTACCAAAATATTGTTCTCTTTTAGTACAATTAGACTCTAATAGTACAAGACGTTTTATAAAGGGATTGAAACCTGAGTTCAAACGGGTACTGGTAAGCATAGCTCCAACTAGTTATAGTGTCGTGGTGGAAATGGCTTTGAGGACTAAAAGCGAAGATTTGGAGTAAGTTAATTAGAGAAATAAGAGTAGATTTAAGAATTCCAATAAAAAACAACTCGAAGGACCTTGGTGGCAGAAGAAGGGAAAATTCCAAACAATAAAGGCCTAACTAGAGGACAACTACTATTATGGTGCCACAATTGCGGAGAAGTAGGACATAAGGTTATAAATTGTCCACACCCCCAATAGTTAGCTAGATGGATAAATTTAAGGGGAGGTTATGCAGGGCAATGACCGGGGTAGATAAAAGGAAATCAATGATAGGTTTCCACATCCAAACCCTAAGTAAACACATGAGTGGCCGTCATTGACAAAGTGGACTCTGATGCTTCTGTCATAGAAGGTACGCTTTCTATTTTTGATGAAGAAGCTAAAGTTTTGAAAATACGGGTAATACACATTCTTTTATTGTAAATTCTTTTCTCAAAATATAGGAGTTAACGAAGTAGAAGTTCCCTATGAAATGATTGTTAGTACACTATTAGGGAACTAACTGAATAGTAATACAGTACGTATGGGATGTAGAATTTAGTAAATGATGTGATACTGGAAGGAAATTTTATATGTCTACCTATAGAGGACTATGATGCTATTTTGGGAATAGATAGGTTATCCCAACATCATGCTCAGGTTGATTGTAGGTGTAAGCTAGTACAATTTCGCAAACCCGGAAAGACTATATTGGAATTTATAGGGAAACTAGGAGAAAAAATGACTTGTTGATTTGAGGAATTAAAGCACGGAAGTTAATCCAAAAAGGATGTGTTGGATATTTGGCTTACATTATGAATAATCCAAGTAAATTAAAGAAACCAGAAGATATTCTGGTAGTGTGTGAGTATTTAGAAGTTTTCCTTAGAGAATTAAAAGAATTATCTCCAGAGAGATAGAGGTGGAATTTACCATTGGCCTAATGCCATGGCAGAACCAATTTCAAAATCCTTACATAGGATGGAACTAGTAGAGTTGAAGGAGCTTAAGAAATAATTGAAGAAGTTATTGGAGTAAGGATTTATAAGACCCAGTATATCTCTTTGGGGAGCACCTGCACTGTTTGTTAAGAAGAAAGATGGATTATTAAGGATATGAAGTGATGGTAAAGAATAAATATCCATTACCTATAGTTAAGGAATTGATTGATCAGTTGTAAGGAGGAGGATATTTTTCTAAATTAGACCTAAGACAAGAATATTATCAAGTCCAGATTCGAGAGGAAGATATACCAAAACCTATATTTAATACACGATATTGATATTTTAAATTTGTAGTAATGCCATTCAGTGTCACAAATGCTCCTACTACTTTCATGGATTTGATACATTGAGTATTCCAACTGTACCTCGATATTTTTGTTGTTATCTTCATAAATGATATTTTGGTGTATTCTGCAAATCCTTGTGAGCATGAGGTACATCTCAGGAAAGTACTGGAAAAACTGCGCGAGGCGAAATTATATGTTAAATTTAGTAAATGTGAGTTTTGGTTATATGAAGTGGCATTCTTAAGGCATGTAATACCTAAGAAGGGAATTACATTGTATCCTGTGAAAGTTAAAGCCGTAATGAATTAGAAATACCCTAAGAATTCGATAAAAGTGTGAAGTTTTCTGGGATTCGTTGGGTATTACAATAGATTTATCGAATGATTTTCTAAGATTGCATCTCTTTAACTTGGTTAACTCAAAAGAAAGTCCCCTATATTTGGTTAGAGAAATGTGAAAGGAATTTTTAGGAATTAATGCAAAGACTAAGCACTGCTCCAGTTTTAGCGCTACCAAGGATTGATAAACCATATAAAGTATACACAGATGCTTCTAAAGAAGGATTAGGAGGAGTGTTAATGCAAGAAAAGAGGGTGATAGTGTATATCTCAAGAAAAATTAAAGCCTCATGAAGAAAAATATCACACTCATGATTTAGAGTTACTTGCCATTGTATTTGAATTGAAGAAATTGAGACATTATTTATACGGTACTGTGTTTGAAGTTTTCACTGATTATAAGAGCATGAAATATATCATCACTCAGAAAGATTTAAACATGAGATAATGTAGATAGATGGAATTTTTTGAAGAATTTCGATGCCTAATAAAGTACTATCATGGAAAAGGAAATGTGGCAGTAGATGCCTTAAATAGGAAAGTGAACTTGTCTACTCTTCGAATGGAACAAGCCCCAGAGCTGGAAACATTTGGTTTTTATGGAAAAATATGGGTAAACAATATTTCAATCCAACCCATTTTACTACACTGTTGTTGGATTGGAATGAAGAAAGATATTGCTCAGTTTGTAGCCGATACCTCAGCTGTCAACAAGCAAAAGCCGATCAGCAATGACCTGGAAGGTTATTACAACTGCTACACACACCATCGTGGAAATGGGATGAGATCACAAGGGATTTCTTAACAGGATTACCCATGATGGTAGGGAAAAGGGATACAATATGAGTTGTAGTAGATCTATTAACCATGTCTGCCCACTTCATCCCTATTAGCCAACAAAACTCCCTGGAGAAGTTGAGTAAGATATATATGGAGGAAGTAATCATATTACATGGTGTGCCCTCTACTACTGTGTCTAATTGTGATCCGAGGTTTACTTCAAGATTTTGGAATAAACTACAGCAATTGTATGGGATAACACTAAAATTCAATAATGCAGTACACCTACAAATAGGTGGACAAACAAAATGAGTAAATCGGATTTTGGAGGATATGTTGTGGGCATGAGTTAATAGACTTTAAGACCAAATAGGTTGATAATTTGGCATATGTAAAATTTGCATACAATAACAGTTATTAGTCAACAATTAAAACGGCCCCATTTGAAGCTTTATATAGAAGAAAGTGACAATATCACTTATATTGGGAAAGTTTGTGACATAAATCAAAGGTTCAAGATGCCTGTATCTTGAGGAAGTACGACAAACTATGAAACTGATTAAAACGCGATTGAAAGCAGCACTACAAAAAAAATAGCCTTCCGTGATAAAACTTTTTCCTAGCTAAAGCCGCCAATGCTTCTCGGCAACTTTGTTTTGTTGCTAAATAATACCCTAATGCCTAGACTTTTGGCTAGGAATATTTTCCTAGCGAAAAGTAAAAATATTTTGTCACTCAAGGCTCTACTTTTGTGGCTGGTGATGATTTTTAGCGACAAAAAAATTCGTTGCTAAAATTTCTTCGCCAAAAAATATAATTTTAATTAAAAATAAATATAATGGTAAGAAAATATATTACCTTTTGTGACAAAATTTTTTTGTCACCAATGCGAAAAAATTTTGCCCCTAAAAAAGGATAATGGAAACAAAAAAAAAAAATCCTCGCTAAAGTATATTAAAAAATTCTATAAAATAAAATTTTTAAATTTTTTTTGTACGTTGGACTGCAACACTCCTTGTGGACCATCCACACCAGATCACAATAACCAAGACCACAGCCCTCTTCGTGCATGAAGCACACCGTATGGCAGTTCGTTTCATGGTGGCAGCCACATTCATGCACCAGTCACACTGAATACCACACTCAAATTGAAATAGCAAGTCCTCCGCTGAGAATTGAACACAAGACCTTCACGTTGCGGAGGTTGAGACTTGCAACAGAGCTATGCCAGATGTTTGTTTCAATCATTTATTTATTTAAAGTATTCTTAACTTGCTTTATGTATTTTTTAAATATAACTCTTACAACAAAATAAAATAACCATATATAAATTTAATATGAAACCACATTTATCAATATAATAAATTTTTTTTTATATTTATATAATTTAAAAGTTCATATACTGTCAATAATATTATCTTTTTTATTAAATAATATATACACATTCATATATACGAGTATATATTAAACTAAGTTATTATTATACATATACATTCCTATATTCATGCATATATACACATATAATCATATATATACAAATATGAATATATATTAAAAAAGTTACTGTTACACAAAAACATTCATAGATATTCCAATATTCATATATTCACATATACATATACACATATTCATATATATAAATATATTATATACAAATATATACATATAATATATATATATTCATATTCATATAAATAAATATATATAATTACACATACACACACACACACACACATATATTCATATACACACACACACACACACAAAAATATATATTCATATGAATGTATATATATATTCAAATTCGTATATATTAATGTATGTATATATACATATTCATATATACATATGTAGATTAATAAATATTCATCTATACACACACACACACACACACACACATTCATATTTACATATATATATATATATATTCTTAAATACATATGTATACATATATATTCATAAATACATTTGTATAAATATACATTAATATATACATAAATATTCATACACACACACACACACACATAATTTATTTATGTGTGTGTGTGTGTGTGTGTGTGTGTGTGTGTGCATTCATAATCTCTATAAAAATACCCAAAACCTAACACATTTAGGAAGGTACGCATTTCAAATTAATGATTCAACCGTTAGATTTATTAAAATAAGCAAAAAACTTGTTATGACAAAATTTGAAGCTAATCAGATATATTTTACCACATAATCTAGCATAATCTCTATATAAAAGACCAAAACCTAACGCATTTAGCAACATAGGAACATCAAATTATCAATCCAACCATTATATATTTTAAAATTTGGAAAAAAAAAAAGATATGTTGACCAATTTTGAGGGCAATTAGATCTATTTTGCCACATAATCTAGTATAATCTTTGTATAAAAGCCCAAAACCTAATATATTTTTAGAAATATGGGAATATCAAATTAACAATCCAATCGTTAGATCTTGTAAAATTGCTGAAAAATTATCTTGACCATATTTGAGGGGCAATCGAATATGTTTTGACACATAATCTAGTATAATTTCTATATAAAAACTCAAAACTTAACACATTTAGAAACATAGGAACATCAAATTAATGATTTAACCATTAGATCGGTTAAATTTAATAAAACAAAAATTTTCTTGAGCAAATTTGAAGATAATCGGATATGTTTGGCCACATAAACTAACATAATCTCTATATAAAAGCTCAAAACCTAAAGCGTTTAAAAACATAATCAAATTAAATTATTGATCCAACCATTAGATCTATTAAAATTCTAAAAAAAGTGTTGTGACTAAATTTGAAAGTAATTGAATATGTTTTGCCCCCATAATCTAAGCATAATCTCTACAGAAAAGCCTAAAACCTAACGCATTTAGAAATTTAAGCACCTCAAATTAACTATCCAACTGTTAATTTATTCAAATTTCTAAAACAAGTATTGTGACTAAATTTTAAGATAACCGGATATGTTTTGCTACATAATCTAGCATAATCTTTGTATAAAAGCCCAAAACCTAAAGCATTTAGAAATATAGGAGCAATAAATTAATGATTCAACTGTTAAATCTATTAAAATTTCTAAAAAAAAGGATCTTGACCAAATTTGAGGGCAATCAGATTTATATTGCCACATAATCTAGCATAATCTGTGTATAAAAGTCCAAAATCTAATGCATATAGAAATATAAGAACATCAAATTAAAGATCAAACTATTAGATCCATTAAAATTGCTAAAAAGAGTGTTGTGTCCAAATTTGAGGGCAATTAGATATGTTTTACCATATAATCTAGCGTAATCTCAATATAAAAGTCCAAAACCAAACGCATTTAGAAATATAAGAATATCAAATTAACGATCCAACCGTTAGATCTATTAAAAATTTTAAAAAAAAGTATTATGACTAAATTTGAAGATAATTGAATATGTTTTGACATATAATCTAGCATAGTCTCTGTACAAAACCCAAAAACCTAATGCATTTAGAAACATAGGAACATTAAATTAATGATTCAACCACTAGATCTATAAAAATTGCTAAAAAAAAGTATCATGACCAAATTTGAGGGCAACCAGATATAGTTTGCCACATAATCTAGCATAATCTGTGTATAAAAGCCTAAAATCTAATGCATTTAGAAATATAAGAATATCAAATTAACGATCCAATCGTTAGATCTATTAAAATTGCTAAAAAAAACATATCTTGACCAAATTTGAAGGAAATCGGATATGTTTTGCCACATAATCTAGCATATTCTCTGTATAAAAGCTCAAAACCTAATGGCTTTAGAAACATAAGCACATCAAATTATGAATCCAATAGTTAGATCTATTAAAATTTCTAAGAAACATTTCATGACCAAATTTGATAGTAATTGGATATGTTTTGCCCCATAATCTAGCATAATCTCTATAATAAAAAAAAAAGGCCAAAATCTAATGCATTTAGAAACCTAAGCACATAAAATTAATGATCCAACCGTTAGATCGGTTAAAATTGCTATAAAAAAAAAAGAAATGTATCTTTACCAAATTTTAAAAGAAATATTTAAAATTGCTAATATTTAAAAATTTAGCGATAAATTTTTTTTGAAATTTTATTATAAATTTTTTTAAATTTAGGGCGCAATTTGTAAATTTTTGGGGGCCATTTTGTAAATTTACAAAACTTAAGGATCAATTTGCAAAATTTTTAGGATCATATTGAAAATATTTAAAAATTTAGGGTCTAATTTATAAACTTTTTGGGGTAGTATTGTAAATATTTCAAAATTTAGGAACCAATTTATAAATTTTTTGGAGTCATTTTATTATTATACAAAACTTAATGACCAATTTATAAAATTTTTGGGGTCATGTTGTAAATATTTGAAATTTTAAGAATAGATATTACTTAGGAAATGCAAATTTTGTCACTAAAGATATAACTAATAGTGATGAAAGTTCATATTTTTAGCTAAAAAATGAATTTTTGTCACTGATGATGCAACATCATCAACGAGGAAAATTTTGCTAAGAAATGAATTTTCATCACTAATGATACATCATTAGCAAGGAAACTTAAATTTTCCTCGCTAATACACTTATTTCCAAGCTAAAGCCATCACTTTTAGTTAGGAAATAAAACTTTTGTCACTGAAGGTCATAATCAGTAGCGACAAAAAGTTTTTATTGTTAAAGAAAAAATTTCCTCTCTAAAGGGTACCTTTAGCAACAAAAATATTTTCTAACTAAAGTTTTGTCGCCAATGTATCTTTTTCTTGTAGTATGGCACAAAGGTGACAGAAGAGTTATCCCTATCAACATAGGAAATATTTGGAATTTATAGAAGGAGATCGAATGTTTCTAAATTGACACTGCAATGACATTTGGGGAGTAAAGGATAGAAAAAGAAATTGGCATCTAGGTATATTGGACCTTTCCCAACCAAGGAATAGGTTGGAAAAAGTGGCTTATTGGTTAAGCATACCTACAGAGTTATAGGATATCCATGATTTATTTCATGTATCTCAGCTTCAAAAGTATGTGGCTGATCTTGAGAATATATTGAATAAAGAACCAATTTAGATGACTCTAAATCTAAGTTATGAGGATAAGCCTATTAAAATTTTAGAGTATGCTGAAAAGAAACTATGACACAAGAGAATTCAACTCGTTAAAGTACTTTGGAATCATCACCCTGTTCATGATGTAACGTAGGAGAAAGAAGAAGACATGTAGAAGAAGTATCCAAAGCTTTTTAGAAGATAAATCCAATTTCGAGGATGAATTTTTTTTTTTTTTTTTTTTTAAGGAAGGGAGATTGTAATGCCTCGACATTTTGTACTTCAATGGATGACTACTTCTTATAAAAACAAGATCCGTATGTAAGTTTAGAACAAAAACTAATCAGTGCAATAAGATGAATGTTTAGGTCCAATAAAAAATTTTTTTGGGTATCGTCATAATTTTGACCGCGAATAGAGAAAAATTGAAAAAGAATTTGAGAAATCCGATTCCCACCATTGAGTTTAGTTTAATGTGTGAATTTTATTGGTGGAATAAAAAATTTTCCTGACTGGAATAAATAATAACCCGAATTATAATTCATTCTTGAAGAAATGGTGAATTATGGTCAAAAAAGGGAAACAAGTGGCATTCTATGATTTGTTGGTGAGAACAAGTGTTAAATTATGGTTGGTTGCATGAGAAATTTCATGCAAGACTCTCATTTTTCTCAAGCTTACATGATAAACCATAAATTAGATAAGATAGCTATCAACTAATAGGAAAATTCCAAGCCATTTGTATAATATAATGTTCCTTTGACTTCAAGATTAAAATTGGTCATAAAATGACCAAAAAGTGGTGCTAGGATGGCTGTATAAATAGCCGGAAATCAGTAAAGAAAAGGAGAGAAAAAGAGAAGGAAAGAAAGGAAGAAAAAATAAAAGAAAAGTAGGAGAAAAATATGAGAGAGAGAGAGAGAGAAATTTGCAAGAGGCGGAGAAAGGGAAAAAGGAAGAAAACTTGAAGCACTACAAGGTGAGAAAACTTGATACACAAGGTAAAAAGCTATACTTCTTGAATTAAAGTTGTTAAGTAGTTTACAAGGATTATTTTGCTATTAATTTTTATGTGAAATACATATGAATTATGGAATATGCTTGGAGATTAATTATGATTTGGAGGTTGTTGTGTGCACTGTGTGTATGCTATGTTTTACGTGGTGTTTGAAGATGTTTTGAATGTGGTTTGAAGGAATTGTTCATGGCTGAAAAAGTAGAAGAAAGAAATGAAATATAAAATGGAAATAATTGTTGAGAAAAATGAAATATTGTTATTATTGCTCATGGCTGCCGGTTTTGTTGTAGTATTTATGTAAAAATACTGCTTCACTCATGACTGAAAATTAGAGGATTAAGTGATGTTAAGATGGAAAATGGATTGGATCAAGTGTTGTTCAATTGCTACAATAAAGAAACAATAACTAGAAGAGATTATTTTGTAAGAAAAATGTTTAAATCATGATAAAAGCTGGACTGATTTGCCCTAGTAGTTCTTATCGGTTCTGAAATGGTAAAATGCAATTCGTGAAGCTATAGTTGAGGATCTTTGGAACATTTCGGCACAAGTTTGAAGCCATTTGGAGTTGTACATCAAAAGTTATACAAAAATTAATAACATGTGTCGGAATGTGAAATTGCAGAATTTTGGTTGAAGAAAAATGAAATCATTTGCTATTTTCTTTGTTGATACATGAATGAGAGATTGAGAAGATGTATGGAAACCTTGATATTTGTTTGAGAATAGAGATAAGAAATGAGATTAATGAACATTTGATTATCTCAAATATTTTGTCCCATTTTAGTATAGAATAAAGAAATAGGAAAAAAGGAAATAGAGACATTTTTATTTACACATTAGCTATACATTAGTTCAACCCTAGAATACTAAGTGAAAGGTGGGATTATTCTTGATGTAAATATATCTACATCAAAGGATTTGTGAAAGGTTAGGAACGATATATTATTTTATCAAGCTAGTACACAAGGTGAGTCCCCTTTACTTTTCTTAAAGTAATCAAATGATTGCTAATGAATTTTACATTTCACTAAGAAATGCTTTATGAATCCTTTTGGGTTTCTCTGAGCAAAAAATATAGTTTTCCTTATAAAAGTAATGATATCATATTAAGATGGGTTTGAATGACATATATGGATTTTCATATTTAGAATCATTCATAATTAGTGACTAATTTCATAAAGCACAATAATCATATAACTAATGAACTTTTGATTTTTCTGAGCTAAATGTGGTTTCTCTGAACAGAAAATAATTTAAGACTTTAGGAAATGCTATTTTAAGAAATTTCGTGTCAGTTGAATTATGAATAATTGTTAGGTATAAATGCATACCCAAAAAGCTTTTTTCCCATTAGTTATGAGATGAATTAATATTTTATCCTACAAAAGTGTTTAATGGTCCTTTTAATTGATAGATTTGTTAATATATGATGCATTGGTTTTATGGGAATCATAATTGGTTTTCTAAAATTTAAGACATGGTAAAATATAGGTTTCCTGAATTTAATTCTCTTTCTAGAATTAGAATTCTGGATCTTCTGAATAGAATCTCTTTTAGATTCGGGTATACTCAGATTATGAAAATACCCTTGGAAGAACATTTTGTCATGCGAAAAGGACTTCTTATCCTTTTCCGCTATGATTTTGGAAAATGACCCCTTAGTATGGGATCAACTTTTACAAAATGGTATTTTAGCCCCGAAAAAAATATTTTCCTAAAATTATATTGGGAATATGGTATCAGTAATAGTCTTGTGAACCAGTAAAGACGTTGAGTACTCAATATAGGTTTTAATCTTTGGACTAGCCCGCATTAGATGTAGACGGCCCCAAGTAACCTAACGCATTCTAGAGATTGTCTTAATCCAAATAGGATGATAAGACAATGAGATTAGCATCCTGGCTAGCTATTTAGCATCTGAAAATTGCCCTATGCCTATGTGCTTATATTATTTTGGGTTGTGTACGATTGCTGGGTGGGGACACCTGGTGTGTTCTACCCCTTGCCACGTCGATGGTGATTGATGTCAGCATTGGGATCCCTAGGCTTACAGTGGCAAGTAAAATATTTTATGCTGATTTTAAGGTATTATGCTAATACGTGCTTACCACTCGGACAATGCACAACTGAGTAATGTAGACTGGTTCTTTAGCACCATAACACTGTTATATCAAAGGCATGGCATTCTAAGCTTTGCACGCAGGCCGATCTTCGATTGAGTGAAATGCTCGTATTTCTGGAAATAGAGCAATGATGTTAATAAAACTTAATTTTCCAATCGACGTGAGGTTTTTGAACAACTCTCGAGCATGCTTTCTTTTCATCAATTGCAGAGTTGTTTTCGGTGGAAATGTGCAATGAACTTTAGTAGTGCTTTTATGAAACAAACCTGATAAACTCTTTCTTTTACATGTTTTTGTAAAAACACTGGCACACACAGGACAAACTGAGTGATTTTCACTTACATGTGTCTTTTACTCTGTATTCTTAGGATCTAGAGCCGAGGGACTATGAAGTTGAAGATGATACCACAAAATAAGTTGGCAGACTTTTGCTACCTCTATATGTATATTATGTTTATCATTGTAGTACACATTTTAGCTTATGCCAAGTTACACACTCATAAGTTGTATAATATAGTATGACTTTAATATACTAGTTTTGGTACATATTTCCCTTATATTGGCTTTAAATGTTATAAAGACCCCTAGTCTAAGAAATTGGATGAGGCGACCCCCAAACCTGTAACCTATCATACACTTCTGACCTCTTTTCTAGAAGGAGCATTATAATTGGTATCAGAACCATAGTTGTAAAATGATTATGGAAACGTCACATGAACTGATGGGATTCCTTTACCTTCTAAGAATGTCGAGCAGAGATGATAAAGGTAAGAGACCGGTAGATTATCATGGCAAAGCTGAGAAAAAGATAGAGCAAGGTGAAAGGACTGGGCCCTAAATGCCAATCTCGACCTTTTATGGCACGGTCTAACCTTTACTAACACCTTCTCGAGACCAATCACCTGCGAGAACACTACTAGAGATTAGCGGCTTAGGTGAGGAGGATAGTGTTTCTGATAATTTTGGTGAGTTGCCTCAATGGAGTGAGGATATATCTGGAGTGATTGGAGAGGGTATTTCTAGAGAGATTGAGAAGGATGACCCCAATCAGGTTTAGAAGGACAATAAGATGGAGCAGGAAGTTTAGGCAAATGAGGAAATTAAAGTAGAACTAGAAGCAGATATGATAGAGACCTTAGAGAATGGTATAGGTTTCGATGATATTGACGGTGCAAGTGAGATCGAATAGGAGGAGTGGAATGACCATGTGCCTGATGCACCTGAGTCCTATACAGTTTCTTCAGATTCTGGACCTCCTATCTCGTATAGCAATGACACTGATGAGTTGGATGATATGTTTAGAGTATGATGTATGTAGCCGGTATATGCCTATTAGTTGTAGGTTCGCAGGTTGGGTGTGCAGTGCACACAATTTTTGTATTAACCTTATGTTTTTGTAGCGAATGGATATATACTATGTTTCTTATCATCTGCATTGTGTTCACTCTTACACTATGCATTTGAGATATATCACAACTATTTTCATTAAAAATTGTGTAGAATATGTAGATGCCTACCAAACATGTCACTCGTTGTCATCTAGAATCACCAGTTGAGAACCCACCCACGGAAAGAACACAACTTATGACTCTAAATAGTGCTATGATACAAACCTTTCAAGGAATTACAGATACATTATAGTATTTGACTGAGAACTCTAATTGAGATAGACACAGTGGTGAAATTAAATCATATAAAGCCATGGAACGCTTCTTAAAATTTCACTCTCCTCAATTTCAAAGCAAACCTAATTAAGAACAGGAGGTTGAAGTTTGGATTAAGCAAATGGAAAATGTCCTTGCTACTCTAAATTGCTCAGAACAATAGAAGGTGCAATTTGCAACTTTCTAACTTTAAGGACCCGCAAGAGATTGGTGGAATCGGGAGAAGGAGTAGTGAGAATGGCAATGGACAAATTTCAAAGTTAGCTTTAAGAAGGAATTCATTCCTAGTTGGGCAGTGGAACGATAGGAGGATGAATTCCAGAATTTCAAGCAGGGAAGCTGAACAATAGGGCAATATGCAGCAGACTTCACTCGACTATCAAAATACTATTCTCTTTTAGTATAGTCAAAAGCTGATAGAATAAGATATTTTATAAAGGGATTGCGACCCGAGTTACAATAGGTGTTGGTAAGCATAACTTGTAACACTCTACTACCTACGTATTTCAAAAAAGGGCTTGGATGTTATTTCTTCCTTAGGACAAGGGGTTTTATAACTCAGTAAAAGAAAATTGGAAGAAAAAATCTAATGTTCAAGACTTATCATAACCCAGAACAATACTTATACAAGTTTCAAAAATAGTAAATAAATAAGCAAAGCTCTCCAAGTTATTAATGTAAGAAATCAAATTGAGATCTTTAAGTCTCCAAGAAACTCAACCTTTAAAGTAGGATCATCTTGAAAATGTGGTGAGAAAATTTTTCCCAGTAAGTTCTATGTGTGCTTTTGTTAATTTAAGAATTATTTCCAACATGCAATTTTGAACAATTCACAACAAATGTCTGCAAGTCCAAATGAGTAATTTTGAACAATGAATGGTGTTTTATTAGCATTATGAATAAAATAGTACAATATTGTTAAGAAATAAATCATTCAAATATATGTGATAATAAAACCCTGCATCATAGCCATGGCCATGAAACCTTGCATTATGACCACATATTGTGAAACCATGCATAAAAATATAACTGGATAATCTCTCACTGGGTGAGATTCTCCTATATCTCTATACCTTAGATTATCGGTTGTCCATTCCGAGAGAAAAAAAACATTCCACTTGGACTAAGTTGTTAGCACAAACCGACTTGACTAACTTGAATTGTCACCTTGTCCAGAAAGAGTTTTATCCCTTGGTGGAGGCTTCCACCAAGAGACTTATCCTAGTTTTCTAGGGTTAGCTCCAACCAGCCTACCTTATTGAGTACTCATCATTATGTTTTACCCTACTTATGAGCAATTCAACAAAGTGTGTTACCTTGAAATTGCAATTATGGTTCTAAATAGTCTGAGTTTAAAACCTATTTTATGAAAATTTAACACTTTGTTTTGGAACACATTTGCTTGCTTAAAACTATTTTGTTTTGACAGAAGATGAACAATATCCATAATTGCAACTCAAAGAATAGCTTTACAGTAAACATCACATTTGACTTGTAAGAGCACTTTAGTTTAGCGAACAATTTATGCAATGACTTACTTGATTCTTTTATCTCATAGATAAAATCTCCTGATGTCTAGATTAAAAAAACCTAATCCCGTATGAAGTAAATATAATGTACATATTACTATTAGCCAACAACTCATGTATCTCAAGTGTATAAGCATATATTTAACTCTAATTCCCATATTTCACCTAACTTTTGACAAATTCCCCATCAATTCCTATATTATCATAGCATCAAAAGAGTTCAACTAGTAATTGCAAATCGACAATCAATTTTCTACAACTACTATATTTGTTCTTTTCGGCTTGTTAAAGATGAAAGCACATCCCAAAACACCTAGCATTCATAACTATATATCCAAAACCTAAAATTTCCTACTAGCAATAGTAACTACTATTGATAGCAACATCAAATAACAATTAAATAACATACTGCAACAATGTTTAACAGGGACAAATAATGTGCTCTTGATTAATCTAGCAAATAACACAATTGCTAGTACTTTATAATATAAATACTAATTTTATAGATAATAAACTCCATATCACATATAATATCTGGTAAACTATATGTATATTCTCTTTTAGAAAATAATGACTAGTTAATAAATATAGGATATTAATAAATAGTAGTTTATTGATGCTAAATAATGGATCAAATAAAATTAATTGATATTTAAACTAGAGTTTTGATACCATTATTAAGTATAACAATAATAGTCATAATACTAATAGTAGTAGTAGTAGTAGCAGTAATGATGATGATGATATATTAGTTGTTAAATATTTCCCAATAGCAATAATGTTTTAAACAACAAGCTTAATAAAATTACACACATGTGTATTTATATGTATATATAGATGTACATATATTACATCAATAAAGTTAAAGTACTAGTTATAAATAATAACAAATTAAAATCAATCATTTGAGCAATAATAATAATAATAATAATAATAATAATAATAATAATAATAATAATAATAATAATAATAATAATAATAATAATAATAATTTCCATAGTAGCAATTAGATCATAATACAGATGACATTGATATATAGATAGATTCTATTCATATTATTGCATATTTTGCATAATATCTCATCACATAACACCTATCAATCATAACAAATAGTTCACATGAAAACCACAACTTTAGTGATGCCATACACTTAAAAGTATAGTACAATTTAAAATAAAGGCAACGTATAACAAACATAATATCTCCCATTCTCCATCTATAGAAATCATATATACTATCATCTCCTCCTCAAATATCATCACAATAAAATAATATAAATCACTCCACAAATTCATCATCTCAATATCTCATCATAACATCATTTTACATAACATGAGTTCATTGAAAAGAAATGTTAAAACAAGTGTTTTTTGTTTGAAAATGGGTCCAATTTGAAAGTGACATTTTGATGATCAAGCTGTTTTGATTGCTTAAATGTACAAGCCTCAACTTCCTTTGGATAGATTCCATCCGAACCAAGTGAAGGAAATGAATCAAGATGAACATGAGTTTCGATCCAAAGGAATAAGAAGAATAAGGGAAAAAATAAGGAAAAGAGAGAAAATAATATTAGTAAATGAACTAAATTACCTTCTAGTTTGATATTTGGAGTAGGGGTTTCTTGATTGATTTAATGTTAAAATCTAGAATATAGGAGAGAGTTGTAAGAGTTCTTGCTTGTTTGGGTGATTTGGAGTGACTTGAGATACTTGGAGATGAGTGGGATGCAAAAGAGTGCAAGTGTGTGTTCTTAGTGTTCTTGGCATTCTTAAGAGAACAATAGAGCAAATGAAAGGAATTTGAGAGTGTTTTGGTTGAGGTTGGCCGAATGGAGGGTGTTAGTGTAGTGTCTCGATTGGTTTGATGGTAGAGAGATTGCGGGAGTTTAGTGTGGTATTTGGACTTTGAAATTGGAAAGAGGTTGAGAGAATGGTGGAAACTATGGTAATGGTGTTCTACCAAGGTAATTGAATAGTGGAGAAATAAAGAAGAAGGAAAAAATACAAGAAGAAAAAAAATGGTAGAAAGGTGGTTGTTGTGTTTAGTCATAAGGAGAAGCAAGAAGACTAAATAGTGGAGAATTTCTAGGGGTTTACTTACGTTTTGAAATTAAATTTCAAGAATCTAAATTGAAGGAACAATGGCGGAAGTTTTGAGGAATCTTAGGTGCTTTAATGGTGGTGTTTTTGGCTGCTAAGATGGAAGAAGAAAAATGAAGAAGTCTTGTGCTTGTGCTAGCCAAAAATGGAAGAAAACAAAGGCTGGGAATTTAGTTGTTTATGTTGGAATTATAAGCTGATTTAGTTGAGTGTTTGGAAGAAAATTCCAAGGCATTTTATTTCCAAATTCAAATTAACTTGAAAGGAGGAAAATTAGGAGTGGTTAGAGGTATAGAAATAGCGGTTTCGACTGCTGAGAGAAAAGAAAGAAAAATGGTCAGCCTTGGTGCTTCAAGAAGGCCAAAATCATGGAGAAGAGAAAATGGAAGAAAATTCTGATCTCAAAGCCACAAGAATGCTAAGGAATTCCTAATCATATATGAGTGAATGTGTGGAGAATTACAAGAAAATAGTTGGGATTTTTGAAGTTCAATTCAAACCGTTTTGAACAAGATATTTGCAGCTAGGTTGTAGAAGGGTTTTAAGGTGCTACAATAGAGTTTTGTTCAGCTGCAATGGTGGAGAAGAAAAGAAGAGCTAAAGTTAATTCTTAAAGACTAATATCCAAGGAATTTGAAGGCTAGGGGAAAATGATAATGCACGGGCTTAAACTAAGCAAATCCTTTGTGTTTTGTTGACAATAACCAAGAATGGTATGGCTGTTTTTTATGCTTGATGCCCAAATTATGCCCAAATTTTTTGTTCTAAGGGCTCGAATAAGTGAATTATTTTTCTCAGCTTTTGCACAACTTGAGCAAAGCTGACTTACAATAATGAATATAAAGTTATCTGGATTGTTTGGCCACAACAATGGGTGGGATAACTGAAAGCTAAGAAAGTGAACAAGAAAATAAATTCCAACTTTCTAATTAAATCAAGAATCAACAAAATGAAATGTTCTTAGAAGATAAGTTAGGTAGTTTAATTTTGAATAAGCGAGAATTTCTCAACCATGGTTTTAGAGTTTCCTTGAAATTCCTCTCCCTAATTATTTCCTATATTTCAGCCAGCTCTTGTTCAACTAAAGCTGAAAGTTTAGATCAAGCTACTCTCTTAAAACTTTAGGATAGGAATATAAGAATAGGAAAATTCAACAAGAAAGGAAATTCAAATTTTGAACTTGTTAGGACATAAGTAATTAAAATGTGTAGCTGAAATTCTATTAGATTCTTTTTAAGACAAGATCAAGAAGGTTAGGAGATTTCAATTTCAACTTCCCAAAATATCCTCCCTTAGTCCATGGAATGTAAGAAGGAATTCAAATATTGGTTGGGGTGTTCCAACTTACCAAAGAGGTATAAGGAGATTAAAAACCAAAATGATTTTGTATCAAGTGGGATTTGAACTCAAGTCTCAAGAGATAATTTCCAAGCCTCATCCATTAGGCCACAATAACCTTTATGTTCTCTATTACAACTCAATTACTCCTATCTCCTAACTCCAAATTTTACCTAATTCCTTTCTTATGATTCTAAAATAAAAATACTCTCTAATTCTAACACACAATAAAAATGCATATAAACAATTTTAAATTCCTTCAAATTTTCATCTAGAAAATATATGCACATGTAATATGTCATGAAATGCAACTCTTCCTTCTAACCCAAGGTAGGCTTAGGTGGGGTTTTACATCACTCCAACTAGTTAGTATTGAAGTGGAAATTGCTTCGAGGACTAAAAGCAAAGATGTGGAGCAATTTAAATAGAAAAATAAGAGTGGATTTAAGAATGCCAATTAGAAAAAACCTGGAGAACCCCGGAGGCAGAAGAAAGGAAAAATTCCAAAGAATTGAGGCCGGACTAGAGGACAACCACTATTACAGTGCTATAATTGTGGGGAAGTAGGACATAAGATTATAAACAATCTATTCCCCTGACCATCAGCTGGATGGATAAATTCGAGGGGAGGTTATGTTGGGCAACGACCGAGGCAGATAAAAGGAAATCAATAATAAGCTTTCACATCCAAACCAGGACTTAACAAACCCCAAGTAAACACATGAGTGATCACTATGAACAAAGTGACCCTGATACTATAGTCATAGAAGGTACACTTTCTATTTTCAATAAAGAAGCTAAAGTTTTTATAGAACTAGGTTCTACACATTTTTTTATTGCAAATTCTTTTCTCGAAACTATAGGGGTTATAGATAAGTAGTTTCCTATTAAATGATTGTTAGTAGACCATTAGGGAAATAATTGAAAAGTAATACAATACATCTGGGATGTAGAATTTTGGTAAATGATGTGATACTGGAAGGAAATTTAATATGTCTACCTATAGAGGACTATGATGCTATTTTGGGAATAGATTGGTTATCCCAATATCATGCCCAGGTTGACAGTAGGTATAAGCTAGTACAATTTCATAAACCTAGAAAGACTGTGTTGGAATTTATGGGGGAAACTGGGATTAAAAGTAACTTGTTGATTTTAGGAATTAAGGAGTGGAAGTTAATCCAAAAAGCATATGTTGGATATTTGGCTTACCTTATAAATAAGCTAAGTGAATGGAAGAAACCAGAAGATATCCCGGTAGTGTGTGAGTATTTAGATGTTTTCCTTGCAGAATTAAAGGAATTATCTCTGTAAAGAGAGGTGGAATTTACCATTGACCTAATGCCAATGGCAGATCCAATGTAAAAATCCCTGTATCGGATGGCACCGACAGAGTTGAAAGAGCTTAAGAAACCGTTGTAGGAGTTATTGGAGTAAGGATTTATACAGTCAAATACATCTCCTTGGAGAGAACCTATACTGTTTGTTAAGAAGAAAGATGGATCATTAAGGATATGTATAGATTATCGTGGTTTAAATGTAGTGACGATAAAGAATAAATATACACTACCTACGGTTAATGAATTGTTTGATTAGTTGCAAAGAGTAGGATACTTTTCTAAGTTAGACATAAGATAAGGATATTATCAAGTCCATATTCGAGAGGAAGATATACCAAAAACTGCATTTAATATACGATGTGGATATTTTGAATTTGTAGTAATGCCATTCAGTATCACCAATGCTCCTACTACTTTCATGGACTTGATATACTGAGTATTCCAACCGTACCTTGATAGTTTTGTTGTTATCTTTATAGATGATATTTTGATGTATTCTATAAACCCTCAAGAGCACGAGGTGCCTCTGAGGAAAGTATTGGAAAAATTGCGATACGCTAAATTATATGCTAAATTTAGTAAATGTGAGTTTTGGTTATACGGAGTGGCATTCTTAGGGCATGTAATATCTAAGGAGGAAATTACAGTGGATGTTGCGAAAGTTGAAGCAGTAATGAACTAGAAACATCCTGAGAATCCGACGAGAGTGCGAAGTTTTCTGGGATTGGCAAGGTTTTACAGTAGATTTATTAAATGATTTTCTAATAGTGCGTTTCCTTTAACCCAACTAACTCAAAAAGAAGTTCCCTATATTTGGTCAGAGAAATGTGAAAGGAATTTTTAGGAATTGATGTAAAGACTAAGCACCGCTCTAGTTTTGGAGCTACCTAGGATGGATAAACCATATCAAATGTACATTAAATCTTCTAAAGAAGGATCATGAGGAGTATTGATGCAAGAAAATAAGGTGATATTGTATATCTCAACAAAATTAAAGCCTTATAACGAAAAATATCTTACTCATGATTTCAAATTAGCCGCCATTATATCTGAATTGAAGAAATGAAGACATTATTTATATGGTGCAGAGTTTGAGATTTTCACGGATCATAAGAGCCTGAAATATATTTTCATTCAGAAAGATTTAAACATGAGACAATGTAGATGGTTGGAATTTTTAGAAAAATTTCGATTACCATCCTAGAAAAGGAAATGTGGTGGCAAATGCATTAAGTAGGAAATTGAATTTGTCTACTCTTTGAACGGTACAAGTCCTGGAGCTGGAAACATTTGCTGTTGACAAACAAATAAGGGTAAACAATATTTCAATCCAACCCATTTTACTACAGCAGCTGAACGAAGAGCAGGAAAGGGACGGAGAATTTCAAAAGATAGTAAAGAAAGAAGCGGGATATTTTATTGAAGCTCATCAAAGGAAGTACACAATCCACTCAGGATCAGTTAAAATGTATTAGGATTTAAAACGACACTATTGGTGGATTGGAATGAAGAAAGGCATTGCTCAGATTGTAGCCCAATGCCTCACCTGTCAACAAGTACAAACTAACTAATAATAACCTGGAAGGTTATTAAACCACTGCCCTCACTATCGTAGAAAATGGAATGAGATCACCAGGGATTTCATAACAAGATTACCCATGATTGTAGGGAAAGGGATACGATATAAGTTGTAGTAGATCGATTGACCATATCAGCCCACTTCATCCCTATTAACCAATAAGACTCCCTGGAGAAATTGAATAAGATATATATGGAGGAAGTAATCAAATTATGTGAAGTACCCTCTAGTATCGTATCTGATCGTGATTCGAGGTTCACTTCAAGATTTTTGAATAAACTACTACAATTATATAGGACAACACTTAAATTTAGTACTGCAGCATACCCGCAAACAAATGGATAAACAAAACGAGTGAACCAGATTTTGGAGGACATATTATGGGCATATGTATTAGACTTTGAGACCAAATGGATTGATAATTTGGCATATGCAAAATTTGCATGCAATAATAGTTATCAGTCAACAATTAAAATGGCTCTATTTGAAGCTTTATATGGAAGAAAGTGCCAATCTCCATTATGTTGAGAAAGTTTGCGATAGAAATCAATAGATCAAGATGCTTTTGATCTCGAGCAAATATGATGAATAGTGAATCTGATTAAAACACAAATGGAAGTGGCACAAAGTCGATAGAAGAGTTATGCGGATCAACATAGAAAGATTTGGAATTTATAGATGGAGATTGAGTGTTTATAAAATTGACACTGCAATGTCATTTGGGGAGTAAAGAACAGAAAAAGAAATTAGCACCCAGGAATTTGGACCCTTCTTAATCGTGGAACGAGTTAGAAAATTAGATTATCAGTTAACCATACCTGTAGAGTTATAGGGGTTCCATAATGTATTTCATGTATCTCAACTTCGAAAATATGTGGCTGATCCTGAGCATGTGTAGAATGAAGAACCTATTGAGATAAATCTAAATCTGTGTTATAAGGAGAGGCTTATTAAAATTTTAGAGTATGCTGAAAAGTAACTACGACACAAGAATTCCACTTGTTAAAGTACATTAGATTCATCACCTTGTTCAACATGCAATGTGGGAGAAAGAAGTAGACATGTAGAAGAAGTATCCAGAGCTTTTTAGAAGATAAATCCAATTTCAAGTAAGAAATGTTTTTTAAGGAGGAGAGATTGTAATACCTTAACTTTCGGTACTTCAATCAATGACTACTTCTTATTAAACGAGAATTTGTATGTAAGTTTAGAATAAAAATTTATCAGTGCAATGAGATGAATCGTTTGGTGTAATAAAAATTTTTCAAGGGTATCCTATAATTTTGACTGCGAATAGAGAAAAATAGAAAAAGAATTTGAGAAATAAAATTCCCTCAATTAACTCCAGTTTAATGTGTGTCTTTTATTTGTAGAATAAAAAATTTTCCGGACTAGAATAAATACTGACCTAAATTATAATTCATTCCTGAAGAAATGGTGAATTATGGTAAAAAAGGAGAAGCAAGAGGCATTCTATGACTTGTTGGTGAGAACAAGTGTTAAATTATGGTTAGTTGCATAAGAAATTTCATGCAAGACTTTCATTTTTCACAAGTGTTACAAGAGAAGCCATAAATTAGATAAGATAGCTATCAACCAATTGGAAAATTCCAAGCCATTTATATCAGTTAATGTTCATTTGACTTCAAGACTAAAATAGGTCATAAAATGACCAAGAAGCGGTGTTGGGATAGCTATATAAGCAGTTGGAAATCAGCAGAGAAAATGAGAGAAAAAGAGAAGGATATAAAGGATGAAAAAATAGAAGAAAAGTAAGAGAAAAATAAAAGAAGAGAGAGAGAGAGAGAGAGAGAGAGAGAGAGAGAGAGGGAGAGAAAGAGAGATAGAGAGAGAGAGAGAGAGAGAGAGAAAGAGAGAATTTCTCAAGAAAGAGAGGGAGAATAGAAGAAAACTTGAAGCTTTGCAAGCTTGGAAAACTTGATACACAAGGCAAAAAGATATACTTCTTGAATTAAAGTTGTTTTTATAGTTTCCAAGTATTATTTTGCTACTAATTTTTATGCGAAATTCATATGAATTATTGAATGTGCTTGGAGATTAATTATGATTTGGAGATTGTTGTGTGTGCTGTGTGTGGCAGTGCACTTGGAGGTTTGTATGCTATGTTTTGTGTGGTGTTTGAAGGATTGTTCATGGCTGAAAAAGTAGAAGAAAGAAATGAAATAGAAAATGGAAATGATTGTTGAGAAAAGTGAAATATTTTATTATTGTTCATGGTTGTCGGTTTTGTTGTGCTATTTATGTAAAAATACTACTTCATTGATGACTGAAAATCATAGGGTTAAGTGATGTTAATATGTAAAATGGATTGGATCAAGTGTTGTTTAATTGCTACAATAAAGGAAAAGTAAATAGAATTGATTATTTTGTAATAAAAATGCTTAAATCATGGTAAAAGATGAGTTGATTTACCCCAGCAGTTCTATATCGGTTTTGAAATGTTGAAATGGAATTCATGAAGCTATAATTAGAGATTTCAGGAGTATTTTGGCACAAGTTTGAAGCCATTTGGAGTTGTAAATCAAAAGTTATACAAAAAATAAGAACATTAGGCAAAATGTGAAATTGCAAATTTTTTATTAAAGAAAATTGAAGTCATTTGTTATTTTCTTTGTCAATACAGGAACCTAAGATTGAGAAGATATATGGAGACCTTGATTTTTGTTTCAGAGTAGAGATAATAAAAGGAATTAATGAACCTTTGATAATCTCAAATATTTTGCCCCATTTTAGTATAGAATAAAGAAATAGGAAATAAGGAAATAGAGATTTTCCTATTTACACATTAGCTATACATTAGTTGAACCCTAGAATACTAAGTGAAATGTGGGATTATTCTTGATGTAGATATATCCATATCAAACGATTTCTGAAAGGTTAGGAACGATATATTACTACACCATGTTAGTACACAAGGTGAGTCCCCTTGACTTTTCTTAAAGTAATCAATGATTGCTAGTGAATTTTACATTGCACTAAGAAATGCTTTATGAACGCTTTTAGGTTTCTCTGAGCAAAAATTTAGTTTTTCTAATAACAGGAATGATATCATATTAAGATGGGTTTGAATAAGAAATGTGGATTTTCATATTTAGAATCATTCATAATTAGTGACTAATTTCCTAAAGCACAATAATCATAAGGTTGATGAACCTTTGTATTTTTTTGAGCCAAATATGGTTTCTCTAAACAGAAAATTATTAAAGACTTTAGCAAATAATATTTTGAGAATTTTTGAGTCACTTTATTTATGAATAATCCTTAGGTATAAATACATACCTAAAAAGCTTTATTTCCATTAGTTATGAGATCGAATAAGATTTTTTCCTACAAAAGTGTTTAATGCTCCTTTTAATGGAAAGATTTGTGAATATATAAAGCATTGGTTTTATGGGAATCATAGTTGGTTTTCTAAAATTTAAGACATGGCAAAAGATGAACCTGAATTTAATTAATTCTCTTTCTAGAATTAGAATTTTGGATCTTCAGAATGGAACCTCTTTTGGATTTGGGTATGCTCAAATTATGAAAATACCCATAGAAGAACATTTTATCATGTGAAAAAGGACTTCTTATCCTTTTTCGTTGCCATTTTGGAAAATAACCCCTTGATATGGGATCAATTTTTAGAAAATGGCATTTTATCCTGAAAAAATGTTTTCTTGAAATTCCCTTGGGAGTATGGTATCAGTAATGGTCTTATGAACCAGTGAAGATGTTGAGTACTTAGTAAAGATTTTGATATTTGTACTTGCCTACATTAGATATGGATGGCCACATATAACCTAGCTAGTTTTAGAAATTATCTTAATCCAAACAGGGCGATAGGACATTGAAATTAGTCATCCTGGAGCCTTTAGCACCTGGCAATTGCTTTATGCCTATGTGCATATATTATTTTAGGTTGTTCACAGTTGCTGGGTTGGGACACCTTTCCTGTTTAACCCCCTGCCACATTGATAATGATTGACGTCAGGATTGGGACCCTTGAGCTTACGGTGACAAGTAAAATATTTTATGCTGATTTTGTGGTCTTGTGCTGATACGCATTGGCCGTTCCAGCAATGAACAATTGAGTGTTGTTGATTAGTTCTTTAGAATAATAAGACTGTGATGTCAAACACGAGGCCTTATGAGCTTTGCATGCAAGCCGATCTTCTAATAAGAGAAGTGCCTGTATTTTTGGAATTGAAGCAATAATGTTGATCAAACTTAATCTTCCAATCGACTTGAGAATTTTGAACAACTATTGAGTAAGCTTTCTTTTCATCAGTTATAAAGTTGTTTTTAGTGGAAAAGTGCAATGACATTTAATAGTAGTTTTATGAAACAAACTCGATAAACTCTTTCTTTTATATGTCTTTTGTAAAAACATTGGCACACACGGGATGCACTGAGTGATTTTCACTTACACGTGTCTTTTACTTTGTATTCTTAGGATCTGGAGCTGAGGGACTGTGAATTTGAAGACGATGCCACAAAATAGGTTGACATACTTTTGTTACTTACATATGTATATTATGTTTACCGTTGTACTACATATTTTGGATCATGCCAAGTTACACAGGCTGGAGTTGTATAATGTAATATGACTTTAATATACTAGTATTGGTACTTATTTCTCTTATATTAGTTTCAAATGTTATAAAGACCCCCTGCCTAGAAAACTAGATGAGACGACCTCCAAACTTGTAACCTGTTATACGCTTGCAACCTCATTTCTAGTAGGGGCGTTACATCCTCCTCTAGGCTTTATGAATTCTCGTGATTATTTTCACCTTATATTAATTATATAGTATATTGTAGTATGTACAATATTAATAAATTCTTTTAATTAATAAAAATAATAAAATTATGAAAATAGATAATTATATTACTTATAAAACTATCTTTTTAAAAATTAATATATTATAACATATTTTATATTGTTCTAGTATTATAGATCTAATTATCGTATGTTATAATTTATTATATATAATATATTATACATTATAAGGTACACTTAATAATATATCATATTTACATTATATATATTTAAATATATTTCACTTAATAATGTCTTTTCATGCATTCTACTATTTAATTAAATAAACTAAAAGCTCATATATAAATTTTCGATATTAGATATAGTATAGTACATATGTGTAATACATATATATAAATAGATATGTATATATATATATATATATGTATATATTAGTGTATATAAGTGGGTATGTATATGTTAATGTATATGTATCTAACATTGTAAAAATCATATACTATAACTATACATATATAATATATACAATAGTGTATATTTATAATGTATATGATATAAAAATCATATAGTATAACTATTTATATCCACATATTATGAAATCAAACTTTGATTTTTTTTTTTTAATTCTTCATATTAGATTAGCGTCGGATTTGTAAAGGATTGCAATATCGTCTCCAAATAGCGATGATTCAGTGATGGTCTAGAGTACAGTAGTTAAGCCATCACTATTTAGAGACGATACCCTAATCCCTCGCAAATCTGTTGCTATTTAGCGACGGTATTGCAACAGCTTTACAATTAAGTAGTATTAATGTATAACGACATAAGGTCGTCATTAAACTATCACAATTTAGCTTCGGTTTTGTGACAGTGCATTGGCAAATCCTAAAAAATTAAATTTATTTTCTAATTTTAGATAGTCTTCGCTAAAACGTTGCTAATTAGCAATGACTTTTACAATTATTTAGTGTTAATGTATAATTACTTAAAGCCATTGCTAAACCATTGCTAATTAATGAGGGTATTGCAATGGCTCGTACGTAAATACTAAAAAATTAATTTACTGTTAATTTTTGAATTTCTGTCGCAATGCCATCACTAATTAGCGACAATTTCGTGGTGGTCACAAATTAATGACAGCATTGCGATGGCTGGTCAAAACTTTGCCACTATTTTCTTCGCTCTCACTGTCCCATCGCAAAGTGCCATCACCAGTGATGATTTTTCTTGTAGTGGGGGGATTTAGATGTCTTATGGTGGCTTAAAGGAGATAATACCACATGCTTTACATTGTTAAGTAGCATGTATGACAATTGCATTAGGGAATAGGAGAATTTCTCCACTGGCAAACAAACGTGGGATCAATTGAAATCTGATTTTGTTAATATATCAACTATCAAACTACAGACATTTTCTTTGAAGTATGAGACCTAAAAAAATGGATCCCAGTCACTAGACAATTGAGCATCTTAGGGAGATGTGTAGTACAATTCGTCACTTGAAAACTATTAACTGAACATCTTAAGAAGATGTCTAGTATGCTTTGTAACTTGAGAGTTGTTGGTAATGAACTTACGGATGATCAGCAAATGCAAGCGGTCGTTAGATCATTACTTGATTCTTGGGCCCACATAAAACAAATGTTCACTCACAATGATATTATCAAGATTTTTTTTGGTATTTCTCGTTGCATGAAGTTGAAAACTATGTATTAAGTAGGAACCCTCCTATTGTTGGCATGAGCAATCTAAGGAGGAAAATCTCTTGTCAACTTTGACAAATTGTGTAAATGATTTGTAGTAATTAATTGACTTATGTTTAGGCTATAAAATAGGGTCTTGTTGTATCACAATTAGTATAAATATGTAGGCTGTGATTGCTTGAATATACACATAGAATTATTCTCCATTATCTTTTCTACATGGTATCAAAGACTCGCCTAACGTAGAAACTGAAGTTTTTCCTACAGTCATGGCTGAAAAAGACCTCTCCTCTTCTATTATCCCTTATGACTCTCAAATTATTGTTCAAGATAACACCCCTTTTCCATCTGGAATCATCTTAGATGATACAAATTATCCATTATGGTTGTAGCTTATGGAGATTCGTATTAGAGCACAAAACAAATCTGGATTCCTTACAGGTACAACATTGAAACCACCTACTGGAGACAAGCAATTGGAAACTTAGCTTACTGAAAATAATCAAGTTAAGAGTTGGCTTATCGATTCTGTGAGTCCGCTCTACATGAAACAATTCATTGGTCTTCAAACAGCCAAAGAAATATGGGAAGCTATTGTAAAGACGTTTTATGATAGCTCGGATGAAACATAACTCTTTGAACTGAATCAGAGATTGTTTACCACTCCTCAAAATGATAGACCCTTATCTTTGTATTACAATGAACTGATTGGCATATTTCAGGAAATCGATGCTCGTGTTCAAACACAAGAAAATAATGTTGCTGTAGTCATTTTGCTGCATAAGTATATGACTTGACTTCTAGTTTATATTTTTTTGGCTGGCCTTGACCTAGAATTCAATCAAGCTCGAAATGAAATTTTGAGAAAAGATCCACCTCTTGATCTTGAGTTATGTTATGCATATGTTCGCAAGGACCACACCCATAGGCAAACTATGGAGGAACCTAAGGTTCAATCGGATGGTATGGTTCACTTGACTGCCCACACACGCCATGCAAATTCCCAACCAGGTAAAGGGACAAAATCTAGCACTAAAGGAAATAACTATATTTGCACTCATTGTGGTGAGGAGGGACATTCCAAACAACATTACTATGAAATTATTGGGTATCCTGAATGGTGGGATTTCACCAAAAAAAAAAAAAAAAAAAAAAAAACCTTGAAAGAAAATTGGACAAGCTGTTGTTACTATCACAACAAATGAGGCAGTGACTACATCTACTTCAAATACAATTGTAGCACATGTTGCCCAATCTGCTAATCCAGGTTTATCCAACACTTGTCTTGCTATGAATGATGCATGGATTATTGATACAGGTGCTACTGACCACATGACCAATGATTCTACCCATCTTTCATCTATTCGTTGTTCTACTCAACGTCACATACTCACTGCTAATGGAGGAGTTGCACCCGTTACTGGCGAAGGATTAGTATGTGTATCAAATTCCATTAATCTTGATAGTTTTCTTGTAGTTCCTTCTCTTTCTTCCAATCTTTTATTTGTGAGCAAACTCATAAAAGCTTTGAATTGTATTATAATTTTTTGGCCTGATCAATGTGTTTTTCAAGATATTGCAACACAACGGACCCTTGGCTATGGTATTAGACGTGGAAATTTGTACTATCTTGATTTGGCCAATAACTTGATACATGGTCAAGCAAATAACACTTGAGGGAGTCAAGGAAACAAGGATATGGCCTGGTTATGACATCATCTCCTTGGTCACCTATCATTTAATTATCTCGCAAATTGAAACCAAGTTTGTTTTTACATACAAATTCTCTGTTTAATTGTGACGTTTGTGAAATAGCAAAGAGCCATAGAATTTCCTATCTACCCAGGTATAATAAGAATACCACCCCTTTTATGACTAGCCACTCTGATGTTTGGGGACCTGCTCAAATCCCTACATTATTTGGTTCTTGGTATTTTGTGACATTTATTGATGAGTGTACTCGTATGATTTGGATCTCTCTCTTACGAATCAAGAGAGATGTGTGTTTTGTTTTTCAGGACCTATATCACATGGTGACTTCTCAGTATCAATGCCGGATTCAAGTTCTCCAATCTAATATAATGGCGTGGAGTATATAAATTCTGACCTGAAGAATTTTTATCAAGAAAATGGTATTCGACACGAAACTTCATGTACTGGTACACCACAACAAAATGGTTTGGTAGAACTAAAGAATTGCAAAATCTTTGAGGTTGTTTGAGCTTCCTTATTTGGTATGACAGTGCCTCATGAATACTGGGGCAAAGCTGTTTGCTCTGCTGCATATCTTATTAGTCGGACACCCTCCCGAGTCATTGATTTCAAAACTCCATATAAAAAACTCCATGAACTTATCTCAGCACCAATTAGTCCGAATCTTGAACCACATGTGTTTGTTTGTACTACCTATGTACACCAGGTTGCAGGCAAGCTGGATCCACAAGCTGTCCGTTGCATATTTACTGGGTACACAAATTTCAAAAAGGGATATCACTGCTATGATCCAAATGACAACAAAATGTATATCACTCAAGATGTTACATTCCATGAAGACGTTCTGTTTTTTGGTAGTCAGGAGCATTCCCTTCAAGGGGAGATAACATTTAACCTAGGCGAAGACAACATTTATGAATTGTTCCAGGAACAAGCACAATTTGATATGCAACTAGATATTGAACTTTCGAATATCGACACACATCCTAAGTGTGTACATCCTGAGGAAGTTGATGGCACTCATAAGAATCAAGATAGTACAACTTCCCAAGCCACACTGACAGCCACAGAAACTCCGAATGTGTCTTCTCAAGTAACATCATTACCATCCACAGCCATTCCGAATGTGTCTCCTTAAGTAACATCATTACCTTCATCTCCTTTAATACATGACAAGCCTTGCAAAAAAATCATACATGTGAGCTTGTATCACTACCCCTAGAGAAGAGAACCGTAGGGTGCAGGTGGATTTTATAGTCAAACTCTAATCTAATAGAATCATCGAGTGCTACAAGGAAAGACTTGTTGCTAAAGGGTATACACAAAAGTATAGAATTGATTATGGAGACACATTTTCACCTGTAGCAAAAATAAATGCCATACAAGTTCTTATTTCCATAGCAGCAAATCAAGATTGGCCGCTACGACAGTATGATGTTAAAAAAATGCATTCCTTAATGGAACTTTTGAAGAAGAAGTATACATGGATCCTCCTCCAGGCATAAACTATGATGGCAAAGTATGCAAGCTAAAAAGGGCTGGCCTTATATGGATTGAAGCAGTCCCCTCGAGCATGGTTTTGAAGGCTATCAACTTTCATGAAGAAAATTGGGTACAAATAGAATGATGATGATCATACTCTCTTCGACAAACAAGAGTTAGAAATATGACTGCTCTTATTGTTTATGTTGACGATATGGTTGTAATAGGAAATGACACAAATGAGATAGCTACCCTCCAAGAAAGCCTTGCGATTGAGTTTGAACTTAAAGATCTTGGGCACTTGAAATATTTCTTAGGCATTGAAGTTGCAAGATCAAGCGACGGAATCTCTTTTTGCCAACGAAAGTATGTGATAGATTTACTAGCAAAAATTGGCATGCTTAACTACAAACCTGTTGAAACTTCCATTGAGATGAATCACAAGTTAGCTATTCAACAAGACCAGACTCCAACCAATAAGGAAAGGTATCAAAGATTAGTTGGGAGGCTAATATACTTATTGCATATGCATCCTGACATTACATATGCAGTAAGTATTGTAAGCCAATTCATGCATGCACGTAGTGAAGATCATACGGAGGCTGTTTATCAGATGCTGTGATACCTAAAATCTTCTCCAGGAAAAGGATTATTTTTTGCTAAAAATGGAGATCAAGAAATCAAGGGATATACAGATGCAGATTAGACTGGAAGTCAAATTGATCGAAAGCTACATCGGGGTATTTTACGTTTGTTGGAAGTAACTTGGTTACATGGTGAGGTAAGAAGCAAAAAGTTGTCGCAAGATCAAGTGCAGAGGCAAAATTTCATGGAATGGCACAAGGTATCTATGAGTTGTTGTGGATAAAACATATTCTACATGATGATCTTGGTATAAGTCTGTCAAAACCTATGATGCTATTATGTGATAGCAAGGCAGCCATAGCAATTGCAAACAATCTTGTTTAGCATGGCAGAACCAAACATGTGGAAGTTGATCGGCACTTCATCAAAGATCATCTTGACAAAGGTACAATTAGTCTTTTGTTTGTCACATCAAAAGATCAACTAGCAAATGTTCTAACAAAGGCTGTATCCGGAAAAGATTTTCAAAGCTCACTTAACAAGTTGGGAATTATCGACATGTATTCACTAACTTGAGGGGGAGTGTTGGCGTGAGCAATCTAAGGAGGAAAATTTGTTGTCAACTTTGAGAGATAGTGTAAATGATTTGTAATAATTAATTGACTTATGTTTTGACTATAAAATAGGATCTTGTTGTATCACAGTATAAATATGTAGGCTGTGATTGCTTGAATATACACACAGAATTATTCTCTGTTATCTTTTCTACGCCTATTGCCCAATGGCCTTGTCAACCAAAGAGGTAAGCGGCCCAGCAAGGCACAAAAGACGAACTAGTAAAGGGTAGAATAGTAGTCTTGCCCATCTTGTCACAGAGGGAAGTATGGTGAGAAAAAAAAAAAAATCAAAAGGTGAAATATTATAATCGTGACAAGATGGGACACTTCGTTTGTGAGTTCAACGAGTCAAAGAACTGAACTTTCAACCCTGAATCTATGTATACTTTTGTGTGTATTTGCTTTTGTTACTAATTAATCCACTCTTGAATGGATTATAGACAATGAAGTAATGAGACATGTGAGTACTCGAGATCGAGCCATATCTGGCTCTGGTTCGTCTGTGCGCAATGCAGAAGCTGTTGATTCTGGAATTTCTGATGATGTTTTGGTTGTTGATGTTTTTCGACGACTCTTGGGTTCCCTTTATAGAGTGCCAGCTGAGCCAGTTCCAGCTGCAAACAGTGGTGTGGCTGAGGTACTCACGGTTGAGACAACTGAGTCAACCATGGTAGCTCCCACGGCAAAGAATCTCACGACTAAGGCTTCACAACAATTTGCTGATCTAGCCCCTGATAATTCTCAGTTTGTTTCTTTTCTTAAAGCAAATAGAAGAGCTCAGCAGGATCTTTCTTCAATTCCTTTTTGTCATATGCCAGGTTTTAATTAATGTGTCTTTGACCTGTTTTGCCCACGATGATATTGGTCTTAGGCCCCAAAATTTTGGAAGCCAAAGTTATTTGCAAAGGATACATATCAGATTCAAAACAAAGTCGCTTCGGTCTGATTTTGAAATGGATCTTCACATGCATAGACGACATCCACTAAAGAGGACGGATCGTAAGAAGAGAGACCAAGCTACAAAATCTCCTGTTTCATATTTGTATGTTGATTTTGTGGATTTTTCTCGAGATAAATATGGCCCAGAACTTTTACTTAGTTCACCAAAAGGGAAGAAATCTCAATGGAAAACACCTCCACCCTCCATGGAATGGTTACCAGACCAAAAATAATGAGTTTTCGTATAAAATTCTATTGATGAAATTGCTCTATATGAATTTAGTTTTTAATTATAAACAAAATATAAGCCATTTATTAAAAAATGTGACTCGAGAACGAGGGGGTTTGTGGATTATCGTAAAGTTTTAATTGGGACCCATAGTTTGCACATAGGAAAAGAAATAAGTGAAGCTCTTGAGTTGTGTACTGGACGCTAAGTTACTTCTGCATGATATGCACAACGTACTTGGAATTCAATAGGATCTACCTTTTTCTAACTGTTCTTTTGTCTTTAGGATTTTCAGTTTTATGTCTGAGAGGGTCGACATGCCGTTAAATAGTATAATTTTTTGACATGCTATTTTTTATAAATAATTTTTTAAAATTAGATTTGGATGATTCTTTACCTTCTTATGCACGTGTTATTCATGCTAATAAAGATCCTGATTCTATCAGCATGGTAGTGTAAGATATATAGGTTAAGATACAATGACTAAGTTAAGTAGAGAATGCCTTTTAGACTCACTTGCTAAAGTTAATCTATCTAAATCTGGACGTAATCTTGTTGGGAAAGCATGTAGGAAACTTTTTGGCATGCTATGATGACTACTCAGCCACTTGAGCTAATTTACTCTAACATGTATGGGCAAACAAGTCTGAAGGCATGCTTCTTATGTATTTCTTTACACAATAGATGACTATCTGTAATACAGTTATATTCATTGTATAGCTCACGATTATGAAGTTTTAGATTGATATTCAAACTCTTTTTAACAAAGGCTGAGAATAAAAAAAGAAAAGTATGTAAAAGCTCTAAAGATTGATCATGGACATGCACGAGTATCTATCTGAGCAATTTAATTAAGGCTCCATGTCAGGGAAAGGAGATATGTAGGCAACTATCCTAAACTCTGCAAAAAAATGCAGTGGAAAGATGAACGAAGACACTTCTAGATGGGGCAAATGGTAATATTAGTCCCGATCTATTTATTCTATTTAATTTGCAATATATAACTTAGCTCCATATCTTTAATTTTCGTATTTTTCCTAAACTAAATATTTTCATTTATTGTGGTCTCCACCACCACAAATGTGGCGGAATATGCACGTGGTGAAAATACTCAAAGGTAAAAAAGAACAAATTATCTTTTTGGTTAAATAATTATTTTATTTTATTTTTGTTGCTAAAGAAATCAACAATGGTTATTTGAAGTTGTGCAAGATTTATGTCCCAAGAGAGGTTTAAACTTTTAATGTTAGTGTAGAAATCCCAAAACTAACTATTTCGACCAATTCAAATAACTAATCAAATGATTATTTTAGTTACATATCTACTTTTTTTGCAGTAACGTAGTCTTAAATTTTTTTTTTTTGGAAGTCCCTATGCTATTTTTTTGTTTGTTTTGGTACAAAGACTCTTGGAGGAATATAGGCGGGTATCACATTGTGAAAATTACTTAAGGCTAAAACTAATATATATATATATATATATATATATATATATATATATAAATACACACACGTGTGTGTAATAAATATATACATTTATTCTAGTAGCATTATTTCTAAACCCTCATTTGGGATAGTTTTCATTATAGATTGAGCTGGTAAAAATCAAGGAAGATAGGCAAAGTCTTGGATTTTGCTTTTTTAAATAATGATGATTCATAAACTGTCGATCCAAAAAGGACAATGAAGATATTTGTACCTATTGAAATTAATAATAAGTAAAGCTGAGGGGTAAAGTCTTTAGGGTTTGACACATCAGCTTCATTAGGTTAATTGGCCAATGTTTATGTGACACATTAGCATTGGGGTTTGGTTTGTATTTATGATAAAATGACTAGACCAGATAAGTACTTTAATTTTGTTCTTTAGGTTTACTCTTAGGTGAGATGATTAGGTATGGATTGAGGGTTAAGTACTATTGGTTTGAACAACAGATTTTGTTATAGATGTTTATGTTTTGGGTATGTTACTTAATAGAAGATTCTTTATAAGGTAGAACCAACAATATTTATAAACAATTTGTGGATTTCTGTAGTTTATGGGAATTAATTGAGGTTGACTGTCCAGATTCACAAATAAACGTTTAAATATTTTAGATTTCAAAACACAACATCCTAAGAATATGGCTGAGATCACTATTGAGGAAAAGGAAAAGACACTTTGTTCTTCCACACGAGATTGCATTAGTAATCTCGAACTTCTATGGAAGATGGACCATCCTCCATTAAAGGCGTGAGCCGCATCTTTGAACAGAGTGTCTTTGAACTCTTATCTTCAAAGTTTTCATCCTCTATCGATGCTCGCATCTTCGAAATCTTCCCCAATACTATTCTTCCTTTTGAGTGCACTCATCTCACTGGCTTCCTTCTTCGTATAGGCTTCTACATTACTAGCAGAACTCTGACCAATTTTGCCACCTAAAACACCAAGATTACTCCTATTGTTGGTCAGATTTTTCCTTACTGCGGCCCTCTTTTGAAAGAGAGTTGGCTGTGCACCAATGGAAGCAAAATTATCCAGCGGCTGCAGCAACTTGGACCTATTCAGAAACAAGGAATTTACATTCCCAGAACCTTCCACAAAGCCAAATGTTCCAAAGCCACTATTGTTTTGGGGCATTTGGAGCAGATGGGCACTCGGAAATTGAGGAGCTAAACCCAAATTGGGACTGGCCATCTGATTTTGAGAACTTAGATCACTAAATCCTCCACCCAAAACCCCAACACCTCCTCTACCGAAAGCACTCAAGGCCTAATTCCCAAGGAAGCCACTTTCACAACCCAAATCAAACCCACTACTGTCTAATTGGTTGCTAGCTATGGCACTGAGCCCTGAAAGCATAGCGCTTTTTGGTGGCTGCAAAAAGTAGTGCTGTACTTGAGATGGGTCGAGATTGTTGAAAACTGATGTCGGAGAAGGTGAGCAAGAAGCAGAAGAATCCACTGGATGCAAGATGAGATTTTGGTCAGCATCAGTGAAATTTGTTGAGAAACTAATGTCCCTCATGTGACTTTGCATGCAACAAATGGTAATATGCATCTAGAAATTAATTAAATTATTCTTCATTACCATATTCACAGAAATATTGTATTGGAGAAGGGAATTACCGAGCCATTGATTTTGAGCTCTGAAGAGAAGAAGCAAGATGAAGATGAAGATAATGAACTTGACATTTTAGAATAAGGTGCTGATGAAAGCCGACAGCCAGTCACTTCAACTGTGTCAGCATACAAGCTATTGACACCATCAGTAAAGGTTTGTTGCTTTTCAATATTGATGAAAACCCCTATTAATTCAAGTGAACATAGTACGATGGCCTTCTTCCAATTTTTTTCCTCTAATTAAAAAATTAATAATATATATTTAATATTAATATATTGAATCTTAATAACATAATAACACGTGCGATGCACGGGATATCAACCTAGTTATATGTATGGTTGTAATGGTAACCTGAGACCTATTATCCCAATATCTCTGATGATAGTGAAAGAAGATGTAGTGGCTCTTTCCAATAACTAAATCAAGAATATAAATATATATATTTTTAACCATAACCATTTTCTCCATGTGACACTCATATACATATCTCTATTATGCTACTGGGTTGTACTTGGGGAACTAGAGTAAACTAAAAATAGACGAGGGATTGGGGGGAAAAATGATATGGGTCTAAGTTACATTTAAAAGAAATTAGATATGAGATTAAAATAATCCTTTTATCCAAAAAAACATTGATTTTTCATTTTTGCCTTAGGAGCATTTTCACCATCTGCACATCTTCGTTGAACTCAGTTACATTTGTGTTGGTAGAGACCAAAATAAAAGCAAATATTTAGTTCAGAGTTTAAAAAAATGAAATTATAAATATTGAGACTGAATTATTACAAGATAAATAAAATAGGGACTAAAATGACCATTTACCCCTTCTAGATATGATTAGGTAAATGACGGTGCAAACTAATCTCCCAATATATTTTTGTTTGGTGAACTTTTGACTACTGCTTACATACATTACTAGAAAAATCGATTGTTGTGACACATTTATTATGACATTTTGTTTAACATGCCATTAGAAATTAAGTTTTCTGATTTTTTTTTATTTTTATGTCATAATATACATAATCAAAACTATACCTGAGTAAGGGGGGTCGGGATGCATATCATATTTTCTTGCATGAATATAAATATTTTTGAATGATTTTATGTGCTTTAGAATTGTGATTTATAGTCTAGAAGGTTTAGTTGTGCTTATTGAGTAGGAAGGGTAAAATGGTAATCTTTCTTGAAGTGAAAATAGGGAGATAGCTTGAGGATTAAATAGGAAGAATATTTGGAAGAGAAAATAAGACCAAGAGTTGTTGTGGTTCAGTTGTTAGAGCTTTAGAATTAATCCTTAAGGTTTTGAGTTCAAAACCCATCATTTAAGTTTTAGCATGATTAATTTTATTTTTGTTTAAGGTTGAATTTTTCGGCCTTTGTATTCCATAAGTAGAAATAGGAGTGTTGTCCTAGGGGAGACATGAAGGGAATGTCCTAATCCTATTCTTATGCCCTAAAAGAATTCTTAAGGGATTCATGTCCTTTTTATTCCCTAACTTACCTTAATTCTTTACCAATTAAGTTTGTTCAATTTACGCAAAGCCATATTTTAATTCCAGAAAATCCAGTAAGGTTTATTGATCTTGGAATTTCGAAAATGGCTCTTAGAGGATAGAGTTTTAACTGAAAATAAGGAAGGAGTTAAGGAAGGTTCCCAAGAGAATTAATCTCTATGGTTGAACCTTCAAAACTCTACTTCATAGTGTTCATCTTCTTCATGGTAGGAATCTGAAAATTTTCCAGATTCTTGGGCAGCCTAACTTTCGAAAACTTCAACCATTTTTCTTACTTAAATGCTGCCAAAAAAATGATCAACTTGTTCAGCTTGAAGACTGAATTTTCTTGCCAAAAACCGGATTGCACAAAGCTATGCAAACCAGAAAAAAAAAATTTTGGGCAAGTTTCGTAGCATAGCAGGACAAAAACAAAGTTGTTTCTTCTACCCTTCAAACCAGTAATTTAACTCTATCTTTCCTCCATAAAAAAGGCTGGAAACCAGCCTTAAAGGACCCTTCAATACCCCTTCAAACTCTCTGCAAGTCGGCTGGAACATTGCAGAGAAAACTGCACAAAAATTCCAGCAAGCCATTCGAAAATCAAACCAGAAAATTTTAGCCTTGCTCTCTCTTCAAGCCTTGTCCGAAAATCACCTCAAACTTCTATGAAGTTAACCTTAGTTAGTCATGAACTGAGCTTCATCACCCTCCTCCACTGACCTGCACAATTGAGCACCATAGCCACTCCTTAAATTCCTCCTTCAATTACTCCAATCAAGCTTTCAATTAAATTTCAAAATTCCAGCAAATTACTCCATAAAAACTCCCTTAATTAAGCTTCAAACAACCAGAAATTCTCCCACCATTACATTCAAAATTTCAGCCAACCCTATAGCCCCTTCAACCATCATTCATTTCAACAAAACCACAACAAAGCAGTCGGCCATTGTAGCTTCCAAGAACCTCCATCAATCAAACCACCTCACCATATCTTCTACTTTAAAACACTCCATAAATTACTCCATTTGAAATTCAAACAACCAGATTTCCCTCTTCTCCCCAATCTGAAAATCAAATCACAAGGATACCTCAATCATTCTGCCAATACCTTTCAGCAATTTCGTCCAGCTTTCTCTCTAATTCTCTCCATTTCTCCAAGAACACACACTAGCTTTCTTCAAACCTAAGACCACTCTAAACACCTCCAATCCCTTCCAAAAACTCCAGATCATGCCTACTCACTCCCTAGAGTCTATTTCTGGATTTTATAACATCAAATATTGAAAACAAAAATCTGCAATCGGATAAAAAACCAGAATTTTTCTTGAAGTCTCAAGAACACCATCAAGGTAACTAAGAACAATTATGTTCATCTTCTTTCCTTCAATCTTTAACATAATATACTAATACTTTCTCTCTCTCTCTCTCTCTCTCTCTCTCTCTCTCTCTCTCTCTCTCTCTCTCTCTCGGCCGAAATGGTTGCTACAACCATGGCTATTTTTCTTCTTCTTTCTTAGACGAATCATGCCTCCTAAACGTGTGGATCTTCTTGAATCTTCATTGAGATTGTCATCAACCAAGTATTTCTCTTTAACTTTCTCTTTAATTCTAAAATCATGTCTCTTAGATGTTGTTAGGAAAGGATAGAATATGATTGGGCTTTGAGTATGTGCTTATGTATGAAGGTGTTGAGATTAGAGCATGAGGATGTTTTGCCATGGTTAAGTTCCATGATATTTCTTGTGGATCGATGCATGTTCTTCATGTCTTGAGTGAGTGTGGATGTTTAAGCATGCTAGATATTATGTCACCTTTGGTGAATAGGGTATTATGTTCTTGTGTTCTTGTTGAAGCCATGAATATGATTATGCTTAGTAGAGATTTGACCATGTGATAGTAGATATGGATTTAAGCCTTTACTCATGAATGGAATAGTTTGTTGATTGATGTTGGAGTATATGTTCATGATTCTTGTTAGCAATAGGAATTATGATTATGATCTTGTTGATCCTAAGCTATTTTAATTAGCCAATTTTATTACGTTAATTAAAATTAATATTATGATTTCCTCCAAAGATTTCGTAAACCCTAGGAAGTTGGATTTGGAATATTAAATGGAATAGTAATATTTTAGCCAAATAAATTATATCTTTTATTAAAAATAATATATATAAATATTTATATAATAATAATAATAATAATAATAATAATAAATAAAGCCTTCTATATAAATAATAATAATAATAATAGGTAAAATATTAATCTTGTAGGCCATATATTCATAAATACAATTGAAATTTATTTATTGATCAAAATTTAATAAAATTTATTTATTATTAATTTTATTTATTAACTATTTTATACCTATTAATTATTAATTAAGAGATTAGTAATAATTTATTTTAATAATATCATCTAGGACTTAGGACTCTTCATCAATTAAACCCTAATTTATTTATTAATAGCAATACTCAAGATTTATTATCTGAACCTATAACTTATTAGTAATTATTTTACAACCCCTAGTTATTTTCACTTATCAAGCTAGATTTATTTTATAAAATCCTTTTTCATCTAGCCTTATAGCTTAGGGCATTAAGGTCATGATTGTAATAAGTTAAACTAGGATTATTTATGGAAGTGGATATAGCTTGAGTATAACCATATGGCTTGTGTTTACCCCAGGCGGGGTTAGGTCAGCTTTGGAAGATTTGTGAATTTGCAAGCAAATGATCATGTAAGCTCCTACATAAACTTATTTGATGACAAAAGGTTACTATAGCAAGCTAAATGCAGAGTGTATGGACACTCATTTTGTAAAGGTAATTAAGGACTATTTCCTTTCTTGTTCAGTCAAACAAATCTTTTGAAAACCAAACAAGTAGTTTTGCACAAACACTAAACTCGTTCTAAAAACTCAACTTTGACACGAATTTTAGAAACCCTTAATTGCTATTTCCAAGTAAAGTAATGTTTTATTAGTTTTCTCCCAACTGGGACAATCAACGTTGAGTACTCAATAACGGTAGGCTAGTAGTACTAGTTTTGAAGAGTAATAGTAAGGCTTCTGGCAGGAGGCCACCTCCAGAAGATAAATTCAATTTAGAGAAATGGCAGTACTACCTAATCATGCCAGTCTGAGCTAGCAAGTTCAGTCAAGTGGACTGTGTGTTTCCAAAATGGGCAACCGGTTTGTTTGGGTGTAGAGAAGGAGAAGTATCTTACCCGGTAGGCCGATCACCTACCTTTTGTTAGTCTGCACAAAGTGTGGCATTCTGACCGTTATCTAGTCATAGGGCCCAACGTGTGGCAACCCATGGCTACCCATTTGAGTGGTTGTATTTATTGTCCACATGTATAGTTTGAAAAGCAAAATGTCACTCTTTATTTTTAATCCTTATTTATTACTTGCCAACACTTTCTCTTTTGCAATTTTTACAACCTGCATTCATGAACTGTTTTACCTGAAACACTCAAGGCACACACAGGCTTACTGAGATTTTTATCTCATCACCTTTTATACCATGTTTTCAGGTCGATCCTGTTGTGGAGATGAGTAGCTAGATTGTTGCCTGCTTTGAAGACTTTGTGTTATTTATTTTATGTGTTGCTTTGAGAAACAATAGTGAACAATTTATTGTGGATTTGTTTTTGAATTTTTTGGTTGTAATAAGTTTAATTTTAAAGTATTGTTTTATTTTTGTTTGTGTGACCTAGTTATAAAGACCCCTTGTCCTTTGAACAGGGTGACATCCTCGACCCTGTCGGGCCTAAGTAGTGGGGTGTTACATTATCAATATAAAATTTAGTATATTTTTAGAATTATATTGTGAGATTTTGAGAATTGTTAAGACATTATTATTATTATTATTATTATTATTATTATTATTATTATTGGATACTTAATTATCTGCAGTGACATGATTAAAATGTTATAATAGATGTTTTATAGGGAAAAAAAAAAAGAAAAGAACTGGCCCAAAAAAATCTCGGGAGATTAAAAAAAGTCCAGGAGAATGAAAAAAATGTGAAGTCAAATTGAAATTATTAGGTGTGTGCGGTTCATATGTACCAAATCCTTAGATAGTTATACCACATATAGATATTATTGTACACTTCTAACAAAGTACACATTCCTAAACATTTTGTACACTAATCTAACTTCTTGTTCATGTGCACCACGTGCACCCAATCATCCTCCCCCCCCTAGGTCCCTAACTTCACACGACATTGGGATTCTCTCAATCTCCCATTCCTCAAATCGGTCCTCTTTGTCAATCGCCCCTTTCACCTCTCTACCCCTTTCCTCTAAGCCTTTTGATCTCAGCCCGAAATCATCCCTCATATACCATCTCCTCAACTGAACAAGAGCTATGGAAATGACGTGAAGAAAGATCTACACAATGCTGGTGTTGGAGAATTTCTTTGGAGCAGTTGTGTGCTGTTGAGGAAGCAGAATTTCTTGCAAGCACCGCTCTTTGTAAGCACATCTCTCCCACTGTTCATCATCTCCAAATGTCTATTTAGGTTTTAATTTCCGAATGTCATGAGCAATCCTTCACTTCACTTTGGTGTTTTTTGGCCTGAATATCCATTCTTTTTCCACTTGTGGGTTTGACCTTGCCTAAGTGCCATTCAGGGCATTTTTCCTAACATCAAATTGATAATGTAGAAAAGATCTAAGCTTGACATGATTCTTGGGGGTGGAGTGAGGACATTAGGCATAAATTCTTGTGAAAAATGAATTTGTGACTTTAGTTGGCCCCATTTTTACTTGGCGAAGTTTGACAATATTGATGCAATGCTGCCTGTTCAAGTTTTCTGCTTGCCATTTTTTTTTACATTTCTTAAAATTGTTCATGCATTTGCTCTCTGGGGAAAAGTGATGTCTATCAATTTTTTTGTTCTTCCTCCATTCTTTTGTTTTGTGCTGTTTTAAGTAATACAGTTTCTTAATCCGAGTATGAAAATGTATTTCCTGGATATTTGATTTGTTCATTTTCAACTAATAGAGATAAGATTCTTTTGTTTGTGTTCTAGTTTTGGTTAAAGTTTTAAGTATGACAGGTTTCATCATAGTATACTCCACCCCGTCCAATAGTAACAATAGATATGGGAGCATCTCAAGAAACATTCAAATCCAATTATGGACCATCCTCTGAATAATTTCTCATTAAGTGCATTCTTTTACCCTTATTAAGCTGTGATTGTGTGCATCTCCTTCCCTCCATTTACATAGCTGAGAATTTTTTGCTTTGCCATATATTCTGCTGATATGTTTCATTATTTTACAAATCTATAAATTGTCAAGTATAAGGGTCAAATAGCATCTAATGAGTTTGGTCTATGTGGATCTATCTAGTCTTGTGATTTGGTTTTGTTCCATCATTACAATATGAGTTAGCATACAAAGTTGACACTATCTTTTTTTTTTTTTTTTGGAGCTATAATTTTTTTGTTTATCATGATGAACATTTATCAAGTTAACCTAGAAAAAGACTACAATCATTGGCAAAAGCCTTGTTGAAGGTTTTTTTCATTCTCTTTTTTCCTTGTGCACTCTGTCTCCTTGGATACATGTATATATGTAGCTGTTTGTATATGTTTGTTGGTATGGAACGCCTTGTCCCTCTTTATTTCAACGGGTGGATGAATACTAGTGTAGTTAAGTTACATCTTTTTTGCCATAACTATATCTGAAAATATGTGAAAATCCAAGGAAAGAAGTAGCATTTTTGAACACTATAACTTTGTAGACTACTCTGCCGACTATTGGAACTGGTGGCATGGAAAATTGTTCAACCAGTTTTGCCTTTCTATTATTTTTGTGGACCTCTTCTTTATTCAATATCGAGCTCCCCCTTTGGCATAGTGCATTTTCTATGCCACTTAGTCTAATAGTCTTAAGCTCTAAATCTTTTCTAACTTTCATTTAATAATTTGAAACTTGGGATCACCTTCTTATGGTATTTTCTTTGTGTGCTTCTTATGGTAACTTGAAGCACGTCCTGATGAGACATATGGGAAAATCTCATTGGGGTCGGGTTGGGAAGATGGGCTACCAGTTTGCTGCTTTACTTTTTCCATGATTGGTGTAGAATTTAGAGGTTGGATCAATATTTTTCAAATTTCCTAATTGCCTAAATTTAATTACATGAATCTCATATTATGTATTTCTTGTTGCTTAGGTTGTAACTTTCTTGTCTATTGTTGCTTGTAACATCACTAATATGGACAAATCTTGGATGAATCTTCCTAGAAATTGTCGTACATATCAAAATGGTGTTGATTTTTTTCTAAGATTTGCAATGAACAACGCAAGTTTGAATGGGAAGATATTGTGTCCTTGTGTAAAATGTAAAAATGGGGTAATGAGGACTGAAATGGAGGTGTGAGAGCACCTCATAGTATATGAGTTTATTAAGGGATATTCTCATGAGATAGTACATGGAGAACTTTCATTCTCTAGTTCATCTAGAACAAGTTTAAGTAATAGTTTGCAAGATGTTACTTGTCAAACTGATGACTTGGATAGCTTATTGCATGATGCATTTGGCATTCCAGTAGATAATAATATTGAGAGGGTTGAAACATCTCCCAGAGTTGAATGTTCAAACTTGGATGCTAAGAATTTTTACAAACCTATTAATGATTCTTAATAAGAGTTGTATCCTGGGTGTAAGAACTTCTCTAAGATATCATTTCTTATTCGATTGCTACATCTTAAGTGTGCGGAGAAATGGTCTAACAAACATTTTGATATACTTCTTGATTTGTTGCAAGAACCATTTCCTAAGGGTGTTGAAATTCCAAAATCTTATGATGAAGCTGAAAAGACAATGAAACAATTAGGTTTGGAGTATGAGAAGATAGATGCGCATCCTAATTATTACACATTATACTAGGGGGATAAATTAGGATGGAAATATTATTTTACATGCAAAGAGTCTACGTGGGTAACTTCAGAAAATGATCCTACAAGGGAGAAGAGAAAGACTGCAAAAAAAGTTATTTGGCATTTTCCACTGAAGCTTTGATTACAACGTTTGTTCATGTCCTCAAAGACTACTAAATCATTGAGATAGCATGGGGAAGATAGAATAGATGATGGTTCTATGAGACATTCTGCTGACATACCTAGTTGGAAAAATTTTAGTTATCTTCATTCTGATTTTTCCAAAGATGTACATAATGTGAGATTAGACTTAGCTTTTGATAGGTTTAATCCTTTCAAAAATATGAATGTTGCTTACAGTACGTGGCCTGTCATCTTGATGCCTTACAATTTACCTCTTTGGGTGTGCATGATGTGAAATCCCACCTAAAGTCAACCCTAGAGTAAGGGGGTCGGGATGCACATCACATTATTTTGCATGAATATATATAATTTTGAATAATTTTATGTGTTTTAAAAATTGTGACTTATAGGTTAAAAGGCTTAGTTATGCTTATTGGGTAGGAAGGGTAAAATGGTAATTTTGCCTGAGGTCAAAATAGGAAGATAACTTGAGAATTACATAAGAAGAATATGTGGGTGAGAAAATAAGAACAAGAGTTGTTGTGGTTAAGTGGTTAGAGCTTTGGAATTAATCTCTAAGGTCATGAGTTCAAATCCCATCATTTAAGTTTTTATCATAATTATCTTACTTAAGTTTGAATTTTTATTTTCTTGCATTCCATAAAAATAGGAATGTTGTCTTAGGGGAGACATGAAGAGAATGTCCTAATCTTATCATTGTGTCCTAAAAAGAATTCTAGAGGAATTCTTGTCCTATTATTACCTCTAACTTGTTCTAACCTTTTCATCAATCAAACTTATTCAAAATTTATCAAAATTCATGGTTTTAATTCTAGAAAATTTTAGCAGGGATTCTTGGTCTTTGAATTTCGAAACTGAATTTTGGAGGTTGGGGTTTTGACAGAAAATAGGAGAGGAGTTAGGGAAGGTTCCCAAGAGAAATTAATCACCATTGATGAACCTTCAAACTCCACTCCATTGTGTTCATAATCTTCATGAACGAAATCTGGAAATTTTCCAGATTCTTGACAGCCTAACCTTTGAAAATCTCAGCCACCTTTATTACTCAATTGCTGCTGGAAAATGGCCAATTTATTCAGCTTGAGGAATTGAAAATTCTGTGCAATTTGGACTGCACAAAAAATTGCACAAACCAGAAAAAATTTCTAGGCAGTTTCGCAACTTTCAACCAGAAAATGAAGCTGTTTTATTCCACCTTCAGGCTAGCAAAACTTCTCTTCTTTTTCCCCATAAAGAAGGCTGGAAAACCTGCCTTAAAGGACCCTTGGACACCTCTCAAAACCTCTGCAAAACGGGCTAAAGAAGTGCAGAAATTGTGCACAGAAAAATGCTGCAATCGTTCGCAGCTTTGAACACTATAGAACAAGAATTTTTCCAACTTTGTTCTCTTCAAGCCCTGGCCAAAAACCACCCTTCAACCTCTGTAAATTAACCCTTGTTCAGCCATGAACTGAAAACTATTACCCTCTCCACTTACCTTGCACAATTGGACTCCATAATCACACCTCAAATCTCTCCTACAATCACTCCATTTAAACTTCCATTTGAACATCAAAATTTCCAGAATTTTCTCTCCATGAAAACACCCTTGTATTATGCTATACAACTAGAATTTCTCTGCCATTAAACTCTGATTTTTGGCCAGCCTTAAAGCCTTATTAGACTTCAATCATTTCAGCAAAACAAACCAAACCAGCCGACACCATTGTAGCTCCAAGCAAACCTCCATCAATCAAACACCATTAACATATCCTATACCTCAAACCACTCTTTAAATCACTCCATTTGAATTTCACATGATTAGATTTTTCTCTACCTCTCTAAGCTAAACAGAAACCCCTGAATTCCCTAAACTATTCAGTTAACACTCTCCAGAAATATGTCCAGCAATCTCCCTCAAATTCTCTCCATTTTCACCAAGAACACTAAGAACACCAAGAACACACACTACTCTTCTTCAAGCCAAAACCCACTCTAAACACCTCTAATCCCTCTCAAAAACTCTAGAATACTCCTACATACTCTCTAGAGTTCATTTCTGGAATTTATAACATCAAATCTCAAAAATAAAAATTGGCATTCGGATCAAAACTGATTTTTCTCCTTGAAGTCTCAAGAACATCATCAAGGTAACCAAGAACAACTCTTTTGTTTATCTTCTTCCATTTAACCTTCTATGTATCAGACTAATGCTCTCTCTCTCTCTCTCTCTCTCTCTCTCTCTCTCTCTTGGCCGAAATTGTTGATCAACAACCATGGCTGTTTTTCTTACTCTTGGACAATTCAAGACTCTCAATCGCATGGACCTTCTTAAATCTTCATCGAAGTGATCATCAATCAAGTATTCCTCCTTAAACCTTCTTTTTAATTCAGCATTCATGTCTCTTAGATATTGATAGGAATAATAAAATATGAATGAGGGATTGAGTATATGCATGTGAATGAAGGGGTTGGGATTAGGACATGAGAATGATTGATCATGTTTAAGCTATATGGATTTCCTTGATAATCGATGTATGTTCATCATGTCCTAAGAGAATTATGAATGTTTAAGCAGGCTAGATGTTATGTCCCCTTTGGTGAATAGGATTTTTATGTTCTTATCTCCATTGAAGCCATGATCATGATTGTTTGGCCATGTGATAGCAAGTGTTGATTTAAGCATATGTTCATGAGTGGATTAGTTTATTGTTTGATGTTGAAGAAAATGTTCATGATTCTTGTTAGCAATAGGAAATCATGATTATGTTCTTGTTGATCCTAGGCTATTTTAATTAGTAAATTTTATTATCTTAATTAAAATTATTACTATATTTTTCTCTAAGGATTTCAAAATTGTTAGGAAGTTTTGGAAATGGGATGTTACATGAAATATTGATATTTTACTAGTCAAATAAATGATATTTTTCCTTAAAAATAATATATTCATAGGTATAATATTAAATAAGATCTTTTATATAAATAATAATACTGACCTTGTAGACTATAGTTCAAACTTTTGCCTATATTCATAAATATTATTTATATTAAAATTTGTTTGTTATTTATTAAACAAAAACTTAATATAATTCATTTATTATTAATTTTATTTATGACTAATTATTTATTATCTATTAAAAATTAATTAAAAATTATTTGTAATTTATTATTTATTTATAATAAAGCTATTTTTAAATTTCCATTTATTAATATTATTTAGGGCTTGGTATTATTCAATATTCAAACCTTAGCTTATTTATTAATAATAACACTCAAGAATTATTATTTGAGTCTATAATTTATTAGCAATTATTTTAGAACCCCTAGTTATTTTAACATATCAAACTAGACTTATTTGATAAAATTCTTTATCAGCTAGCCTTAAAGCTTAGGACATTAGGGTTGTGACTGTAATAAGTTGAACTAGGATTATTTGTGTAAGTGAATTTAGCTTGAGTGTAACCTTATGTTTTGTGTTTACCCCAGGCGTTATTAGGTCAGCCTTGGAAGACTTTTGAATTTGAGCAAGCAAAGATTCAGGTAAGCTCTTACATGGAATTTTGTGAAGACAAAAATTACTGTGGCAAGCTAAATGCAATGTGTATGAATATTCATGTTGTAAAGGCAATTAAGGACTATTTTCCTATTTATTTCAGTCAAGCAAATCATGGAAAAAATCAAACAAGCAGTTTTACACAAAATGCTAAACTTTCTCCAAAACCCAACTTTGATAAGAATTTTAGAAACCCTTAATTGCTATTTCCAAATAAATCAATGTGTGATCAATTTTCTCCCAAGTAGGACAATCAACGTTGAGTACTCAATAAGGATAGACTACCAGGATTAGTCTTTGAAGGGTTAGGGTAAGTCTCTCAGTAGGTGGCCACCTCTGAAGGCTGAGCCCTTCCTGGATAGGATGCCAGTCCGGTAGGTCATGCCGGTCCGAGCTAGTAAGTTTCAGTCATGTGGACTGTGTGTTTCCGGAGTGGACAACCGGTAAGTTTGGGTGTAGAGATGGAGGAGTATCTCACCCGGTAGGCCGTACACCTACTTTTTGTCAGTTTGTATAAAGTGTAGCATTCTGCCCGTTGCTTAGTCATGGGGCCCAACGTGTGGTAACCCATAGTTACCCATTTGAATGGTTGTATTTATTGTGCACATGTATGGTTTGAAAAGCGAAACACCACTCTTTATTTTCAATACTTATTTAATGCTTGCCAGCACTTTCTCTTATGAAACTTTTACAACTTGCATACATGAATTATTTTCCCTCAAACACTCAAAGCACATACGGGCTTACTGAGATTTTTATCTCATTACCTTTTATACCATGTTTACAGGTTGATCCGGCTGTGGAGGTCAATAGCTAGACTTGTTGCCTATGCTTTGAAGACTTTATGTTATTTTCTTTATGGGATGTTTGAGAGATTGTAGCAAACAATTTATTTTTGGAATTGTTCCTGTATTTTATCTTTCGGGTTGTAATAAGTTTAATTTTAAAGTATTTAATTTATTTTATTATATGTGACCTAGTTATAAAGACCCCTTGTCCATTGGACGGGACGACATCCCCGGCCCTGTTGGGCCTAGGTACTGGGATGTTACACATGAAGCAACCATACTTCATCTTGTCTTTGCTAATACCTAGTTTGACTGCTCTGGGAAATAATCTTCATGTATATTTAGAACCTCTCATTGCATAATTAAAAGAATTGTGGAATATGGGTGTATCTACATATTCCAAGCAAAATTTTCAAATGTGGGCTGCTTTATTATGGACTATTAGTGATTTTTCTGGATATGCTAATTTGTCAGGGTAGAGTACTAAAAGGGAGTTTTCTTGTCCCATTTGTCATAAGGAGATGGATTCACAATGGCAAAAAAATAGTTGCAAGCATTGTTATATGGGACATAGTAGGTTCTTAGAACCTGATCACTCTTTTAGAATGGATGCTCGATCTTTTAATGGTAAAAATGAGCATAGAGGGAGACCTATTTTTTTATCTGCAGATGTGATTTTAAATAAATTAGATGGTATCATTTTTAAGTTTGGGAAGCTGGTGAAGAATAACAAAAAATTACCATTTAATTGGAAGAAAAAAATGTCTTTTTTAAATTGCCTTATTCGAAGGATAACTTGATATGGCATAATCTTGATGTAATGCATATCGAGAAAAATGTTAGTGAAATGATTTGTACCATATTACTTGAGGCGAAAAAGAAAAGGGATCATAAGTCACGACTTGACTTGAAAGAAATGGGAATTGGAGCAGAACTACATCCTCTTGAGAATAAGAGTGGTGCATCTTCATTGCCCCAGGTTGCATTCACTTTTAGTAAGAATGAAAAATTGAATTTTTGCATGGTGTTGAAAAGGGTTAAAGTTCCTAATGGATATTCTGCTAACTTATCTAGGTGTGTACAACTGAAGCCACCAAAGCTTTTAGGGCTTAAGAGTCACAACCATCATGTATTAATGCAACAAATACTGCCTATAGCCCTAAGAAAAGCATTATCAAAATCTGTTCGATATCCCTTACTTAGGCTAAGTAGGTATTTCAAACTACTCTGCTCCAAGGAATTGTTACCTCGTGATCTGATACAACTAGAGATGGATATTGTTTTCATTCTTTGTGGGCTAGCATGGGTCTTTCCACCACCAGCTTTCACTATTGTGATGCATCTATGTGATCACTTAACCTACGAAGTAAGACTTGCTGGTCTGGTGCAATTTTGATGGATGTATCCAATTGAGAGGTGTGCATTATCTATTTTTATTTTTATCATTTTTTCTTTTATTTTTAAATGTTGCAATTATAGTTATGGTAATTTCATAACTATATTACTTTAAGTACTTGAGCACTTTGAAATCGAAATAGTCGCCCAGAGGGTTCTAGTGCAGAAGGTTATTTGGCTAAAGAATGCCTAACATTTTACTCATTTTATTTAGTTGATTATGTCCAAACAAGGTTCAATCGAAAGCTAGAAATGAAGAAGATGTGGCTAACTCCGAGTAGGTGTTGATGTGTTTACAATTTCGAGGCGCTCATTGGGTAAAGGCACACCAACAAAGTTTGATCAAGATTCTTTGAATAATGCACATCCATATGTACTATTTAATTGTGGTGCTGTCAAGCCATAGATTGAGTAAGTCTCCTTAAATTTTTCAAAGAGTGATTGGAGTATTGTAGATTTGATGACAACTACTGATTAAACCGACTTCTATTTTGTATAGTCAACACCTTATAATGGTAGCTCAAAATCATCCACATGCTGGAATACTTGAAATTGAGTGTATTCATAGTGAGACGTTCACCCAATAGTTTGCCCATCACGTTAGTTAAAATTCTATTTAACCTTTTTTTTTATGTGCCAAATTAAATTTTGTTTTATCGTTTATATTGATTTTTTCTTGTTTGGTTTTTTTTTTTTTTTTGTGACCTAGGTTACTTCTTTACAAATATTTAAAGATAGCCATATTACACAAGATTTATCTTTCTAAGGAACCTAAAGAAGTTGGATTATAGTATCAGGGATTTATGGTAAACGGTTTTAGGTTTCACACAAAAGAAGTTAAGTGTAAAAGAAAAACCCAAAATAGTGGAGTTTCTGTGAATGAAATTACTTCAAGTTTTTCAAGTATAAGGGATGAAAATTCCTATTTTAAGTGATGTGGCTTATTTTGGAGCTTTGAAGAATGTAATTGAGTTAGACTATGGAGGCGATCAAAGAATTGTATTGTTTGAATGTGATTGGGTGCCAAATAGGAAGAGACTAAAATAAGATGCGGATGGATTCTTATTAGCAAATTTTAGCAATATGCCTCCCCACAAAGAACCATTCATTCTTACCTCTCAAGCAACACAAGTATTCTATGTAGAAGAATCAAAGGTAAGTGATTAGTATGTTGTTGTTGTTACAAATGTAAGATCAATTTATAAAATGGGAGATATCGTGGATGTTGAGACACATTTGCAAGCTAAAATCTGCAACCCCATAGCTGAAGAATGGGATGAGAATGTTTGTTGGGTTCATGAAGGGGATGATGCAGCTTGCATGTAGTCTTTTGACTATATGAAGACTGTACTACTTATTAATATATTGTTTAATGTAGTATTTATTATATAAAATACTATTTTTTGACTTAAGTGTTAGACTGAACATTGCATCATTCATGTAGTGCAATATTGAATGTTGCGCTATGCCTCGGTTAGTAACTGCATTTTGCTAATATTTGTTCTATTGTCTCATTCTATTTTTCTCTTTCTTCTCTTATACTTGTCTAGAGTAATTTTTGGCATAGAACACCGTGTGTTGCTAGATTGATTCTGAGACCAACAGTTTCAGATGAATTTAAAAATAAGTTTTGGTTAACCTTTTTTTTTTTTGAAGAATTTACCTTATTTTTAGGTGAATTTAAAATTTTAATTCATTAATGCTTTATTGATTCATTTTTTTGGTCGGTTCTAATCAGATGGCGAGGACACACGGGTTGAAGAAGTGTGTAGAAATGCATAGACAATTCTCTAGATGATTAGTTGAATATGCTAGTTGAACGATGTAGCATGCCTCCGTCTAACACACAACTGAGTGATCCAAATTGTAAGTATATGAAAACCATTTTCTCGTGATGACTTTGCTAAATCTGTTACTAAGCAAACCTGCTCTGGTTATTTTATTTTTAGATGGGCAGTTGAATGGCCAATCTGAAAATCCTTTAGAAGAACAACAAACCGTGCAAGTTGGACAAAATCCTTTGAGTGCCAACCAAACCATGCAAGTTGCTGAACAAGCATTTAGACATTAATGGAATTTTGTCTTAATGGATACATTGAGATTTTATTTTGGATTATATAGTTTTGATGACTTCTTTGATGTATATATACATAGTACTATACTTCCTATTGTATGCAAATATTTTATTTTGGCTTTAATGTGATTTTATATTATGGTAAAAGTTTTAAATTTTTTTATATCATGAAATTAATATACGTAAGAACTAAAATGTCATAAAAAATATAGTGACACATAGCCAACACATGATGAAAATTTAACAAATGTTGTTATATTAAGTTTAAACAACATGTATAAGTGTCATAACAAATAATAATAACAGTATAAAATGTCACGAATGCTAATAAAGTGTCATATAATTGAAAGTTGTCAAACGTTGTTATGACATTTATAAACGTTTTTGTGGATTTGAATTTAACCGTTGGCAACTGTTGGTAAGCATTTGCATAACACAACCAAATGTTATATGAAGATCTTTTATTGATAGTTGTAAATATCATTATAGATTTCAATTATTATGACACTTTAAATTGTTAATATATTATTTCAATTTTTGACAGTTATTAGACCCTTTTGTAGCATGACAAAATATTGTAATAAGACTTCTGATATAATACTTATACATTTTATGATAGGTACGACTATTATGACATTTGGTAACGTCCTCAGTGACAATAGCAACGGCGTTTTAGAGAATATTTTGTGTGAACGTCACAAAGTCAAATATGTCACAACAGACTCTTATGAAAACATTTCGCCTGTCACAGCTACCTATTTTTCTAGTAGTAATATAATGATAGTATTCTTTTGATTTTACATAGTTTTAGACAGTTGCCTAAAGACACGCAGGGCTCTTGCATTTTAGATAGGCAGGCTATTTCTTTTTTTTTTTAATACTTAACGTTTACAACTAGTTAATGCTTAATGCTTTTCTTGGTTTTAAGGAACTACTAGAAATTAGGCCTACTGTAGCAGTTAAAAACGTTATACTAAGCATCTGTTGTGACACTTTGTATATTGTGAGACTTATGAGAAACATCATCTAAAACGGTATTACTATAGCAGTAAAGGACACTAAGAAGTGTCATAATATGTGTATCTATTATATATAACATTTAAAATTGTTATAACAGATCTCTTATTACAACATTTGGTCATATTATAAAAGGATTTTATAATAGTCAAAATTCAAAACATGTACTCACAGTTGGAAAAACATCATAATAGACTTCTTATTACACTTGCCTATGTTATCTAAAATTTTCCATAGCAACGTTTTTACTGAAATTAAAACCATTTATTGTTTCTTTTTTTTTTTTTTGTTTATACAAGATAATATCTTTGCATATCCTGCAAAAATGTTAGAACAGGTAATATGATGGCATTTTTTTTTTTTTGTCGCACCACATAAAAAAACTTAATTCTTAAATATAAATGATTTGACATAATAAAAAAGTTTAACATCTAACTTAATATAAAATCACATTAAGACCCCAAAAATATTTCTGCATATATATTAGAAAGTACAAAATTCTGTCTATGTATATACATATATCTAGAAATTTATACTAACATCAAAACTATAAAAGTTCTTTTAGAATAAAATCCTAACAGATCCTTTAAGGCTGATAAATTATCCATCAATATCAAATTGTACTTCCACTAAGTAAAATAATCTAATGTACTTTTCTTTAACATGCAGAACCACTATAATGCCTAAAACAAAGCATCCTCTCATGATCATTCATCCAAACCCTACAGACTTGCCATATATAAATTGTATACCTAATTAAGTTACAAAAAAGAAGAATTTTAGTATTCAATTGAGTAAAAATATTCAAATCTATGAGGCTACAACAAGTGTCATCTATCCTCAAAAAACTCATCTAGAAGATTCTTAATGACAGTCATGAACTAAATACCATGTTCCTTTTCTATTTCATAACAATCATGCCTGTAGCATGGAAAAGAACAACAAATCGGTTGTCTACATCAAGCCACATTTAACAAAGAGTAAAAAAAGAATAGATAGGTTACCATACACAAGAAACTTTCAAGTTAGATAACCCGATTTATGAAATCGTTACTTGGTAATATCGTATCGAAATATTACCTAAACAGAACACCAAAACGAAAAATCAAACAATTAAATAGTATAAATGTGATTGACTGGTTTGTTATTTTTATTAGCACGTGATCATTATACTTTACCTCATTAAAGAATAATTCCTTTTGCCTATACTTAGCTGCTGGCACCTAAAGAATATATCCTTTCTCAATGTAGTTTTTCTTTTGAATAGTGCATGAAATCTTTGGTATACAATGATTCATATTCAATAATTGTCTGTACTCCTAAACAAAATTTATGTTTTTCAAAGTAGAGGTGGAGATAAAAGCTTGATATGATAGTAAATAAATAGCTCTATAGATAGAGGAGCTAATACTTACCTGTGGCTAAAATTTTGTCCCATAATCTTTAGCATTCAAAGATAAGAATGAGAAACAGATAGTGCTTACTTTGTCAGAACGATTTCTTTCTCATGTTAATGAAGGTCTATCACGCATGTATAAACATCAAGAAGTGGAAGAAGAACGAGAAACCAAACCCAGGAACATCATATATGTGAAGAACAATTCAAGAAAATTAAGAATATTACCTTCCGTTGTTGACCTTGATAACAAAATTTTCCTTTTTCTATGAATCCTTGTCCGCCAAAGCCGCCAATCAATCTTGATTGTTCTGTCAAGCTAATGCAACTCAAGTATAGGATTGCCTCTAACGTTAATCCATACAAGAAGCACTCAAGAACAACAGAATTTTGTGCTACCAAAATTCGAAAGGCAGCTTGGGTTGGTTAAAAGAAGAAGAACAAAAGAAAACCAATTTCCCTTTTCCAGTTTTTGGTTCTCACGATTTTTCATCACTGCCATGCACATACATACATACATACATACATACATACATACATACATACATACATACATACATACATACATACATACATACATACATACATACATACATACATACATACATACATACATACATACATACATACATACATACATACATACATACATACATACATACATACATACATACATATATATGAATAGGAACCAAATCCTTCAAGAATTGGAATCCTGTATGTTGTAATTAGAATTGGAATTCATCTTCTAATTACAACATAGCCCATGAATTACACTAGTTAATTCTAATTTGATCACTACAACTTTTTCTTTTCATAATTAACCCCGTAATGTTATCTAATAACATCATGAGTACTTTATCCTTTATTATGTTTGACCTATTAGGTTTTTCTAATCAATTGGTAGCTAATATGCATTAATTCTAATAATTAGAGAATTAATAATATGATTACATTTATTAATTTTCTAATTAATAAATTCATATCAAGCAGATCATGAGTAGTATTTAGCAATATATCATGACCACCCAAAAGTTCAAAAAGTTAAGTGGCTTGACATGAACCTTTTCAATAGCAAAACGTTACTACCAAAAAAAAAAAAAAAAAACTCCTTTCACCATACATTATCTCATTCAATTTAGAGTATGAAATTAGTGCTAACTCCCTCCAGAATATTAATTAATTATGGCCTGAATATTATTGTACTTGTTTCAGAATTCATTTCTCAACATGTGTATCAATTGAAACTATTTCCAACACACAATTGTCTTGGCCAAGGACGTCTTGAGCAATGATTCCTATAGGTGGTCATGAGATATTCGTTCATACTATTAGGAGTAGTGAATCTTTTATTGACCCTCTCAACTACTTTCGTTTATTTCATGGTATACCCAATATCCATCCCATAAGCAGTGTTGTTAGGACTTTAGTGATTGATATCAAAGTACAATGCTTAACATACAAAGTTCCTTGGAGATCTCAAATTTAAGGATATTTGTACATTTGCTATGATGGGATTCTATCACTGGCACTAAATAGTTATCCATGTGATTATCTCATAGCTAAGTCATCCAATATACTTGTTCATGTAAGAAGCATTCATCTGTTAACTTTAAGTATCATAACACTCGCGGATGTGAGAACCACTGCCTAATCAAATCAGGAAGTATAACACGTGTAGATCTTGACGCATTAATGATGCCCTATCTCATTAATACTATGACTAGGGATAATATAGGTATGAAAACTATTCAGTATAGTAGGAACCTCACATCATGATCTTTATGATGATTTTCTTAACACACTGTTGCACTTGGCACTTTATCTAATAGTTATATATTCACACGAAAGAATAAAACAAATTAAAAGATAAAGAATGCCTTATATTATTAAATAAACGTACAATGTTCAAAATACATGTGATTGTCTCTAAGGCATAGCACTAACAGTTAATCCTACTCTCTCATGTTAATCCCTTTCAACCTCAAGGCTGTTGAATTTTACTCCTAAATATATTATGGATTCTACCCCATCTATTGTTGGATATCTTTGAAAGGGTAAAAGCCTCAACTTGTGAGGAAATAGAGAAACCTACTAATAAATTTGATTCTAGGTTATGATTCTCTCAACAAATCAAGAAGTATTTTTAAGAATATGTTAGCCTATTTAGGTAACTGGATAGAAATAATTACATTCTATTTAGCCTATTAACTAACAATAGCATGTTCACTATTAGAAAGATATAGAAAAAATGTTAATGAAAGATATGAACAAATCACACAATTTAATTCTAAGAGTGTGCCACAAAGATAGCTACTAACTTAGGTTTTTGGCATATCTTGACTTGTATTATGTTAGGGCCATAAGATATCGCCCAAAAAATAACAATGTTCAAGCAAACGTAACTAAGTTACATGAGAACTAGATTAACTAAATCATGTATCCACTAAAGACTTCAAACTCTAGAGAAATAGGCATAACAGATGAAGAAATATGTTGCACATACAAGCAGGTCATGATTCAAAAGCATTTTAAGACCATAAATAACATAACCAAAGCAAGATACCTTCACAACATACAAGGTACTTTAGGTAGTTAGGTATAAGAAAATGTAAACAACCCTATTCAACCCAAAGAAATCCTGATCCATCGCAATTTAAGAAAGGAAAATTACATTCCCTCACAAAATTTTGGTTAAGTTTCATCAAAACAAGATGTTAAACCATACTTCCCCTCCCTCCCCACCTCTCCCAAAAAAAAAAAAAAAAAAGCCCTCACACTCTCTAATGTTTCTATAGGTTGAGGTTTTAAACTTGGAGGATGCCTATACTTTGGATGTAGGAACACTCTAAAAGTAGAAATGACAAATATGATTAAGAAGACAAGTAGAGAGAGAGACATTGTAGAATGGAGAGTCTAGTATCAGCCTATTAGTCTTGAAGGAGGACAAAATATGGCTTAGCAAAATCATTTGCAAATTCCATCTTTTACTCATCATGGTAGAATTTGCAACAATTTGTAGTATTCGTATAACTAAGAAAAAAGCAAGCCATGCATACTTAGATAATTTTGTTCACAAATTTTCACATTTGGCCACCACACTATGCATATGTAATAACAAACGTGCTTGAAGCAAGTAGTCTTATACTCCACCTATCACCTAAGTAAGAAAACAAAAATCATGAATTTAACATAATCTAAAATTAATTATTCAACCATCATTGTCTCATATATGATGTTGGAATGGAAAAGATTCCTTGGGCAAAAGCTGAACCCTAGTACCTAGAAATGAAAACAAAATAGTCTACCTCATGTAAAGCCTTGAGTTTGGATTGGCATAGTTTCTCTTTCAAACTTATTATTCAATAGCTTATCAGTCTCACAAATACAGGTAGATCCATTAACGATGGTGACAACGCAATTATTTGTTGTTGTGCCTTAATTTTGTGTTATATCCCTCCCAAAGCAAAATAAAATTTTCTAATAGTTGTTCTTTTATGAATTCAATATTTCCTTAATTTTCTTCTTTAGCATAGCACAAAATAGCCAAATAAGTTTAGGCATTTTAGAGGCAATTATGGATTTAAATGAAAAAAAAAAAAAGGTCATTCTCCATATTGTTTGAGTAGAGCTAGAGTAAGAGTTTTTAGAAAATGCTTTGAAAAAGAAAAGTCTTTGAACAATGATAAATACTTTCAAGCATCAATTATGCTGCTTTAAAAAAGAAAGCAATAAATGATGGACAATGCTAAAGAATTAGCATACTGTACATGGTCCTTAAAAGAGTGAAAGCCTCATCTTGAATGTGTCTCTCTTCGGTGAGTGGAGCTTTAACGGCAAATTTCAAAGTGTACTTAATTGAAAACCTACATTATTACAAAATTACCAATGCATGATGGTAACACCAAATACCATTTTGAAGAACTTGATTACTTTATTAATCACGATAAAGATCCTTAGGCAAGAAAAATATAATCTTGAGTTAAACATATAGTGTGAGAGATGAAAACTTTTTTGGTTGAGTTTACAGCATCCAAGAGGTCTTGGTTCAGTTTGTTGACATAATCTTCTTTGTTCTGAGGAGGCAGAAGTCTAAAGCAAACTAGAAAAAAGTTCCTGGGGACTATAATCTACACAACCATGGAATTATTTTAGTAAGTACTTTAACCACAATTTCATGCTTGCCAGAACTTTTTCTAAAAATAAGGAATTAGCTATGTTTATTCAAGAAGAAACAAAAATGTTTTATATAATGCACAACACTTTCTTTTGTACATCACTCTCTTTTCCCCTCTTAACTAGGAAATACAACTTATAGAAACCAAAGTATTTCTTTTATTTGTGGTATGAAAATGAAAGAAAAAGAAAATGATTTGAGAAGTGTGTTTGTGGGAATTAAGAATGGTCCCTGTGAATAGGCTTACCAAACTACTTTGTGCCAATGCATTAATTATATGAGTTATAACATGACCTTTAACCTTAAGACATAAAGTTATATATATATATATATATATATATATATATATATATATATATATATCCTTGCAAATGGTAGATTTTCCCTTGCAGCATGAAAGCAGATCAATTATGCATATTTACTAATGACATCATAATATATGCATTTTGAAATTTACAAAGCCTTTTCAACCTTCACAAAATCAGAACTCCCTAAATCCTTTTACCCCTCCACTTTACCTTCTAACCCCCTAACACACATATTCTCCCAAACCAACCAAACCATTTCCCAATTTAATTAGGACTTTCTAAATGCAAATCGCATTTTTTTAGTTTTTTGGAATATAGTTTCGGCTTTAGTACTTCAATTAATCTATGACTCCATGCAGTTTAATGTTTACTAAATGTAAACTTTGTGTCATATAGTGTCATATGTGACTCCTAAATTCTATTCACTACAGAAAAAATAATGATTTGCGACGATTGCATGACCGTCACTAATTGTGATGGATTTGGGACGGGACAACGATGGTAATGAAAACAATGATGAGGTTTTACCAGCTATCACAAAACCGTCACTAATTGTGACGGCTATCTCAAAAGTCTCACTAATTGCGATGGATTGTGACGGCTCAATAGAACCGTCACAAAGCCCACACAAATTAGCGACAGTTTAGCAACAGAATTTTGTAATTATACATTAAAACTAAATAATAAAAAAATCATCTCAAAATCCTCACAAATTGAGATGGATTTGCGACGGCTCAATAATAAATTTTATTTTTTTAGAATTTTCAAAGAAACCATTGGAAAACCCTCGCAAATTGCGATGGATTAGCAACGGAATTTTGTAATTATACATTAAAACTAAATAATTAAAAAAACATTGCAAAACCCTAGTAAATTGTGATGGCTTGATAATAATTTAATTTTTTTTTAGAATTTTCAAAGGAACTGTCGCAAAACCATCGCAAATTGCAACGGATTAATTGTAATTATACATTAAAACTAAATAATTAAAAAATCATCATAAAACCCTTGTTAATTGCGACGAATTTGAAATGGCTGGACAATAAATTTATTTTTTTTAAAGCTTTTCAAATGAACTATCGCAATACCCTCAAAATTAGCAACAGTTTAGCGATGACTTTTGGTAACTATACTTAACACTAAATAAATGTACAAGTCATCACAAAACCCTTGCTAATTGCGATAGATTTGCAACAACTCGATAATAAATTTAAAATTTTTAATATTTTCAAAAAACCCGTCGCATAACCCTCATAAATTAGCAATGACTTGTAAAAGCTATTGCAAAACCTTCATTAATTGCGACGGATTTGCGATGACTCAATAATAAATTTAATTTTTTATAATTTTTTGTGTAACCATCTCAAATTAGCGATTGGTAAAAGCTGTCACAAGACCCTCACTAATCCCTTGCAAATCCGTCACTAATCTAAAAAAATCGCTAAAAAATTTTAAAGTTTGATATTATATATGTATATATATATATATGTGTGTGTGTGTGTGTGTGTGTGCGCGCGCGCATGACAACGTGCGTGTGTGTAGAAATAATAGAATGCGCGAAATGACATTATTAAGTTGAAATATTTATATATATAATATAAATATGATATTATTAAGTATATATGTATATAAATGTATATATATTAGTATGAAAATATGTGTGTGTGTGTGTGTGTATATTAATTTGTATGAATATGTATATATATGTATATATGAATATATTAATATATATATATGTATGTATATCTATTAATATATTAAAAAAGTATATTAACATATATATACCTATGTATATATAATTTTGCTATATTAATAAATGTATATATGTATATATGAATATATATATATAGACACACATATACCAACATAAATAAATATGTATATATCTATGTATATATATTAATTTGCATGAAAAAATATATAAGAATATATATATGTATATATTATTATATATGTATTCATATATATATATTAATTATTAATATATAGTATATTAATATATAAATATTAATACTCATATACACTAATATATCCAAATATATATATATATATATATATATGTATGTATCATAAGTACATATTATGTATCTAAAAAATCATACATATATATATATATATATATATATATATATATAGTATAGCATAGTATTGATATGTATTATACTATATGGAATATCTAAAGTTTGGAAATAAGTTTTTACTTTGTTTAATTGAATAGTAGAATGCACGAAAAGATATTATTATGTGGAATACATTTAAATATATATTATATATACTATAATATATTTTATTAATTAAAAATTTTTATTAATATGCTATATAATATAATATAGTATATAATTAAAGTGAAAATAAATACAAGAATTCACACAACCTAGTGGTGGAGCACATGTTCTCCCACAATAAAGACGTAGGTTTGCGCCTCCCGTATAGCAACAATTTCAATAATTATTAACAACAGAGATTGGAATGGCCTACCGGGTTGGGCAGGCTATTGGGTCAGGGCCTGATTTAATAATTAAATATTTTTAAAAAATTTAAAATTCGATGATCATAGTAAAAAAAATTGGCTAAACCATTACAAATTTAATAATTAATTTTTTTAAAAAATTTAAAAATCCGACGACCGTCACAAAATCAGTGTTAACTCGCTGTAGCAAAACTATTGCAAACGTAATTATAAACTTAATTATAATATCATTAATTAAATGACCATCGCTAAACCGTTGCTAATTTAATTTTAAACTCAATTTTACCGTTGTTAATTAAATGACCGTAGTAAATCAGTCGATAAAAAAAAATCCGTTGTAAATAGCAACGGTTTCTCTTTGTCGTCACAAATAGCGATGCCCTTTTTTTCCTACGGACGAAAACCGTCACAAACCCCATTTGCGATGGTTTTTGGCCATCGCAAAATGCGAATTTTCCTGTAATGATTACTTCTAAAAACAATGGAAGAAAGTATACCTCAAAAAATGGTAGAAAGTATAGTAAAATATTACTAAGAATATTAACTGCTACAGAATTTCTTTCCAAATCCTCCATGATAAAAGTTTAGGATCATTCATAATTAATAAATGGTTAAATACCAAATACATAAATTGCATAAGTAGCTACAAGGATTGTTGATTTTAAGAAATATTTGAACTAAAAAACAGATTTGGAAACATAAAGGAATATGCAAGATGGAATTGCATACTAAATTTCTTTTCCTACAGAAATATTTAGTTGATAACAACTATTTTCCTTTCAAATATCTTCTTATCAGCATGTATCCTTGCCCAGTCCAAAACTAGAAGAATGCCCAAGAAACATCAAAGAATCTACAAGAAATAGATGTCAAAATGACAAAAGAATGCAGCTATTTTGGCCCCCAAAATAGTAAATCTATCACCCTTTAAAAATAAATCACAGTCCATTTGCTATACAGTAATGAGTGAATGGTTTAATTTGACATGCAAACAACTCGAACATAAATGAGTGGATGGTTTAAATTTATAGAATATAAAAAGGGAACAGCTGAAGCCTACCAAAATATAGAAATAAGAGAGAAAAGAAATAAATGGTGTATTGAATCTTATATCCTTAAATCAGTGACATCCTATTTTCCTTGATTATGCAACCTAAAGAAAGATTCATTTTTTCATTATATCATTGATGAATTGGGGGAAGATATGAAGATAATTGGCACACTAATATTCACCTATATATCTTTATCAAGACATTTACTCTAAATCTAAATCAGTATATCATTTTATTAAGCCAGAAGCAGGAGAGGAAGCAAAATTTCTGAAATTACATTGGGAAAATAAAAGCCCATAGCAACATTACAAATAAGAACAACTTCTGCAGCATAAGATACTTACAGAACAGAACTTCCACAACCTCAGATTCAGAAAAGCTGTTTGAAGACAAAGTATGGACCAAAAATATTAATTGCCAAAAGAAAATGGAGCCAAACCAACAACAAATCACTGAAGATGGAAATCCTCTGAAGCATCAAACCAACAAATAACACTATAGCTAAGAGAAGGAAAAATTGGAAATCACATAACAACTAATGAAGGGAAAAATCGTACTTCTATTGTGCTTCATTTCTGCAAGACCACCACTTCTAGATCTTCTAGATCGACAATGACGAGAAGTAATTTAGAGGGTTCGAGAGAGATAGAGAGCAGGGATGATTTTGATAGAAAAATAGGAAAAGTGAAAAGGAAAATGGATCAAAGTCATTTTAGTCTTACAAGGACATGATGAGTTCACTTAGCAAGATTTTTTTTTTAGCTCATGGCACCTTAATTTTTTTTGCAACTCAGTTTTCTTTTTTTCAAATTAGAATAGCTATTATAACAATTTAGTCATGTCACAATAGACAATACAACGTCCAAGAACAAAAGTATCCCAACACATTTCAGAAAAATATCATAATATGGTACTAAAAGGACATTATGCTTGAAAATTTAACAAAACAACATTGCATTCATTGTGGCTTTTATAACACTTTCAACTAAAAAAATTGTATTTCTAATGATATCTTTAAAAAAACATTGTAATAAATATGTCACAGTAAGCCTAAATTCTACTAGTGAGAAATCTTAATGCTTTATTGTCTATACCATTTTTCATTCCATATTTAGTTCCAAGAAGACTGTTTTTTTGGGATTTTATTGGATTATTTGGAAAGGTCTAAATTTAGCAAAGTATAATAGTCAGACACGTACATCTGAAAGTCTATTAGCTATGCATTTGGTCTTTATTTGAAATACTGTCCAGGCCTTGCATAAGCCACTTAAACCTATAGACTTTGGTCCATTTCTAGTCATTTGGAGACAGCATCCTCAAGAATAGATTGTCTTGAATGTTGACAAAAGTGGAGGTGGTCTTGCTTTAGGTTTTGGAGTTTGAGGCTTTATTTGGAAGTGTGACGGACCTTGCATTTATGGTTTTTCTCAGCCTATTTCATTTTTTGCAGATTCTTTTATGATAGAGTTAACGGCAATGCTTGTGGGTTTGCACCATTGTCTATCTCTGGCTTGCAAGCTATTAATGTTCAATCAGATTCTATGCAACTGAAACGCATGTTAAAATCACATGAGTTTGCATGGTCTTGTTCTCATGATCTATGGAGAGTTTATTTCATGGTAGAAATTCCATTAAATGGTGCCATTTTTTAATGAAATTCCAACAGTGGAGTGGCTGCTTGGGAATTTCTCATTTTAGTGAGGTCACATTCAGAAAATGAGGCCATTTAAAAACTAGTCGTATTTTTAGAATGCGACCCTATGGGACTAAATTATTTTCTGCTTCACCAAAAATTGAAAATTTTGAAATTTAAAAGAAATATGAAGCCTTAAGGTCAGAATGAGACCTCACAATATCATTTTAGGAATGCGACCTATAGTTGACAACATGCACTTGCATCTCTTGCAAGTTCTTCCCACCCATCAAACTCCAAGAATGCAACAAAAATTTGTAAATACATTTTGTGCATCACAAACCACTTGTAATATAATGCTCAAACTGATAGAATGCAACAAAAACCTTATATACATTTCCCACATCATCTTTAAACCACTTGTAATTCAATACAATAATATAACAATATTATAACCACAATAAAATAATTATCTCAAAATTTGATAACATTTAATAATTACACACAATAATACGATAAAAATATTAAAATAAATATATATGTAGTCTATTGAATCATTTAAAATATATATACTCCAATATCATAAGTACAACATAGAAACCGTATTCAAAATACAATAAAACAAATTGTGAATGAGTATTATAACTAAAATAGATGAAGAAATTAGATAATCTTTTGAAACACTTAAATTATTATTAGTACAATTTCTCCTACTATGTCTATTCCTTTGACAATTACTGCATCATAGAGAAGAGTTAGTGTGATAATCCACATCACAAGATATTCTCGATGTTCGCGGATGACCAAGAAGATCATTCCTCATCATTTTTTCCACAAGTGCAAGTGTAAAAGTTGAAGGTCTCCAAAATTGTTCATCTGCTAAAGGGAAAAATTGACCCCTTATCAATTCGTAATTCATTCTAGTATAGAATTCCAAAACAAACTCAACAGGATTCCAACCTCTGTGACACTATGTTGCAAACTAATGCAAACAAGGTATACTATATATACTCCACTTTTGGTAATTGCATGATCTCTCCCTCAAATTGACAATATAAACATTTGAACTTCTATCCCCTTGTTGAACTGATGATTTGATCCCAAATATACCGGCCAATGCATTAAATTCAGTCACAACATGCCTTCTAGATTTTTCCTCAAAATAAGAATTCATCTTTCATATTTCAAATGGTAAAAGGTTTTTTAAATTAGATGCCTCATCTCTATATTATTTAAAATACTTAACTAACTTAATAAATAAAGTTTCAACTAAAATTTTCAATAGGAGAGATCTTAATTTCTTGAGGACACTGTTCATGCATTCAAACAAACTAATAGTCATTGAGCCATATCTATGCCCTCCATCATATTAGAAAGTCTATTTTTCCAATCTAATTTCTCTCAAATAGTTAAATGTATCTTCTTTTTGGATCCTAATTTCATCCAAATTTGATTGACACTTGATTTTTTACGCTCTAGAGCAGCAGCATACCTCAAATTTATTAAATTAGTGTCCTTAAACTTAGTATAAAAATTTGCCTTGATGTGCCTAAGGCAATATCGATGAATAAACAAAGGTTTTGGCACTCATTCATTTAGTTTACAATATTGATTATACCTTTATGTCTATATGAAATCAGCCATATATGTCTTTCAAAAATAACATGATGACATAGGAGTTTTAAGAACCAGCTCTAACTCTCTAATGATTCCTCATCCATGATGGTAAATGCAAGTAGGAAGAGTTGATTATGTGCATCCTAAGTGGATGCCACAAATAACTTTTCCCAATAAAGTCCTCTTAGATGGGCTCTATCAATGGATATACTGAACAACAATATTTGAACCCAATAATTGAAGGCTTGAATATCTAGAAAAGGAAATGAAAAGCTTTCAAATCACCCACACTATTTCAATAGTATTTCCATTTTGCAATAGTCCCAGTATTGAAATCCTGAAATACAAGTATGTATTTTGGAAAAGCAAACCATGTAGAGCATTAATCACCAAATACAAGTTCTATAGATATATTTTGGGCTACACTAGCTTTCTTATAAAAATAATCCATCTTCCACGATTTTTGAACTTCAGCAATAATATCATTCACATGGCATTCAGGGTCATTTAAAACCAAGAGTGTCACATTTTGTGATATAAACTGATTATTCATGTTTCTATCCACATTGCTCACAATTGTAATAGTGCATATGTATTTTTTGTTCAAAACTATTATCTGTCACTTGCTATGAGTCTTCTTATATATAAATACAAATATGCCAAGAGTAAGGATTGATAGCACTTTCATGTTTACACTCTGTGACACCCCACCTGAAATGCACCTAGAAGTAGGGAACACATATTGTACGTATAGCATGAGTATCCTTGCACATGCACATATTTGTTATTGCCTTAACAGAGTTAATTGAGCATGATAGAGGAGGAATTATAGTGGTTGAGAAAAGATTAAGAAAACACCACTTGAAATAATAGGGTATATTACATTCTATGTGAAAATAATTAGTTGGAAGAAATATATATTTTGTATAAATATTGGTATATTTGGGTATTTAATTATTTGAGTGCCTATTAATTAAAACAATATATATTTTTGATAACTAATTATGATTTGATTAACTCGCTTAAATATATAGAAATATAATTTTGATATTATAATGAAATATTTGGACATTTGACCTTTTATGTATATTAAAATTTATTTGACTATCTTATTTATGTGTTAATAATTTATGAAGTAATTAAATTCGGGACTAGCAAGTTCTCTCACCTATTCATTTAATTTCCAATTAAGAGAAATTTGAATTTTTCTTACTCTAATTATTTCTTCAAGCTAGAAGAATATTTTAAGGAGACACCTAGGCTTCCTGTAGCCTTGGTTCCACCACATAGGATGAGGAGAAGGAGAAAAGCCTAATTCTTGTATAATTGGGATAAATTATCTTGAAGGGATTTATTAATTTCTAATTCTTCAATATTTAGAAAAATATTGGGGAATATTCTCTCATATTCTTACTCTATTGTATCACTATCTAGTCCTTAAAACCCTTTAGGATTATGAGTAATTAATTCAATAAAGCTTTTATTGCTAAAACCTAGAGAAAATAGGAATTTCCTCTTAATTCTTTTCTTTTTTTTTTCTATTTCCTATACCTAATATTATTCGCCTATAAAAGCCTATCTAAACCAGATTTTTTAGCCCTAAAAATCCCTAGCAGCCATCTCAAACTCTTTATATACACTAGTACATGAAATCCCCTCCACCTTTGCTAAAGTTTAATTATTTTGTTACTTACGGAGAATTTCTGCACAAAATCACAACATTGGAGCACTATTCTTGGATTGATTCCTTGACGCTTGTGGTGGTAACGAAAGCTAGGAGACATCCACTCATCCCTCTAAGTTGTTTAAATAAGATGTAATAAGAAGTCTTTACCAAAGTCGTTTCTTTTCCTTGATTTTCTTCTTGTCGTCTTTATAGAGGAAAAATTAGAGTTTTTGGGTTTTAAAAATTGTAACATGTACTCCTTGTTTGAAAATTTATGATTATCATCTAAACATGCTTAGACATTAAAAATGAACCACCTTTCAAAAGTTTTTTGTAAAAGAAAGCACTTTACCCTTTATTCATGAAAGCTGGAAATTTTGTGATGATATGCTAGTTGTAGGATTTAAGACAAAATAAAATAGCGAAGTAATTTATTATGGCAGGGACTCTTGGATATTGTAATCTAGACATATTTAGAGTATGTTTTACGTTAGAAATCATGCAAGAAAACCCCAAGACAAAACCTAGCAATTTCAAAAAAATTGAGGGGATAGAGTACCATGTTTTTTTTGTACAATTGGTTTTATGCCGTTATTTCGGTATGATAAAGTCTGAATTTGAGAAAGGTCAAAACTGAGAAACCATATCTTTATATGTGTAGATACTACCTATAAAATTTCAGAATTTTCTGATATAGGAATTAAATGTTACACATTTTTCTTTCATGCAGGTTTGTATTGGGCAGAATACTCCTGTAGCAAAAAAAAATTCTAAGTGCAAATAGAGCTTGATTTTTTTATAAGGCCACTTATATTATATTCTATATGAGTATAGGAATGTCTCTATAAAAATTAAAGTCAATCTGAGGTATTTTTATATATATTATTAGGTGACAGTGGTAGGAAGTCAGGACAGTCCAAGCTAGCAACCAGTTCCAAGTAGGACTGTATTCTTCTGAAATGGATAATTGGTAAGTTAGAAGGATTTAGGAGAAGGAGTATCCCTAGCCATGGACCGATCACCCATTGTATTGTGACCTAGAAACCAGTTTTAAACATCATGATGCAGGGTTTCATAGTCCTCCTTATTGTAGAGTAGCTCATTTCCTTGAAATAAAGTTTTTTTTTTAGAATGCAAATTGAAAATTCTACTATTATGTTTAAAACTGTTGATTATGATTGCAATTGCACTTGTTGTATTTCAAAATGTATATCACGAAATTGTTTCAAATGAACACTCTCACACACACAAAACTTACTAAAAATTTTATTTCTCACATTATTTGTAAATACTTTCAAGTCATGATCACTATTAACAAGGTCGGGGCTATAGTTCAGGATCTTATACTTCACATTTTAGTTGTTTCGCTTACAGCCAATGTTCTATCATTCTTTGTTTAGAGACTCTGTATAAGTTTTACTTTAATTGTGATAAGTTTAAGTTTTATTTGAAGTACTCTTTTGGATAAGTTATTTATTTACCTTGTTATAATGACTTCTTGTCCTTTAGACGAGGAGTAGAATCAAAGCCTAGGTTTAGGCAGTTACCTTGATTTAATGGATTTAAATTTTAAAATTTTACGATTTTTGCTAATTTAATTGTACTTTCTATGAATAAGATTGTTAGAACGTATAAGACTACTACATAGTTGTGGCCCTTGTGAAGCCCCACACTTGTTATAGCTTAGGCACTTGTTGATATGCATAAATTTCATGGTAGTAGGAACTCAAAAATTACAACCCAGAAGTTAACCTATAGTCCAAGATGATGATCTTGGAGAGATGAATTTTAAGGAGTGTAAGACTGAGGTTAAGAACATGGTTAGGGATATCTTTGGATTAATGGAATTGATTCTAGATTGTAGAATTATTAGTTAAGTCTAGATTGAGTTGAGTATAAGACTGAGTATTACCTTTAAAATTAAGGATTTAGAATTTAAAAATGAATATCGTTATCTGTGTTTGAGTGCTTCTGATGATGATTTGAATTTGAAAATCTTGCTACGTGTTAATGAGTTGTTATGGCATGAAATTTTATCCCTCTGTGTTGTAATGATGATAACCTTGATGAGGTTACGAGAGAAAATCTATGTTGACAGGAACAATAAGATATTTTGGGGAATGTGATAAATATTCTTACGTGAGATTCTTTAGGTATAAGAGGACTATATGTGATAAAGAGATATATGATCTTGATATTTATTTTTTGATTTTGAATATCCTAGCTCTGATTTGACGGATAGGATCGTATTATGATGAAGGGAGATTAAAAAAGGCTATTATCATTGGGATTTAGGATTTTGATATCTGTACTTTAGATATTTGCGATTTTCTGTTATGCTTACTAATTATGTGTGAATAAAGGGGCATTGTTTGGAATGCCCTATGATTGTGGGGGCTGTATATTATGTGAAATATCTTTATAATATCTTTGTATATCTTTTATCTGACTGAGCATGCTATATGAATGTACTTATTTTTAGTACATGGCATATTTACACTTTAATTTTAGGCTAGAATAATTGGCTTGAGGAATGTTACCTCAAGGGATATCAGGATATTACGTGTGAGAAGAATATGGAGAAGCGATGATTATAGAAAATAGATAATGTTTACAAGTGCAAAACTAGAGTGGATGCAACCACACCAACAAAGGAGGAAGACCTAGATAGGACGACTTTAAGAATGATTTTGAAGACACAAAATTTCCATGAAAAAAGGCCAGTAGAGTAATAATGAAAGAATAAGTGGAAACATATAAGGATTACTTCGATGGAAGAGGAAGAAACACAGGGGACTAGATTGTTAGTTCAAGGAGTCGAACTAAGGATGCTTCAAATGTAAAGATTCTACACAACCAATGGAGAGTTGCTCAAGACTACTTCAATTAAATAAGGAAACCTCACTTCACCATCATATCCAACTAATTGAAGAAATGCAACTAGAGTTGATGGAGACAACAACCCAATACAGCAAATGAATGATCAAGTGCTCGCTTTGGAACAAAGAAAACTTGGGACCAGATGAAACTCGAAAATGTCGCGAATATGAGAAGATTCTTAGGATTAGAGTGTTACTATTATCTTCTGTTAGAGAATTGTGATCCTTATGCCACCTCTGATTTGGCCACAATGGAGATGTGCCTTGCAATTATAAAAGAGAAAGAATAAGAAGAATTTCCAAGAACCTAAGTTTCCACCTGTCGAACTTTATGCGTTATACATGGATGCATCGAATTAAGAAGGGAAAGCCATGTCACTGAATCCCTATGGTAGTAATTTAATCAAATTTCCTTACTCTTTTTTCTAAGTTTTCTCATAAAAGCTATATCCTCTCACTTGTTGTTGAAGTTAAGAGCTTTTTTCCAAGATTCAATTATAGAAGGCCATTTTAGCTACCTCATTCACTATTAGAAAATTACTCCTTATCAAATGCATCTATATTGTACCTAATTTCTCTATACATGTTGACTATCTATTCCTTATCTCATTGGACTTATTCTATCTATTTCTTATTCTTCTTCGTTCTTTTGATTTACACACTTTGACATGTGCTTTCTTTTTCGTTTTATTTCTTGCAACTTTTTCTTCTCCATTTGTTTAGAATTTTCTTCTAAAAACTTGGTTGATTAAAGCAACCTTTGCTACTCTAGTTAATAACTACAACTGCTATACATCAAACATTTCAACCATCTTCTAAATGCTTTTTATGTTACCTCTATAGTGACTTTCTATTTTTCCTTCATTGGATTTACTCCATTCATTTTATGTTTTATTTCATTCGTTTGAGTTAGCACACATTATTTGTGTCTTCTCTAGTTAACTCCTCTTATCTTTGAAATCCTAATATTACCATTTCCACAAATCTTTCATTTTTTTCATTTCTATAGTTCTCTTTGATACTCAAAACTTTTCTTTCTTTTTCTAACAATATTGATTTGATATGCTTATCATTCTACCTAATGTCTCCTATTACTTCCTGTAAATTTTCTATTAATGGTTGAGCATTTAAAAAACTCTTCCATATCACTCAATAGAAGTGTTTGATTCTTCTCAATCATATGCTCAATATCTTCTTTAAATTTATTTCTTATATTAAGAATTGAATATCCAAAAAATTCTCTTATTCAATCATCGAAAGTGCTTAATTTCTGTCAATCACAGTAAAATTCTTTAATAGTCAATGTTTCAATCTTATCATTCTACTCATTTATGTTTTCTTAAATTATTAAACTTCTTATGGCATTAAATTTACCCTACTCTTTATTCCTATATTCTTTGTGAACTCATATTATTCGCTTCGAATTGACAAATTTGCCTTTAAAAAAATGACATGTGTTGGTGTTGGGTATCTCACACGTATCATATATGGCACAGCAGAAGAATAAAATGAGCTACCATCTCAAGATCCGCATATATGTGGAAAACAAGACATATAAAGAGAACAAAGATAACAACTTTTACCTTTCTTTGATTGTGTGAAAAACAAAAGCTTTCCTTCTTCAAGTATGATAATTGTGGCACAATCCAGCAATCCTCTTGAAAAATCACCATGAGAGTTGAATGCCTAATCACTATAATCACAGTGTGTGATTATCTCTAATAGAAATCCACATAGAGGATCACACTGAAGCACCAAAATTTTTTGTGCTAGCAGAAAACAACAATGGTGACTGGGGTTTTTTTCTTTGTTCTTCTTGTTTAGTAAAACCAGAGAGAAGAAGAAGAAGAAGAAGAAGAAGAAGAAGAAGAAGAAGAAGAAAAGTCTTGGTGTTCTCTTGGAGAGACTCACACGCACGAGAGAGAGAGAGAGAGAGAGAGAGAGAGAGAGAGAGAGAGAGAGAGAAAGAAAAGAGAACATCATATATGAGAAGGCTTCTTGTGTCCTTTGGTTTTTATGTTTTGTTTTCTTGTGTGACCCTTGAAGTCACTAGAAAATCTCAACAAAAAACCACATCTGAGAATTCTAAACAATTAGAATTCTCTAATTTGTAATTAGAACCCCTCAAGTTCACAAAATTACAAATTGACCCATAAATTATAACTAATTATAATTTGGCTACATCAACTTCTCTTTCTCGCAATAAACCCCACTATGTTATCAAATAACATCTTGAGTACACAATCCTCTATTGTGTGTGACCTATTAGGTTTCTCGGTCAATTGGTAGCAAACATGAATTAATCCAAATGTCTTTGAGATTAATATCCATAATTAATTAATTAATCATATCGATTCTAATCGGGATTGGTATATTAATTCACCAATTAATAAACCCATATTCCTAGATCATGAGCAGTATCTAACAATATATCATAACCACCCAAGAGTCTATGAAGTTAAATGGCTTGACATGAACCCTTCAATAACAAACTACGATGTAATTAACTCCTTTCACCATATAATATCTCATTCGATTTGGAGTTCGAAATTAGTGCCAACTCCCTCCAGAATTAATTCTGGCCTGAATACAATAATACTTGCACCAGGAACCCACTACTCTAGTTTTGTATCAATTGGAACTATTTCCAATACACATACGCCTTGGCTAAGGACTTTTCGAGTTGTAATTCCTATTGGGTATCTCAAGCTTGTATCATATACGGCGCAGTAGAAGAATAAAATGAAATACCATCCTAGGACCCGCATGTGTGGAAAACAAGACATAAATAGATCAAAGGTAACAACTTTTTACCTTTCTTTGATCGTCTGAAGAATAAAATTTTCTTCTTCAAGTCGAGGCGCGATCCAGCTATCCTTTTGATCAACCTCCATGTGAGTTGAACGTCTAACCACTATAATCATAGTGTATGATTATCTCTAACAATAATCCACACAGAGGAATACACAAGCACCAAAATTTTCCATACTAGCAGAAAAATATGGCGGCTAGGGTACTTCACAAGAATAATTGAAAGAGAGAGAAGAACGTGGCTGTTGTTTTTGTGTATTAATAATCTAGCTAGGGTTTCGTGTATCTCATCTATATGTTGCATGAAAATCTCCTACCAAAACTGAAAATTATAATCCTATTAGAATTCCCTAATTGTAATTGGAAACCTCAAGTTCTCAAAATTACAATTTGGACCATAAATTATAACTAATTATAATTTATCCACAACAACTTCTCTTTCTCTCAATTAACCCCACTATGTTATCAAATAATATATTAAGTATATAATCCTCTATTGTGTGTGACCTATTAGGTTTCCCAGTCAATTGGTAGAGAACATGAATTAATCCAAATGTCTTTAAGATTAATAATTCATAATTAATTAGAATTAATCCTATTAATTCTAATCAGGATTGGTTTATTAATTCATCAATTAATAAACACATATTCTCATATCATGAGTGGTATCTCGCAACACATCATGACCACCTAAGAGTCCAAGAAGTCAAGTGGCTTAACATGAACCCTTCAATAACAAATTTCAGTACAATTAACTCCTTTCACCATACAATATATCATTCGATTTGGAGTACGGAATTAGTGCTAATTCCCTCCAGAATTAATTCTGGCCCGAATACAATAGTACTTGTACCAGGAACCCACTACTCCAGATATGTATCAATTTGAACTATTTCCAATACACAATCGCCTTGGCCAAGGACTTCTCAAGTAATAATTTCTACGAGTGGCCGTGAGATATTCGCCCCTACTATTAGGAGTGGTGAATCCTTTATTGACCCTCTCAACTACTTTCGTTTACCTCACAATATACCCAATACTATCCCATAGGCGGCCATCGATCGAGCTCGAGATATTAGAATCAAAGTACAATGCTCAGCAAACAAAGTACTTTGGAGATCTTAAGTCTAAGGATACTTGCACGTTTGCTATATTGAGATCATATCACTGGCACTAAATAGTTATCCGTGTGATTATCTCAAAGTTAGGTCATCCAATGAACTTGTTCCATTAAAAAGCATCCATGTGTTAAATTTGAGTATCTCAATACTCACGGATATGAGAACTACCACCTGATCAAATCAGGAAGTCTAATACATGCTAGTTTTGTTAGGATTCGTGGACTCCTAAACGCAGAAAACATCCACGAATCCCTCCCGAAGACCCAAGTAAACGATTCATAAGATCTAAGATTTAAGAATTACCTCTGGTTACTGTAATCGAAATCCTTTTATTCTGGTTGTGCTGTTGTACGTTCAACCCGAACAATCACCAGACGCTGCAGTATGCGAATGTCCTCTATCGGATACACACCGCGAACTCACTCGATACCCGAGGAATGCTAGCGCCTAGGGTTTGAGAGGTTTTTTTTTTCTGGTAGAGAATGGCACGAATATTCTCAACCGAAAAATTGGACTATTGAAAAGACGGCTAGGGTTTTCTTAAAAAACCCTCGAACCTCTTAGAGTCCAACCCTAATAATATCTTATCATATTCTAATTTAAATTCAAATTAAATTAAAACTGATATGGTAAGATTCTGTCATTATCTCGGTAATTTAACTAATTGATTTACATAGTCAGATTCTTATAATCTGGATATCATCCAGATTCATCGAACCTGGTCACCAGAAAAATAACCTAACAAGTTCGCTTATTGTGTGACCCTATAGGTTCATTTAACACTGGCAGTGTGCCTAAATCATATTTAAATGGCGCACAAGTTATAAGCGGCTTCTAGCAAAACATTATAACTAGCCAAGTTAAATGAAGATCGGTGATCTCTTTGAACCAAACCATAATTTTATATTTAGTCCTTTTGTTACACGATATCCAGATTAAGCATAAGGCACGGAGCATGTCATCCTTATTAAGCTTAATCAATTATTTCTTGATTTCATAGTAGACTGTTCAAACAAATGATATCAATATCTTAGATTGATATATTTGAGCACGGCCATGCATTTTTAACAGTCTAACTTATCAAGGGGCCCATGGATATCTCTCCCATAACTGAGAGGGACAAATTCCTTCACAATCAATCATATTCCTCTCCTTGATTTATTCTATATCCAACAGTAGTCTAATTTATTATCTGGTTAAAGACAACTTTAGACAATGTCAAAATATAGAATTTATCAAGTAGGAAACTATGATAAATTTAGGTCGAAGGACATTCAATATTATTATGGCTAGAAAGTACTTATGACATATTCCATGAAGTACTCTTACAGTGGGTCATGTCCAATACAATGTTCTCTAACATTTATTTATGTTTTGACTCGATATCACAAATATCCATGGCCAGTAAAACATAGCCATCAAGTCACAAATATACTAATATTAATTTATTATTATTCCAATAATAATAATCGATCAGGGACAGTTTTAGAATAGTAATTGTATTCATTGTAGGGTTTTACTATCAAGTCGCGTACTTGATGACCAACAAAACAAAACTCACTATTCATGGAAAGGAAAATCTCATATTATTATATAAAATATAATGACAATAGTATAAGTACAAATTGACTCTAGGGCATATCCCCAACAAGTTTTAACACATTAATAATGTCCTGTCTTATTTATACTACGACTAGGGACTATTTAAGTACTAACACTATACAGTGTAGTAGGAATCTCATATTATGATCTCTATCATGATTTTCTTAACACAGTGTTGTATTAGGGACTTTATCGAATAGTTATATTACCTAAAAGTAAACAAAAGAAACTGTAAGATAAATAATGCCTTTTATTAAAATAAAATGTGTCATATACAATGTACAAGTGATTGCCTCTTGGGCACAACACTAACAATTCCTACAAGTGGCTGTGAGATATTCGTCCCTACTATTAGGAGTGGTGAATTCTTTATTGACCATCTCAACTACTTTCGTTTACCTCGCAATGTACCCAATATCCATCCCATAGGCTGCCTTTGATCTGTCTCCAAAGATTGGAATCAAAGCATAATGCACAGCAAACAAAATACCTTAGAGATTTCAAGTCTAAGAATACTTGCACGTTTGCTATATTAAAATTATATCACTGGCACTAAATAGTTATCCATGTGTTATCTCATAGCTAGGTCATCCAATGAACTTGTTCCATTAACAAGTATCTACGTCTTAATTTTGAGTATCTCAATCCTCACGAATATAAGAACCACCGCCTGATCAAATCAGGAAGTCTAACACATGCTAGTCTTAAAGCATTAATGATGTCCTATCTCATTAATACTACGACTAGGGACTATTTAAGTACTAACACTATACAGTGTAGTAGGAATCTCATATCATGATCCCTATCATGATTTCTTTAACACAGTATTGTACTGGGGACTTTATCTCACAGCTATTTTACACAGAAGTAAATAAAAGAAACTGCAAGATAAATAATTCCTTTCATTAAAATAAAATGTGTCATATACAAGATACAAGTGATTGCCTCTAGGGCATAACACTAACAGCTAGAGATTGAGACTATAGCTTATATCTCACGGAAATACTTTAGTCACCTGACATCGATTATTTTGATTATCATTTGAAACTGGTAAAAAACATATCAGTTTTGAAATAAAAAAGGCATACAAGATATTGTGGATCATAAAACCTCAAAGCATGACTTTCCTTATCGAGAATTGTATTTGAAGCAACAGAGATTTGTTAGAAGAATATGAGTATAGCGCTGAGCTAAAACGAGGAATAATTAATGCTCGACTGAATAATCGAGAATTTCAAGCCTTCAATGCAAAGGAAGTGAAAAAAGAAATCAAGCCTTCAGAGTAGATGATAGTGAAGTGATGCAATCTCGTGATCAATTGTACATGCATGATAAAGAAGATTTGAAGAAGAAACATTTTGAAGGGAGTCCACGAGAAGCCCTCGCACTATGGTTTCGAAAGAGATAAAGACATATGACTACGTGAAGAAGATGATTTGTTGGCCAAGAATGAAAAATGAAAAATTGCACGCTATGTGTCGACTTAACTTATATAGGAAAGTGAGAGCTGAGCATGAGGGACTTGCTGGAATACTCCAATTCTTATCTTTAACCCACTAGAAGTAGGAATATATCACGAAGGATGTTATTACTTCTTTGCCGATGAGCAAGAATCAAAGGAATAAAGCTTAGATAATATCAAATCATTACAACAAGACAACCCATATTACTGCAAAGTCACCAGTTATGCGAACCACTAAGGAAAGTAATGCAAAACAACTATCACAAGGTGCTGATTACAAGACATGGAGATAATTATTTACTGGTTCATTATCATCGTACTTTGGAATTGGTATAGTATCTTATCCTTGTCAGGGCTTGTGTTCTGGATTATAGCATGCTTTAGTTAGAATTATGTTTTGTTATGTTGGATGGTTTAACAGAGATACATGACATGTTCCACAAATCTCACATGAAAAAGTATACACCTGATCCAAATCATATGCTGAACGAAGAACCATTCATTATGCAACCTAATCTGAGTTATGACGAGAAGCCAGTAAAGATTTTCGACAGAAGTATTAAGACACTTCTAAATAAGTAGATTCCAATAGGGAAGGTTTGGGGGGATTATCATAGTACAAAAGATGCTACTGGGGAGACTGAGGAATGGGTGAGTTGGAAATATCCAGAGATACTTTAAGGTATGACCTAGTAGGAATTTCGGGGTGAAATTCTTTTAAGAGGGGAAGAATTTAACACCCCGCCTAAAATACACCTAGAAGTGAGAAACACATGTTGTACGTATGGCATGAGCATCCTTACACATGCGCATATTTGCTGCAGCCTAAATAAAGTTAATTGAGCATGATAGAAAAGGAACTATAGTGGTTGAGAAAATATTAAGAAAACACCACTTGCAATAATACGAGATATAACATGCTATGTGAAAATAATTAGTTGGAAGAAATATATATTTTGTATAAATATAGGTATATTTGGGTATTTAATTATTTAAATGCATATTAATTAAAATAATAAATAATTTTGATAGCTAATTATTATTTGATTAATTTGCCTAAATATATAGAAGTATAATTGTGATATTATAACGAAATAATTGGACTGCTAACCTTTTTTGTATTTTAATATTCATTCACCTATCTTATTTATGTGTTAATAATTTAGGAAGCAATTAAATTAGGGACTAACAAGTTCTCTCACATATTCATTTTATTTCCCATTATGATAAAAATTGAATTTTCATACTCTAATTATTTGTTCAAGTTAGGAAAATATTTTGAGAAGACACCTTGGCTTCTAGAAGCCTTAGTGCTGCCACATAGGAAGAAGAGAAGGAGAAACCCCTAATTCTTGTATAATTCAGATAAATAATCTTGAAGAGATTTATTATTTTCCAATCCTTTAATATTTAGGAAAATCTTGGGGAATATTTTCTCCTATTCCTACTCCATTGTGCCGCCACTAGCCCTCTAAACCCCCTAGAATTATGATTAATTAATTAAAGGAAACTTTTTATTAGTTAAAACCTAGAGAAAATAGCATTTTTCCTTAATTCTTTTCCTTTTTCTTCTATTCCCTAAACCTAATATAATTCACCTACAAAAGCCTATCTAATTTAGATTTTTGAGCCCTAAAAATCCTAGCAGCCATCCCACACACTCTCTCCCCCTAGTACACCAAACTCCCCCACCCCCCACCCCTTTGGCCAAAGTTTAATTATTTTGTTGCGTACGAAGAATTTATGCACAAAGTCACAATGTTAAAGCACCATTCTTGGATCTATTCCTTGATGTTCTAGGTGGTAACGAAAGTTAGGAGACACACACTTGTCCCTCTAAGGTTGTTTGAATTAGACGTAAAAAGATGTAATTACCAAAGTCATTTCTTTTCCTTGATTTTGTTGCTGCGGCATTTATAGGAGAAAAATTAGGGTTTAAAATATTGTAACATGTATTCTTTATTTGAAAATTTATTATTATCATCTAAACATGCTTAGACATTAAAAAAGAAATCACCTTTCAAAAGATTTTTATAAAAGGAATCACTTTTACCTTTTATCCAAGAAAGCTAAAAATTTTGTAATAATATGCTAGTAGTAGGATTTAAGAAAAAAAAATAGCAATGTGATTTATTGTGGTAGGGCCTTTTGGATATTATAATCCAAACATTTTTAGAGAATGTTTTATATTAGAAATCATGCAAGAAAAACCTAGGACAAAACCCAACAATTTTCAAAAAAACTAAAGGGAGAGTATCGTATTTTTGCTATATAGTCAGTTTGATGCCATTATTTCGGTGTGATAAAGTCCAAATTTGAGCAAGTTCAAAACTTATAAAATGTAGCTTTATGTGTGTAGATGCTACCTATAGAATTTTCTGATTTGAGAATTGATGCGTTTGGATTTGGATATAAAAATCATATAAAAATAAGCACATTCCCAATCAAGTTTAAATTAAAACGTTAATCCCAAATTACATATATGAGCAAGCGTACTCATCATTAACATAGCATAGGGTTCAAACAAGTGTCGATCCTCAAGGAACAAGTATATATTAATCCCTTTTCTTTCATTGTTTAACCGACTCAACAAAGTGAAAAAGAAATAAAATAAAACAAAATAATATAAAAATAAAAATATATAATGTCAATGATGGAGAAGTATGTAACTCAAACCATTGTTTAGACAAACATGATCTTACAGTACCTAATCTTTATCATACTTGATTATTCTCTTGGCATCATGAAGCATAATATAGATTCACTTCTTTGTCCAATTCATGAAATCCCTATCTTCTAGATAAACTAGCATCACATATCCTATCGCAATTAATTCACCTAAAAGATATATTAATCACAATCCTTAATTAAATTTCCATTCCTGGCAAATTCACATGAAATTAACCAATAAATTCATATCCTGGCAGACATCAATTAACCTTTAACTACTTTGTTCCTATTCTTAACCCCTTTGTCCAAGCAAGTTAAGAGCCAATAAATATGAAATTAATGAATAGAAACTACCACCAACCCCTTTGTCTAAGCAAGTTAATGAAAAGAAACAACCAATTAATCTCGTAATTAGCACAAGTAATTAAACACCAAGAATAACAATCAATTAATCAAAAGATCAAATAACTCTAAATATCATGAATATCTAAAACAATGTTAAATTACAATAAAATAATTAATACATCATTGTTCAAGAAAAAGAAAACAAAGAAAAGAAATATATGCTCATAGACAAGCCTTCTTCTTCTTTCTTTGAAGACCTTCTTGCACAAGCCTTATTGAACTATTTATCTCGATAAAATATTGGTGATGCACTCTAAAATATGACTAAGTCTCTACATTGTGCACCTCCCCTTTTTCTAGGGTAAATTGGCCTTTATTTATAGGCTTACAAAGTTCCTAAAAGAATCCTAAGTAAAGAAGAAGTAATTACTAAAAAAATATCCAAAACTAAAAAGGAATAGAAATTGCTAAAATAAAAACCTAAATAAAATTATAGTGGTCCATCGTCTTTGACTTTTTGAATTAGAGAATTGGAAATCAAGTTGGATTCAATTTGATTTGGACTTCAATTAGATTCTTGATTTGAACTTTGTCGTATTCTTATGCTAAAGATTGCAATTTGTGTTGAATTTCAATTGTTGAAATCAAGCTTCAATTTACATTTGAACTGGAATTTGGATTTGCTGCATTGGCTTCTAATTTGAGTCGTGTATCACCACCGAGACTAATTTCTTTCTTTTAGTGTCGGCTCGATTGAGCCGCCATCCGAATTACTTCTTCTGTTTGTGCTTTGTTGTCGCATCGGCTCGCTGAGCCACAACTCATCCCACCGAATTTCCTTTGTTTCCTTTGTTATTGCATCGGCTCAATTGAGTCGTTTTCCTTGCATTAGCTCAATTGAGCCGAAAATTGCTACTAAATTCAATTTCCTTTTGTCCTTTTCTCAGCCACCTTTGTTGACCTTTTTTCTGCACCTTGGCCCCACCGAATTTTTGCATTTCTTTTTTGCAATTTCCGTCGGCTTAATTGAGCCATGAACCAAGCAAATTGCTTCCTTTTCCTTTCCAACATCAATTGCAATTGTTCCACTGTTTCTTCTCAATTTCTCCAGGCTTTTCTAGTGGAAGACCGGCGCTAGCTGTTCCTTCCTGGGCTGGCGCTACCTCTATTCTGAAAAATCACACAATTAGTTCTAATTTTCCCTTATTTTTGCATAAAATTATAGAAAAGCATTTTTATAAGGGAAATATCAAATAGGAAGGAATATGACTAGTTATTTCACAAAATGGCCTTAAATAACTAGGAAAAATATGACTAATTTAAACCCTATCATATTCTCCCACACTTGAATCTTTACTTGTCCTCAAGTAAATACTCCAACAAAGCACTTAAAATAATTTATTTCTTTTCATATTCATCCATAACAAAGCCATAATTTCCTTCCAACCTTAGACACAAAATTTTCATTCATTCACCCTTTAAAAACATTTGGAACTCATATATTAAATCAAATAATCCCAAGGCCATCAAAGTTAAGTTAAACAAGGCTATATTTATTACATGAAAATTATTCCACTCATCCAGCCAAAACATAGATAATATAAATCATACAAGTTAAGTCATTTAACCAATTCAAACATTATAAACTCAAATTTACCAACTTGAGTTAGTGAAATAAGGAAAACACTCCACTCTTCTTTTTTCCTATAACTTTGGGAATTAATAGCCTCAAGGGTATGGATTTCTCTTCACACACCATTTTGGCCCCCTTTACAATCATCACTCATCATTTTTTCTTTAATAATTTTTCAATATTTTTTTTCCTTTTCTTGCCTTTTTGCCTTCAGGATAGCCTCAAGAGAGTGCACAGAATACACTTGCTATTTCTCCCTATATTAACCCCCTTTTCAGCAAAAGGTCTTTAAAAATAAAAATAATAAGAACATTTTTTTCTTTTTTTCAACTCAATTTTTTTTCTCATATATATTTTTTCAACTCACATTCATTACTCAAAACTCAAAGTTAAGCAAATTCTAAATCTATAATACAAGAATTAATCAACAACTCTTTTCATATTTCATCATATCATCCATATTCAAACTCAAAGAATAAAATAAAACTCAAAAACCAAATATAACCAATGTTAACTTAAATTCTCAAGACTTAGCAAAATCTCACTTAATACACAAGTTTACCTTTTCAATAAAATCCTACCATACTGAATGTCAAATCCATATCCAAAGTTAAAAAGAAAATCATATCTTCATTATAAACAAATATACTCAATTTAGCTCCAACTCTTTTTCTTCTCTTTTTTTTTTTTTTTTAATTTCAACAATTCAAAACAATTCAAACATATATCATTGAAAACCCCTTAAACATATATAATTGAAAATCCATTTAAAATCACAAAGATACACTTCAGAAAATGTTAAATCTCTCCCCCATACTTAGATTGGGCATTGTCCTCAATGCCCTAAAATAGAATATTAAAGCATAACCAAGGGATCAAGAATGTAAAGAGGGAAAAGAAAATAATACTCCCCAAGGCAGATTATGTGAAACCCCAGTCGAAACCAACCTTAGAGTATGGGGGTTGGGATGCATATCATATTTTGTTGCATGTTTAAATATATTTTTATATGATTGTATGTGCTTTGGATTTGTGTGTTACAGTCTCGAGGGCTTGATTATGTTTATTGAGTAAGAAGGGCAAAATGGTAATTTTTGCCTAAGGTGGAAATAGGGAGATAGCCTGAGGATTAAATAGGAAAAATATTTTTTGAGAGAAAATAAGAGCAAGAGTTGTTGTGGTTTAGTGGTTAGAGCTTTGGAATTAATTCTTGTGGTCTTGAGTTCAAATTCCATCATTGGAGCTTTGGCATGATTAATTTTATTTTTGCTTGGGAAGGCTATATTTTCGGCCTTAGGTGCTTTAGAGTAGAGTAGAGGTGTTGTCTTAGGGGAGACATGATAGGAGTACCCTAATCCTATTCTTGTACCCTACAAAAATTCCTAAGGGAATTCATCCCTTCTTGATCCTTAATTTTTCCTACTTCTCAATTCATTGGGTTGGTCAATTTGTTCTAGCCAATTTCATTCCAGAAAATTTAGTAAAGTGCTATGACTTTGAAGGTCCAAAATGTCTAAGGGAAAGACATCTTATGATCCGAAAATGTGGAAGAGATAAGGAAGGTTCCAAAAGAATTAATTCCCCTAGTGAACCTTCAAATCTCCGCTCTAGCTATGCACATTTCCTTCATGTAATGATCTGAAAATTTTCCAGCTTCTTGTGCATGCAAAGGTGTCAAAATTCTCAGCCATTGTTCCCTCCCAAATGCTGCCAGAAAATGGCCCTTTTGATCAGTTTGAAATCTAAAATTTTCTGGCCATTTTCGAACTACACAAATGCTGTGCAAAACTAGAAAAATTTCCAGGCAAAATCGCAGCTTAGGTGGTCTTAAACCAAGCTGTTTCCTTCCAGTTTTCTCCCAGCTCCTTAGCCATGTTTTTCCTCCATGAAGAAGGCTGGAAACCAACCTTGAAAGACCTCAAAATGCCCCTTCAAACTCTCTGCAAACTGGCTGGAAAATGGCAGCAAAAGTTGCCCAATAAAATTCCACAATGGCGAAATTTTGTGCAGGAATTTTCCAGCTTTATTTCCTATTCCAGCCCTGGCCAAAACTTCATCCTTTTTCTACACAAACCTTCCTTGAATAGCCATGAACAGAACTCCATTGTCTTCCCCAACCTTCTACACAAAAATCAGTCATGGCTACCCTAAAATATCTCCAACAATTACTCCAATCATGCCTTGATTGGATACCAAAATTCCAGCAATCCTAATTTAGAAAACTTCCATAAAATAACCCTTAAACAACTAGACCATTCCTTCACCATTACACCCCTATTTTCAGCCACCATTAACCTTCTTCAACCAGCTTTCATCCAACAAAATCACTGAACAACAATCGGCCATTATAGCTTCCAAAAAGCTCTTCATCGATCAAAGATATTCTTGCTATATTTTGTTTCCAAATTTGATTCCCAAAAATATTCTTTTAGGATTTCAACAACCAGCCTTTCCTTTTCCTTTCAAACTAGAAAAATCATCTACCTAAACTACACAAAAAATTCGGCCACTGCACACACGCAGAATTTCGACAGCTTCAAACCAAAATCCCTCCATTCTCTTCAACCTTCAAGCACACATGGAACACCAAGAATACCTACTCACTTCTCTCACCTAATACCTCTCCAAACCACTTCAAACTTCTTCAAAAAAATTCCAAAATTCATCTACTCACTGCCGTGATTCCATCCATATCATTTTTAACATTAAACTCCAAAATTCAACTCTCTCTTTTGGATTAAAAATCAATATTTTTGTGAAGGCACAAGAACACCTTCAAGGTAAGTTTGTTCAATCAACTTCTTCTCCACTAATCTTCAATCTCTAATGAATATATAAGTGTATGATCATGCTAATGGACTTTCTTCTTCTCTTTTCTCTCTCTCTCTCTCTCTCTCTCTCTCTCTCTCTCTCTCTCTCTCTTTCTTGGCCGAATACCTTCTCCCTCTTGGCCGAATGATCTCTTCAACAATGGCCATGCTTTCTTCATCTCCCTTAGACGAATCTAGTCATCTAGGAGTTGAGATCCATTTGAAACTCCTTCAAGGTATTCATCAATCAAGTAAGTCCCTTCAACCCTCTCTTTAGACTCTAGATTCATGTCTCTAGGATGATATTAGAAGGAGATGGGCTATGATTGTGGTTTAAGCATGTATTGTTGTGATGAGTTGAGATTGAAGCATGAATAAACGTGTGTATATGATGGAGATGGGATTTAAGCATGAGTTGGTTATCTTGGTTGATTGGATGGTGTTTCTAGGGTTTAATGCATGTCTCCATGTCATAAGTAGTATTTCTGATCAAGTATGTTAGAGATTATGTCACCTATGGTGAATAGGATTTATATTCATGTATGATTGTTAAAGCCATGATTATGTTTATACTAGTAGACGTTGGATCATGCCTTGGTAAATTTAGATCTATGTTTTTATTCATGATTTGGATGAGTTGATAAATTGAAGTGGAGTATATGTTCATGATTGTAGTTAGCAATAGAAATATGATCATGATCTAGTTGTCCCTAAACTAAGTTTATTTCATTGATAAAATATTTAATATTATAATTTGTGCTAGTAAGGTAGACTTGGATTATTATATATAATAATAATATTTTAGTCAAATAAATGATAGCTTTTATTTCAAGAAATAAAATATATAGATATTATATTTAATTATAATATCAAATGGAGCCTTTTATATAAATAATCATAATAAGTAAAATATTAAATTTGTAAGTCTTATATTCATAAATATCATTAAAATTTATTATCTTTCAATTATTATCTCTTAATCAAAACCTATTAAAATTTATTTAGTATCTTTCAATCAAGACCCATTAAAATTTATTTTCAACTAATTTTAGTTATCAATTATTTTCAAACAATTAATTATTAATAAATCATTATTTTACCTAATACCACCTAGGACTCTTCATCAAATAAACTCTAAATTATTCTTAGCAAGATTTAAACCTTCAACTTATTAGTACCTATTTTTCAAAAAAATAATTATTTTAAATATCAAATTAGACTTAGCATATAAACCCTTTTTATTTATTATTTGGCCTTAAAGCTTGGGACACTAGGATCATGGTAGTAGTAAATTGAGCTAGTTTTATTTGTGAAAGTGGATTTTGGCTTGAGTTTGATTGTGGTTTATATTTACCCCATGCGGGGTTAGGTCAGCTGTTGAAGACGTTTTATTGTGAGCAAGAATCAGATAAGCTCCTACATAAAACCTGTTTGATGCGAAATGTTTATAATGGCAAGTCAAATGTAGAGTGCATGGACACTCATTTCTGCAAAGGCAATTGAGGATTGACTTCTTCCTTATTTCAGTCAAACAATTATTTGAAAATCAATAAGTAGATTTGCTCACACTCAAAACTCTTTCAAAAACTTATTTTGACAAAGACTTTGGAATCCTTAATTGCCATTTTCAAGTGAAACTATGTTTTGTTCATTTTTCCCAAGTGGAATACGTTACGTTGAGTACTCAATAAGGGTGGACTGTTGGGACTAGTCTTTGAAGGGTTAGGGTAAGTCTCTCAGTAGGTGGCCACCTCTGAGGGGTAAGTCCTTCCCGGATAGGATGTCAGTCCAGTAGGTCGTGCTGGTCCGAGCTAGCAGTTATTTCTTTTAATCAAGTGACTGTGTTTTGCTGAAATGGACACCCAGTTGTTGTTTGGGTATAAAGAATGAGGAGTATCTTACCCGGTAGACCGATCACCTACCTTTTGTCAGTCTGCACAAAGTGTCGGCATTCTAACCGGTTATGGGGCCCAACGTGTGGTAACCCATGATCATTTCTTTTGAGTGGTTGATTTTATTGATTCTGTATGGTTGGAAAAACCAAAACACCATTCTTGATTTTAACTAATGTTTATTGCTTACCAGTATTTCTCTTATAAAGGTCTTATACTTTGCATTCACGAACTGTTTCCACTGGACACTCAAAGCATACACGGATTTACTGAGATTTTTATTTTATCACCCCTTTTACCATGATTTCAGGTCGATCCTACTGTGGGGATGAGTAGCTATATATTGCCTGCCTTGGAAGATTTTTCTAATGTTTAATTTGTGTAATGCTTTGGAGAGTTGAGAGTGGATAATTTTTATTATAGATTTGATTTTGGAATTCTTGGATTTATTCTCGGGTTATAATAAATTTTAATTTAAAGTATTACTTTTATTCTACTATTTTAATTGTGTGTCCTAGTTATAAAGACCACTTGTCCTTTGGACGATGCGACATCCCCAACCCTAGCGGGCCTAGGTAGTGGGGTGTTACAGATTAGCTCTATGAAAACTCCAAATTTCAAATTCCAAAGTAACTCATCAATAAGAAAATATCAAGATAATTGATAAAAACTTGGACCAAGAATATCACCAAACCACTCCCCCACACTAAAACTAGACCATGTCCTTATGGGCCAAAAATAAACATAATAAAGTATCTCCAATGGGACAAAAATTAAAAAGGGGTAGAAAGTTTAAGAAATACTCCCTAAGTATAGATTAGCTAATTCATTCTTCAAGAAGTTGGAAGAATTATTGCCAACGAAATCAACATACAGTAGATAGATGAATACACAAGTAAAAGCATAAAGAGTAATTGAAAAAAAAATAATAATCAAGGGAGATGAAATATGGAAAGTCAAAACTTTGAAGTCCCCCTCGAAGTAGAGTCTTCCTTGTCTTCAAATTGTCCAATAGCACCTCCACAACCTCCAAAGGGTTCACAAGATCCTCTTTGTCGCATCCAAATCCACTTTGCAATTGGGTTTCTTTTCAGTAAAGAACATTTTCAAACTTGTGATACTCAAGAGAAATAAAAATAATATCCAACGTAGATAGCACAAGCACAATGTCAACCAATCTTCAATCATCACAGCAAAAAATCACAAGGATTTCCAGATTTGCAAAAATTTCAGAAAAATGCATAGCTAATTTGTTAGAAGCAATCACAAGAAGAACAATTCATTCTATGCATTTTTGATCCACCAAATAAACTCAACAAAGAGTTATCCATGTCTAATAATTTTTTCCTCAAAAATACATATACACACTACCAAACAAATTTTTCAGAGGATAAAATCTAGAAAGTTGCGCACTACTATGTTCCCCAACATATAATTTTTAAAAATTTTTAATCCATGGGGAATAATTAGAAGAAGAAAAATAATGTAAAGAACAAGAAAGGGAAAATGAAGATGAAGGAAAGAAATAAAAGTATCATTCTATGGAAATAGGGGGAAAAAATAAGAAAGAATAATTGAAGAACAAGACAATTAAGAAAAACAAACAAGAAAAGCATAGAAAAAGAAAACAAGAAGAAAAAGATAAAATAAGAAAAATTTGGGAAGAAAAGAAAAAAGAGTAAGGGAACAAATGAAAAAGGACTTTTTTTTTTTATATAGCCTTCCAGACCAGAGCCGGCGCTGGTTCTGGGCCCAAGCCAGCGCCGGTTACGTTCTGCCCAGGCTCCGTTTTTAATTTTTAATTTTTATTTTTTACTAAAAACTATCCTAATTGAATGCTTGACCCCAATACATTTAAAACAAGAATTCCTAAACTAAACTAAAATTAAAAATTGTAAATAAAGAAACAAATAATAAAATAAAATAGTCCGTCTCCAATATTGTGTTAGCAAAAGTCCAAATCTAAAAGTAAGAAGATTTAGTATTGACTCAAAATTATAGACGTAAAAATTAACAAATTAAGAATACCATTATTACACATTTTTCACATTAACATTAGGTTAGTAAAATTAAATAACTAAATATACAATAAATACAAACATACAAAGACAGGTTAATTATTTTGAACATGTATTTACGTATTTACATATTTACAACATATAGCGAAATCAAAATACAATTATATAAACAACAAAATATGGCACCTCTTTATACAAGGAATGTATATACATATATACCTATTTACATATAAACATATTTACATATTTACATGGTTAAATCAACAAAATCCAAGCTTTCATGATATTGTTCCTAGGCAACGGCGAAGTTTTTGGCACAATGAAAGAATTATTAAACTAATAAACATAAATTTATCCCCGGCAACGGTGCCAAAAACATGATGCATTTGGATTTTGGTATAAAAATCATATAAAAATAAGCGCATTCCCAATCAAGTTTAAATTAAAACATTAACCCCAAATTACCCATATGAGCAAGCGTACTCATCATTAACATAGCATAGGATTCAAACAAGTGTCGATCCTCAAGGAACAAGTATATATTAATCCCTTTTCTTTCATTGTTTAACCGACTCAACAAAGTGAAAAAGAAATAAAATAAAACAAAAGAAAATAAAAATAAAAATATATACATGTCAAAGATGGAGAAGTATGTAACTCAAGCCATTGTTTAGACAAACATGATCTTACAGTACCTAATCTTTATCATACTTGATTATTCTCATGGCATCATGAAGTATAATATAGATTCACTGCTTTGTCTAATCTATGAAATCTCTATCTTCTAGATAAACTAGCATCACATATCCTATCCCAACTAATTCGCCTAAAAGATGTATTAACCACAATCCTTAATTAAATTTCCATTCCTGGCAAATTCACATGAAATTGACCAATGAATCCATATCCTGGAAGACATCAATTAACCTTTAACTACTTTGTCCCTACTCTTAACCCCTTTGTCCAAGCAAGTTAAGAGCCAACAAATATGAAATTAATGAATTCAAACAACCACCAACCTTTTTGTCCAAGCAAGTTAATGAAAAGAAATAATCAATTAATCTCGTAATTAGCACAAGTAATTAAACACCAAGAATAACAATCAATTAATCAAAAGATCAAATAACTCTAAATATCATGAATATCTAAAACAATGTCAAATTATAATAAAACAATTAATACATCATTGTTCAAGAAAAAGAAAATAAAGGAAAGAAATAGATACTCATAGACAAGCCTTCTTCTTCTTCCTTTGAAGACATTCTTGTACAATCCTCCTTCAACTATTTATCTTGAGAAAATATTGGTGATGCACTCTAAAATATAACTAAGTCTCTACATTGTGCAGCTCCCCTTTTCCTAGGGTAAATTGGCCTTTATTTATAGGCTTACAAAGTTCCTAAAAGAATCCTAAGTAAAGAAGAAGTATTTACTAAAAAAATATCCAAAACTAAAAAGGAATAGAAATTGTTAAAATAAAAACCCGAATAAAATTCTAATGGTCCACCGTCTTTGACTTTTTGAATTGGAGAATTGGAAATCAAGTTGAATTCAATTTGATTTGGACTTCAATTGGATTCTTGATTTGGACTTTGTTGTCTTTTTGTGCTAAAGATTGCAATTTATGTTGAATTGCAATTATTGAAATCTAGCTTCAATTTATGTTTGAACTGGAATTTGGATTTGCTTAATTGGCTTCTAATTTGAGCCATGTATCACCACCGAGACTAATTTCTTTCTTTTAGTGTCGGCTCGATTGAACCACCATCCGAATTGCTTCTTCTGTTTGTGCTTTGTTGTCGCATCGGCTCGCTGAGCCAACTCATCCCACCGAATTTCCTTTGTTTCCTTTGTTATTGCATCGGCTCAATTGAGCCAAAAATTGCTGTAGAATTCAATTTCCTTTTGTCCATTTCTCAACCACTTTTGTTGACCTTTTTTCTCCACCTTGGCCCCACCGAATTTTTGCTTTTCTTTGTTGCAATTTCCGTCGGCTCAATTGAGCCATGAGCTAAGCCAATTGCTTCCTTTTCCTTTCCAACATCAATTGCAATTGTTCCACTGCTTCCTCTCAATTTCTCCAGGCTTTTCCAGTGGAAGACCGGCGCCGGCTGTTCCTTCCTGGGCTGGCACCGCCTCTATTCTGAAAAATCACACAATTAGCTCTAATTTTCTCTTATTTTTGCATAAAATTACAGAAAAGCATTTTTATTAGGGAAATATCAAATAGGAAGGAATATGACTAGTTATTTCACAAAATAGCCTTAAATAATTAGAAAAAATATGACTAATTTAGGCCGTATCAAGAATTAAAAGTTACGAATTTTGCTTTCTTTCATATTGGTCTATGCTAGGTAGAATACTCCTTAGCGAAAAATAATTTTTTGAGTGCAAATAAAGCCTTTTTTTTTTGCAAGGCCAGTTATATTCTATTCTATATGGGCTTAGGTATGTCTCTGTAAAAATTAAAGTTAATCCGAAGTGTTTTATATGTATTATACTCGTGGGGGAAGGGATAACTTGCTAGAAATTGTGATCAGCTTAAGAATTTCTAAGAAAACTCCCTGTTATTAATTTGTATCCTTCTTTGGGTGTAATAATTATAAGTATTGACATTTAGGGATGTTGTAAAGGTTTGGATAATGATTTATTTTGAAGCCTTATTGGTTATGTGTGCGAATATGGAATTAATTTTATAAGGAATATGATTTTCTAAAATACTAGGAGTAGGTTGTTACTTAGTTATTGTATGACTTTTAGACTTAGAAGGAGGTCAAGGGCAAGGATCCACTCATCGCATTTAAGAAATTCATTTTCTATACCAAGGTAAGTTCTTACATTAAAATTATTTGTGAAATAAAGCAATTGTAATATTATCAAGTATTACGTTTTGCCATTGGAAACACGAGTTTTGTATTGAAATGTTCAATATGGCTTGTTCTCTTACTTTATTTCAACTCACACACTGATTTCTTAAACTAAAAGGATTTCAAAATAATTTACTTGACTTTTGTACTAAATGATTTAATCAAGGTTTTCTAAGTCATGCTGGATGACTTCTTTTTTATTACTATTTGATGTTAATGAGTTTCCTTGATGCTAAAATGTTGAGTATTCAATAAGAGTCGGCTACTAGCACTAGCCTAAGAAGGAGCGAGCTAGCATTCTGGTAGGCAACCACCTCTAGGAAGTGAACTCATTTTTTATTAGGTGGCAGTGGTGGGGAGGCAAGTCAGTCCAAGCTAGAAAATAGTTCCAAATGGAACTATTTTTCTCTGGAATGGACAACCGATAAGTTAGAGAGTTTTGGAAGAAAGAGCAGTATCCCCACCCATGGGCAAATCACCCACTGTACTGTGATGCAAGATTTCACAGTACGGGATCATAATGCAGGATTTTATGACTCAAGACTATGATGCAGGGTTTTATAATTCTCCTTATTGTTGAGTGGTTGATTTCCTTGAAATAAAGTTATTTTTTGAGAATGCAAATTAAAAACGCAACTCTTGTGTTTAAAACAGTTGATTATGATTGCAATTGCATTTTTGGTATTTCAAAATGCATATCATGAAATTATTTCAAATGAACACTCTCACACATAAAGGACTTACTGGGAAATTTTTTCCTCACATTATTTGTACATGCTTTCAGGTCATAAGCACTATTGACATGTTCAGGGCTAGAATTCAAGATCTTGTACTTTACATTTTAGTTGTTTTGCTTAGAGACAATATCTAACATTCTTTGTTTTTAGACTCTATATAAGTCTCAGTTAAACTGTGATACATTCAAATTTTATTTGAAATATTACTTTAGATGAGTTATTTATTTACCTCATTATAAAGACTCCTTATCCTTTGGATGAGGCGACATCCCTGTCCCTTTTAGTGTATATAAGTAGCGGGGTATTACACACTTGGCATACCAACAGTCACTTTTACTCTCTACAACCCTAAATTCTTGTTCAGCTTGAAAAGACCACTTTTTTACTGCATATATAGCCTTCTTATTATTGTTAAAACTCACGTGTAAATGCAAATCAATGTTAATGTCAGACTAACTTCTTATAACATCAATAGAGCACTTGTGAAGCAATTCATTAGCACATGCACCAGATCCTGCATTGTCAAGTATTGGAAATCTTACTGATTCCCATATAGTATTAGAAGTCCCAATTATAGTATTCCTATCATCTTGCAAAGGAATGTTAGGCACATGACATGGACTATTTTTTGGAATCTTATCTTCTTCATCATCATATCTATCAGTCCAATTCATTGAATTCTCTGAGCCTATGAATCTATCACCATCAGATGTATATATATGCATAATCGAATCTACATTTACTGCACTAGTGATTGCATGTGACTAAGATGCTAATTCCTAAACCTTCAAATGTATGACGAACTTCAACTGCCTCAACATTACTCCCAGTTGAACTAATGTATTCATTTCTTCTACTATTTAAGGCTACCCCTATATTTTCCACCAACTAGTATAATGCTTGGAGATGCATATAATTTAAGTTTTCTCCTCTCATGCCCATAGGGAGTTAAGAAGATGAATTGTATTGTTCATTTATCAAAGGACCCAAACCTACCACCTGATTAAGCATTGCCATGAATGAACTCGTTGGTGATGATACCTCAAATAAATTACTTGGGCATTGAGAACTTATCTCAGAATAACTAACATAAAGTTGAATACTCTATAACTTTAATTCATTTGGAAACATCTACAAAATCTCCATATCATTATCATCGCTTAACTTATTTGCAGCATATTGTTGATTAGATCTATAAAGAAATAGATGTCTTAGTGTAATCTTGATTGTCACATTTCTTTCTCCCAATCTAAGATATTTGTAGACCTTGTCAACAAGTTAAGAGTAAGATATTTGCCGTTGGAGAATGCAAGTTTTTTTAATGGCCCTATCAAACCATATAAAGTAGCAATAATCACTCTGTGTTTGATAATTCTAAAAAAGTACAGCACAATAGGTGGCTTCAATGCATCCATGATAACAATATGGGCACAGTCTAAGATATATAGAATATTAACATTATTAGAAAAGTTCAAAGAAAAAATAATAATAAATATTTAGAATTCATTTTTATTTATTTTAGCAACATAGTAGCCACTGGTAAGTAACATTCACCATTTTTTTAGCTATAATATAGACTTGAAGAAGACCAAATAGTGACATTCACCATTTTTTTAGCAAACAAGAAAATAATAATAATAATAATAATAATAATAATAATAATAATAATAATAATAATAATAATAATAATAATAATAATAACAACAACAACAACAACAACAACAATAACATAAAATTTGTTGTTATATAGGTAAAATGTGAGCAAAAAAACTTTGTAGAAAAGTATGATAGAATATTTACCTCCTAAATAGTGACTTTTTCCTCAAAATCCAACATAATAATAGCTGCATTTTAGATTTAGGGTAGGAGCAAAAATGAAAATGAATATAAAGAAGCCTACTTAATGAAAAATACAAAGAAAATAAATGTATGTTTTGAGTTAAAGTTACCTTGATACTTAAATTTGTAAAATTAATAAGTCTGCATGCCATATTCAGATTTGGAATTTGCAGAGATCACCTATTATGTTAGCATATTGCCCTAGAATGATTTTGAAGAAAAAAATGTGAAGGAAGATGCAAATCGAGAATTGAGTTGGATAATATAAAGTACATTGAGGTCGATTTTTTGTAATGAGACCTTCAGGTCGTATTAGGTCTCATTCATGAAATGTGACCTTAAGCACTTTTTTTTCTAGGCCATAAATTAAACATGCTTACACATCCTACGTTGCAAAGCATACTTCCAGCAATGTTCAACATACTGTAAGAGCTTCTAAAATGGAAAAAGAAATGGAAATAAAACAACAACAAATTCTCCCACCTACAACATGTAAGAAAATAATTCAATATTCATTCCAACTTTAAACATATTCTACAAAATCAACCCACTACAAGACAAGCTTTGCAAAGATCAAAATGATGTGCTATCTTGTATCTTGCTATCTTGTAACACCATATGCAAAGATTGTGCCTGCGATCAATCAAATGGTGGTGGTGAAATTCAAAATGACATTCACAATTAATTAATACAAGAAACCATGAACATCTAAAGCACACATTCAAATAGCTTTCCTGTCGTTGCAAAAAAATATATATATATATATATTACAAGTTCTAAAAGAGAATGCATGACAAGAAAAACCAAACATGCCTTAAGAAAATAATAACTATAAATCAACTTCTATTTCACTTCTGAACTATCCTATAAAAATGTGAAATGTTGGTTATTGGTTAAATTTTTGCACCCTTTCAACGTTTTTACACATTGAGAAAATATAACTCCAACACCTAAGGATATAGCATCCAACTTTAACAAATCATGGAAAGTTGTGGCACATGGTACTGACTCTACAGCATAAGAAAATGCAAAGCATAGTGCTGCCACAAAATAAGAGCCCAAATAATAAGAGGAGTGAAAAGAATTAGAGATCCACAAGATAATCATCCCTAACAAGTAGGACAGATAGCATGATCCATGGAAATTATCCCCAATCTTCTAAATCTATAGATTACTACACCACTAAAAGGCAATGATTATAGAAATCAAAATTTAAATTGCCATAAAAAGCTTGAAATAATATGTGTCCCCAGTATCAACGCTAACTCTTAGGCAAAGACAAGATAATAGATGTATATCATAAAAATAAACTAGGTAATAATAAAATGACTTAACACAACAAGTTCACTTGATTTGGGGAAAAGAAAACCTAGAACCCCTATACCTAAACAATAGTAAAAGACTTAAAGAACAACAGAAAGACCAACCTTACTTAATTTGATGCTGAAATACCCTAATGTATATTTTCTGAACACCTAAAAACAACAACAAATGTCCCTTAGATGATGTTCTAGTCTTCTTTAAAAGATCAAAGACTATGAATGTTGGGCATAACACCAATTTTCTTATTGATGAATTCCCGTTGATAAAGTCCCTTTGATGTGCCTTGGAACAGTTACAGAGAAACCTTGTTGGAGCAAGATGCTTCCCTTCAAATACCTTGACATAATGTAAATAGGAAAATTATTAAAGTTCTTTTATAAAAAACAAATTACATGCCTTAGGCAAAAAGCATTAAAAAATAGAAATACTTGGAAAAATAGATGCCACAGCATCTAATGCGGTAAGAATACATATGTCCACTGAGGCTTAATCTTTCTTCGTGGTCTCCTACCAGTATTAGCATTATTACTTTCACAAGTAGGAGTAGGCTGTAGTTTTTGTTGGGGAGGCACGGCACCCCTTCTCCATCACCCATGACAAACTATCCCACAAAATGGTCGAATTGGAAGTTCATTTATGTGTGGAATAGTTGTCTCTTGAGTTACACAATCAGTAGGCTACACGCTCCCAGTAGCTTGATCTATACTAGTAGGGAGATCCTCAACATATGACATATTTCTCTCTTGGATCACGGAATGAGATGGCACTACTACCTCATTCTCACACTCACCCTCTGTTATCTATGAAGATTGAACTGGAATAACCACGAAATCCTCACCTAGCAAGTCATCTGGGTCAATCTCGGTGGGTAAACCATCCCCTGATTCATCGTGAATCCCTAGTACTATCTCTTCATAAACTTCAGTAGGGGTGATCTCATATAAAAGTTTGGCATAGGAGATGCTTGCACTCGGGGTCCTGTCCCTCATGCCTAACTACTGCCAGTACACGTCCATCTAAAGGTGCTCGGGGCCTCAAAATAGGCAGCACTAGTGCGACAATTAGCCCACTTGAATCAATTTGAATTAGACTGTTGTATATATCGGGTGCCTGATGACATGTTGTAAGTCCTAGAGCACACATATCTCGTTTCTCCATAAATACTCATCGGGAAAAAGAGTTAGCATTATTCATTTGGCATTTAGCTATGATTATAACTCGTCTCACAATATCAACATAAAAAAGTATACAAAAATTAGTAGTCATTGAAAGGTCATGCAAATTAGTAATTCAAAGAGTAGGTAGATATTTACACACCAAGACAACTATACTAGATCTGATAGGCTAATATCCAGACAGCAGTAAACCATGAGTGATAGGGTTCCCGATCTGAAAATAGGTACGGTCTTTATACTACTGTATATAATCTGATGCAACAAATACACCCATCAAACTAGTTTATTTATAGTCTGAGCATTGTGCCCACGCCAGAAAATACAACCCATAATATAAATTATAATCTCTAGAGGGATTGCTTCATCTATTAATGCGTAAATTTTGGGTGTATAAAAATCATGAATTTAAATCCATCCCTAGCCAAGTTTTAATTAAAATATTAATCCCAAATTACACATACAAGCAAACATATTCATCGCATGCACAGTATAGGGAATTAATGAGTATCGATCATCAAAGGAATAAGTACACACTAATCACTTTCCATTCATTATTTAACCGACCTAATAAAGTGATAAGATGATAAAAAGAGAAATAAAGAAATATGTACAACTCAAGGATGTAGGAATATGCAATTTAGACAACTATTCAAGAACACATGAAGTGAATCATTTTAACAACTATTTTAAATAGTCATCATCTTGGCATCATGAAGAAATTAGAATAGAGCTCAGTTGTTTCCCAAGTCATAAACTCACTATCTCATTATTAAATTAGCAGATTTCCCAATCAAACCAAAATAATAAAAAAGATACATTAAACTCATCCTTCAACAATTATCCCTATACTCTAGGTGATAATGAACATGAAATTAGCCAATAACCTCCTACTCTAGGCAAAATTAACTAATCTTTGATTACTTCAGTTCTTTATCTTAACTTTGTTTTCCAAGTCTATTAAGAAATAACAAATATGCAATTAATGAAATTAAATTAACTCCTAATATTGTTTTCCAAGTCAATTAGAAGCAAATACAACTTCATCAACTCTTCCATAATTACAAGTAATCAAACACTAAGAATGATAGAAAATTGATTAAATAGCTAAATTAATCCAAAAACTATGAATCCCAAAACAATGTCAAATTACAATGAAACATTAATTACATCATTATTCTAGAAAAAGAAAATAAAAGTAAAAGAAAGAACTCATAGACAAGCCCTCATTATTTTCTTTGAAAACCTTTTTGAATAATGCTCCTTGAATGATGAATCTCTCATTCTTTTGAGTGATTAGAATTTTTAATCCTTGGATTCACACATATCTCTTGTATTTTTCTTGTTTTTATAAGCTCCATTGATACCAAAATTCGTGGCTTGAAAAGTCTTGGCCCAGTAGAATTCAAAAAATACCAAAATCCTTTGTAAAATACCAAATTGGTGCACAAATCTGCCCCTGTACATATCAGACCTGGCACAGGGTCACTTCGACCTACTTGCCGCCAGGTGCATTTTGGTTTCCTCCTCAACGTTGCTCTATTTTTTATCTGTTTTTCCAGAGCAGACCTAGCGCCAAGTCAAGGTTGGAATTAATGACTTTTTGCTCGAAATCTCTTAAATCTTGCACAAATTCATTCAAAACACTTTTCACAAGCAAAATATTAAATAGGAAGGAATATGCCTAGTTTTTACATCAAGAGCATATCGAATTAGACTCAAATTATGAGAAAATTAGTGATGAATTTAGCCCCTATCACATTCCTCCATACTTGAACCTTTACTTGTCCTCAAATAAAACACTTGAGTTAAGAAAATAATCAAGAAAACACAAGCTTCTTATCATTCCAAAATTTGAATCATAACAAAGCTTATAACTTTCTTTCAAACTCCAAGTAGAACCTTTGCCATTCATCCAACCCTTGGAAAACAATTGCAACTTGAAGCATTTGATAAGACATACCAAAACTCTTGAAGTCAAATTAAGCACATTTATACCTTAGTCTAAGAAAATTATTTCACCCTTCAAGTAAAAATATAGATAACATGAATCATACAAGTCAAGCTACCTACCAAATCAACCATTATAAATCTAAAAATTGAACAACTCAAGTAGTAATTTAAGGAAAGCACTCCATTTTTTTCCTCTTAATTTTTTCAATAACTTAGGGAATTGATAGCTCAAGTGAATGGATTTTTCTTCATGCGCCATATTGGCCCCCTTATAGTCATCACTCGTCATTTTTTCAATAATCTTTCTTTCTTTCCTTTGCTTTCGGGAATTAATAGCCTTAAGAAAATGGATTTCTCTTCACTATCCATGTTAGCCCTATAAACAAGCAAAAGTATTTTCTTACCCTCAAAGGTAAAACAACAATCAATTCATTTTTCTCAAGTTTTAACTCACAATTAATTTTTTCACAGTCTTTCCACTCAAAGATTTTTTCCTCACTTTCCTTATCACAACTCAAAGTCAATCAAAGTTTAAACCCATAATACAAGAGTTAGCCAACAACTTTCCCCACATTCATCATATTTCCATATTCAAACTAGATGATTCAAATAATACTCCAACACTAGTGCATAAACAAAATTAACCTAAATTCACAAGTCCTAAAAGTATCCTATCTAATAAACCAATTTCATAAAAATCCCACAAAATGAATGACAAAACTCATATTCAAATAAGAAAGAGAATTACAACCTTGCTAAAGTAATAAAAACCACAAAAATTTTTGAAAATTTTTACAATATGGAAAATATGCCAAAACTCTCCCCCCACATATAAACAGGACATTGTCCTCAATGGAAAAAAATATAACAATCAAAGTAAGGACAAAGGACTAAGGTAAATAAAGGGAAAGAAAAGAGAAAAGAAAATACTCCCATTGCGAATTAGTTTAAACACATGTGAATCCACCACAATGAGTCATTGGGGAAATTGTACCTAGATAAAAACAAGAGAAACAAAAACAAAAACATAAATCTAGAAAAAGAAAAAGAAAATTAAACTAAAGGAAAAGACAACTATAAACTAAGAAAGGTCATTAAAATTCAAAGGAAAAGAAATAAAAGATAAGTGACAGAAAATAAAATAAAATACAAGTCAGCAATAAGTAAATCAAGATTCCTCAGACTCATCATCATTTTCATCAGGAACTCGGGTGGCTCCACTAGTGGATGCACCAGTGGACTGTTGGATCAAAGTCACCGACTTCTACTCTTGGACATTCTAACGTCTATGGAGGTCAGCAATGGATTCTCGCAGCTAGAGGAGGATGGTCGTTTGGATCTCGAGTCGAAGGCTCAGCTACTCTAGTCAAGCCTTCATTCGTGCCTCAAAATCAACACTAGAACGAGAACTACCGGCATAGGTGCAAGGTTGGGTAGGCTTCTCCTCTGGCTCATCCTCATCAGGGGGAAGTTCCACAATCCCCGGATGCTGGACCTCATAAGGCTTTTTCCACCTCCTCTCTCTCTCATCATATCTATAGCCGCATTGAACCAAAGTATGCTAGATCACTAAGTCCCGATCAGTGGTCGGCTCACTAATCTTTCTATCTAAACTCACTCCAAAGTCATGTAAAATATGCATAATAACTAAGTGAAACTTTAGGGCTTTGGTTGAGATACAAGAGTAAACAATCTCCCACATGGACTAAATAATAATATGAGTAAAGCGGATAGGCACACTCTTCATCATCTTATCAAGAATGTAAACATCTAGGACCTTAGACTCATGAAGCCACTAGTCTTAGGATAAACATTAAAAGAGAAAATGTAGACTAGGGTACGAAGTTTAGCCTCAATATCATTATTGGAGTAATAGCAATACTATTCTATATGCCCCTTCCTCCACATCTGCAAACTAGCCCTAATAATATTCACATCCCAACTAAGTTCAGAAAGAATCTTTTGATTATTATGGTCCACAGCTATCTATAGACCATCATCAGGTACACCCAAGATTCTTGTTAGTCTAGCCCTATGAAACTCAATAAGTACCCCTTTGACCATAGTAGAAATGACCTGGAGATTGGGTTTCTTCTTGTCCTGCATGTCAGCATAAAACTCTCTCATCCTATAGGACAATAAGTTCTCCCAAGTCTGATGATAGGCTCCCAACCCAGTCTCCTAAACATAATAGAAAGTTGTAATGAATTATCAAAGGAAGACTTGTACATCTTTTCTACTATGATTTTGTTATGTTGGTGACTTTGGTACCATATTTGACATGTAGGATCAAAGAATTGGGTAGGCTAGGTAGGCAGAGGCTCAAAAGATGATGCAAAATAAGATGAAGCTCTAGCTCTCTTGACCTCAGGTGCCATTCCCTTTGGTTTCCTAGACATGATGAAGAGGTGATAATAGACAAAGGTAGGATAAAGGAAGGAAGATAGAACACCCTCAAGATCACTCCTCACTATACAATCAAACATAACCCTCGACCTTCTTACAATCACAACACCCATTCAAAGCAACCACCACCTCCATATACCACAAAACACAACACCAACTTCCCCAATAATACCTGCAAAAAGATAGCCATTGTCCAATCCCAAACACAATATCAATACCTATGATCAAATTAGCAATGCCATTCATGTGATAATATAAAGATCTTAATCACAATATCAAGTTAAACATAAACAAATATCTCTCAATCTATGAAGAACATGTCTTGGTAGGCTCAAAACTATACACATTAAAGGCATGCTCAATAGCTACCCAAAAAAAGATGTAAAACATAACTTGTATCAATCAAATATTATTGTCAATCATATACCCATGTTAACTAAACCTCAAAGAAAGTAAAATTTTCATCCAATCCATCAAACTAAGAAAAAACGAGAATTTTTGGACCATAATCCACACGAAAATATCTAATCATCAATATGAAAAATTGAACCGTAGAAAATGCAAAAAAATTATACCACAATGATCTCCAATGTATAGGCAATGATCCTATGCAAAGAGATTGAAGAAATTGTGCACCAGATGGATGGATTAAAAAATGGATTTTGTGAAGAAAGATTAGATTTTTCTTGGTTTCAATCTAAAACTTCAAGAACAAAGCAATAATTTTGTGTTTGGAAGGTGTTTTAGGGGGATAGAAAATGACCTAGCTAAAGGTGTGAAAATAGGAAAAACATGGAGCACACAGCAGAAACGAATCAACAAAAACTGGAAAAATTCAAGAACAAGGAAACAGAACAGAGGCGGCGCCGGCTCTGGCAGCCCTAGCCGGCACCGGCTGCCTTCTGTTCTACCTTCGAGGTTTGAAAATTTCTTACCTCTTTTCCTCATTCTAAGGGTTGCCTGGACCGGAACGTGTACAACCAGGGTAGGTTTGCTGGTGGAAGCTTCTGATACGATCCCTATAAGTCTCCTACTTCGTCTTGGCATGTATGAACAATGAACGCCAAAACTTTCTGGTTGTCGGAATATTCCACTGCCTAACTTTTGTTGGTGAAACAAAAGGGTGAAGATGAATGATCTCAAGAGTAGTGATACAATATTCTCAACCTTCTCATTGTTTCTGAAAAACAAAAACCTTAAGGAGAATAACCCTCTCAACCTTTCTTGGTGAACTAAAGGTGAGCTCAAAACCAACAATAGTAACTAGGGTTTTTCTTTAGCTTTTCTTGTTCTTCTTATTCTTCAAAAACCAGAGAATCAAAAAGAAGAAGAGCCTTGGTGATCTCTTGGAGAGTCACACAAAAAATGAGAAAAAGAATGTGTCAAGAAGAGAACAAACAATGATCATATCATTATGTTTCTCTTGTGACCTTTAGTTTTTGTAGATTTGGATCATATGACCTTTGGTTTTCATGTTTTATTTTCCTTGTGTAATCAATGAACCACACGAAAAGCTGCAACCAGAAAACCACCTTTCATATAACCAAAAGCCTCTACAAAACCATATCTGAGAATTCCAAATAATTCTCTAATTGCAATTAGAACCCTCCAATTATAACTAATTATAATTTGGCCACAACAAGTTCTCTTTCTCTCAATAAACCCCACTATTGTATCAAGTAACATTTTGAGTATATATTCATCTTTAACCGAGACCAATTCCTCAGCACAAAGTTAATTAGGACTTATAGGCTATTCCGAGAACCAAAAAGACATATCACATTGGCTACTAAAATGATCAAAATGCCCCTACTATACAAATAGCTATATTTTGCATTTAAAATATTTTCTAATATCACCATAAGGAAATATTGACCCCAAGGACAATGCTGTGTTAGCAAAGTCTCCGACCTACAAGTGTAATGACTAAAATACCCCTCTATACATCGTCGTACATTTAGAGAGGAAGAAGTGTACTAACACCTCTCTAAATGACATCTACTATCCTTAAGCATCTAGTCTAATGATTCACGACTTCCTAGAGTGTTTTCGCTTTCCAAGGGAGCTACCCTAAAGAAAACATCTAAGTCATATTTCCTAGGGCCCTGGACATTTAGATCATTCAGACAATCACAAGGGGCGATATAGTATAGAAAATATCTTGTACAAGTCTGTTTTAACTAACTAGTCACACATACCCAACATGCAAGTATATTGGCCCTACAATAGAACCTCAACTATAGCATATCAAAGTATATACTTCCAGCTTCGTCAGACCACCAACTCATAGTCAAGTTGTAGAGTACAAGTCTATACTGTAGTGGTAATAGTTTAGATTTCTCCTATATAGTATTTTTAAGAAACCACTACTACAGGTCCTGTTCTACGTATTCGAAATACGCTTATGTCATGAAGTGAGTGGACTACTCACTGGTTAAAGATAAGTCATTCCCCATTTGGAATTCACAACACAATAATCTAGACAAGATGAGATTTCCATTCTCATCAATCGGTTAAGAACGAACGTTTATGTGTTAAGTAACCCGTGATCCACACCTTACTGTGAAAGACCTCCATTCACATGGACTACTTACTTAAATACAATGGGTCTTTTCCAAATGACATCATGCACAAAAGTAAATTCACAAACGATTTCTGAAAATCAATTCTTTTAATTAAAACATTTGATTTTTACATCAAAAAACTAGTCTAAGAGGGCATACTTCCCAACACTAGCGGTGTTTTGAAGCTAGACCCGGTGATGGGTTGAGAGAAAAAATGAGGGAGATGAAGAGAGTGTCTGAAAAATGGCCAAATTTGGCCATTGAAAGTCTTCTGGCCGACAAGACCTGGCGCCAGGTCTAAGTACTGGGCTAGCACCAGGTCAGCTCTGTCCTACCAAAAATAGTTTTTTTTCGTTAATTAATTAATGAAAACAAAAAAAAATTAAAACCATGAAATCATGAAAAAAATTCATTCTTAAAAAAATTAAAAGAACTGAAAAATAAATGAAAGCATACAAAAATTAAAGAGATGTCCCAACAACCAAAGCAGTAAAAATTATCTTTTTCCACAGTCTTGGTCACGTGGATTTGTCTCAGTGTTCTCTGGAAGAGATCCCGTTTGACAGTCTCCAAGGAATTTGGCTAATTGTCCAGTTTGATTTACAATGCAGTGAATCCTGAAAATGATCGAAAACTGCAGTTGCCCAAAAGCAGTAGATTATACTTCTCAAGAATTGAACATTTTGATATTTAACTTTTCCTTGAGAGATGGAAGGATTGGAAATATGATGGTAGAATTTCCTTGTTTAGTGTTAAAAAAAATTCTTCACCATTATTTTTAAATGAAGAGAAGCTAGAAGTTTTATTTATTTTGAAATAGGATAGCTAGGAGCCAATTGCATCATCTCATATTTGCTTTAAGATAGTGGTTAGTTCATTTAATATATCTAGACTGAGAAGTCAGAACTGCTCTATAAAAAGAAAATTCATATATTCATCATGAAATAAAAATAGCTTATCTAAACTATTGATATAACTAAAAAACTCGCAGTCGGAATTAATTGTAAATCTTTATTTTGGATGCAAAAAAATATATCTTCACTACAGGAAAATAGCATTTTAGCTACAACTTTTACCATTGCTATGTTGTCGCCAATATATACAGCGACAGCAACGAACCATCGCTAAATAATTTGTCGTAGTGAAAAAATTGCTAGAGCAATCAATAGTCGTTGCTAACTGCTATAGCTTAGCTATAGCTAAACAATCAAAGTCAAACATAGGTGTGATAAATATTGCTATGATTTTATGACGGCCATGTAGGATTTCTAAATTATGCATAATCAGATTAAGCGCAGCGGAAAATAACAAGAAATCCAAGCCATGGATCACAGGTTTGCAATAAAAACGGGGAAAATGAGAAGATTGCGTTTATTACCTCGTGAAGCCGGAATTCAAAAATTTCAGAAACAAGAACGTAGGCGCGATCCAGATTATCCAAAATCGTTCACTGCAGCTCAACTGAAGTCCAAGAAAGAACTCCCTCTAATGATAATCCACACAAGGTTGAATGCTCACAATCTCACAATTCTATGCTAGTAGAATTCGGGAGGCTAGGGTTTTGATCAAGAAGAGAGACGGCTAGGGTTTGATCAAGAGAGAGGCAAAGAAACGGTTTCTCTGTTATTGCGTGAATAGTCTATCTCTCACCCTAAGGAAACCGTTTCCTTATATTTATAGATTTATAATTATCATAAATTGCAACTTAGTCCTTCAACGTCCAATTGTCAACAAATTGGTCCTTGAAGTTTACTTAATTACAATTAGGTCTCATGAATTATAACAAACTTATAATTCACTTATAAATATATTCCCTTCTCTTAATTAACCCCACAATATTATCAAATAATATATTTGAGCATTCAAACCTTTATTATGTGTGACCCATTAGGTTTCCTGGTCATATTGGTAGCATAATATGAATTAATTCTAACAATATTAGAATTAATAATCCTTAATAAAATAAAGGATTAAATTTATTAATTCTCTAATTAATAAATTCATATTTATCATATCAAGAGCGACATCTAGCAATGACTCTTGACCACCCAAAAGTCTAGAAAGTCAAGTGACTTGACATGAACCTTTCAATAGCAAATTATCAGTGTAATAAACTCCTTTCAACATACAATATCTCATTCGGTCTAGAGCATGGAATTAGTGCCAACTCCCTCCAAAATATTATTAATTCTGGCCCGAATATTTTAGTACTTGTTCAAGAAATCCATTACTCAATATGTGTATCAATTGGAACCATTTTCATCACATAGTCGCCTTGGCCAAGGACTTCATGAGTAATGATTTCTACAAGTGGCCTTGAGATATACTCTCCTACTATGAGGAGTGGTGAATCCTTTATTGACCCTCTCAACTACTTTCGTTTACTTTACGTTGTACCCAATATCCATCCCATAGGCGGTCCTAGATAAGACTCCAAATATTAGAATCAAAGTACAACGCTCGATAAACAAAGTACCTTGGAGATCTCAAGTCTAAGGATACTTGCACACTTGCTATAATGAGATTCTATCACCGGCACTAAATAGTTATCCAAGTGATTATCTCGTAGCTAGGTCATCCAATGAACTTGTTTCAAAACAAGCATCCACACGTTAATCCTGAGTATCCCAATACCCACGGATATGAGAACCACCGCTTGATCCAATCAAGAGATATAACATGTGCCAGTCTTGGCGTATTAATAATGTCCCATCTTATTAATACTATGACTAGGGATTATTTAAGTACAAACACTGCATAGTGTAGTAGGAATCTCACATCATGATCTCTATCATGATTTCCTTAACACTGTGTTGTACTAGGGACTTTATCTAACAGTTTGTACACATATTTAGATATAACAATCAAACTGAAAGATAAAGAATGCCTCTTATTAATTTAATATGCAATATACATGGTACAAGTGATTGCCTCTAGGGCACAACACTAACAGGCCATCTATATGCAACATCACTATTACGTAGCTAAGGGCTACGAAATAGCGATGGCAATAAAAGTTTTAATTCTGATTATTTTAAGACGACTGTCGCTATTACATAGCTATTTGCTACAGTGTAGCAATGGCAGTTAAATTTTGAATTTCGATTAGTGTATATGCGACCGTGGCAATTACGTAGCCAATTGCTATAGCATAATGACAGACGTAAAATTTTGAATTCTAATTAGTTTAAATTGGCGGTGGCTATTACATAGCTAATTGCTATAGAATAGTGACGGCTGTAAAATTTGGAATCTGATTAGTTTAATTGGTCGTCGCAATACCCTCATTAATTTGCGAGTTTGTAGTGACGGCCTATTATTTAGCGACAGATGAAATTGACTTCCGTAGCTAAGTCGTCGCTATTTTGCATCTTTTCCAACGAATATATTGTCATTTAACTCTATTCCCTATAACATTTCCCTATATTATACAAAACCAAAATAGAATTTGAAATCCATAAATTGTATTTACCAACTATTAGTTATCTCGACACAGAATCCGATTACACAACAGAAATAAAACTCGAGATAACCTCCTAGGAACACTCATAAGTGATATATAGATCGTAGAACAGGAAGAAGATTACCTTTTGTTGTCATCTCTATATTTAAAATTGTTCCCTTTCTTGCTGAAGGCGTAATCTAGTAGTAAACGTGAATGGTTTCCTTGTTGTATGATCGAAGCCACGGCAACTCATGTACAAAGTTACCTCTAACATAAATCAATACGAGGGAAGAGACTCAAGAACCAGCTTAATCTGATGCTAGAAAAAATAACGACAGCTAGGGTTTTCTTGAGAGCAAGAAGATGATTACCGAAGGCTTGTGTTTCTGTAAATTATCACACACACACACACACACCCCCCCCCCCCCCGAAAACCTAATGTATATCACTTGTATATGCACAATAGTTTTTTTGAAAAACCTGAAGGAATCAAACTCTTTAATTATAATTAGAACCTGTAAGTTCTCTTAACTATAAGTTGGCCCATAAAATTATAAATTATAATTTGCCCATAAAATTATAACTAATTATAATTTAGCCCTAATAATTTCTTCGTCCCACAATTAACCCCATAATATTAACCAATAACACCTTGAGTTTTTGATCCCCTATTATGTGTGACCTATTAGATTTTCTGGTCTATTGGTAGCGAAATATGAATTAATCCAAATATCTTTAAAATTAATAATCTTTAATAATTAGAATTAACTTCTTAATTTTAATCATGATTGATTTATTAATTCTATAATTAATTAATCCATACTTAGCAGATTATGAGCGGTATCTAGCAACACATCATGACCACCCAAAAGTTTAAAAAGTTAAGTGGCTTGACATAAACTTTTCAATAGGAAACAACAGTACAATAAACTCCTTTCACCATACAATATCTCATTTAGTTTGGAGTATAGAATTAGTGCCAACTCTCTCCAGAATATTAATTGATTCTGGCCCAAATATTTTAGTACATATTCTCGAAATCCACTACTCTATCATGTGTATAAATTGGAACTATTTCCTATACACAGTTGTCTTAGCCTAGGACTTTTCAAGGAATGATTTTTACAAGTGGCCGTGAGATATTCACCCCTACTATTAGGAGTGGTGAATCCTATATTAACATTCTCAACTACTTTCGTTTACTTCACATTGTACCTAATATCGATCTTATAAGCTGCCATCAATCTGACTCCAAAGATTATAATCAATGTACAATGCTTGGCAAACAAAATACCTTGAAGATCTCAAGTTTAAGGATACTTAATGCAAAATCACGAATCCCAAAATAATGTTAAATTACAATAAAAATATTGAATACATCATTGTTAAAGGAAAAGAAAACAAAGATAAAAGAAAACAGTCATAGACAAGCCTCTTTCTTCACCCTTGAAGACTCTCTTAAACAATCCTCTTTGATTGGGTGAATTCATTCTTTAATGAGTGATTGGAATTTATACTCTTTGATACACCTCTATCTCCCCTATTTCTTTATTCTCATGTGTTTTCTCTTGCTTTTATAGGCCTCTTGGATGCTAAATTCGTTGATTGAGAGATCTTGGCCAAGTAGGAATTAGAAAATACCGAAATCTTTGAAAATTTTCTAAATTCATACACATGATTTTTGCCTTCCAGAGCGGGCCTGGCGCCAGTTACAATATGTTTTTCCTCTGGGTTTTTGCTCTATTTTCACTGGATGAGCAGAATGGACCCGGTGTCTCGTCCATTTACCAGACCTAGCGCCAGGTTTGTTCTATTTTTTTTCTTGAAAGTTGCTCGGTTTCCTCTGCTTGACTAGAATGGACCCGGTGCCTAGACTCCTGGCTGGACCTGGCGCTAGGTGCATTCTCGAATTGTTCACTTTTTGCTCGAATTCAACTCAAATCTGTACAAATTTGTCAGAAATACTTTTTACAAGTAAAATGTCAAATAGGAAAGAATATACCTAGTTATTATAACAAATAAATCACAAAACAACCTCAAATAACTAGGAAAATAATGGTGATTTTAGCTACTATTACATACCCCCACACTAAACTTTTGCTTGTCCTCAAGCAAAATAATTTACTCCAAGAAAAATCATTAAGAAAACATAAATTCTTTCTTATTCAAAAATTTCTTTACCATAGCAAAAGATTATGTCTTCCCTTCAAACTTTAGATACAACTCTTGTCATTCATATCCTTTGAAAACAATGCAAACTTTGAAACTTTTGACGAGATATCATAAAACTCTTAAAGTCAAATTAATTAAGTGCATACCTTAGTCTAAGAAAATCTTTTCACCCTTCAAATTAAAATATAGATAATATGAATCACACAAGTCAAGCTATCTACCAACTCAAGCATTACAAATCCAAAAATTGCACAACTCAAGTTATAATGTAAGAAAAGCACTCTATTTTTTTTCTCAAAATTTCTTTCAATGACTTAGGGAATTGATAGTTTCAAGTGTATGGATTTCTCTTCACACACCGTATTGGCGCTTTTTTAGTCATCACTCATTATTTTTCAACATTTTTGTTTCTCTCTTTTGCTTTTGGGAATTCATAGCCTCAAGAAAGTGAATTTCTCTTTCCTATCCGAATTGACCCCCATAACAAGCAAAAAAAAAAAAAAAAAAAAATCGTCTTCAAAGAGGAAGCAATCAACTCATTCTTTCAATTTTCAACTCACAAGAATCTTCCAAAATTTTACACAATCTTTCCTTTCAAAAATCTTTTATCAACTCACATTCCTCATCACAACTCAAAGCTATGCAAAATTTAAACTCATAATACAATAGTTAGCTAATAAACTTTTTCCATATTCATCATACTCACCATATTCAAACTAGATGAGTCAAATAATATTCAAACACCAATGCATAAATAAGATTTAATAAAAATTCTAAAGTTTTGAAAAATATCATATCCAACAAACCAATTGCACAAAAACTCCACCGATTGAATGATAAAACTTATATCTAAATAAGAAAAAGAATTACAACCTTGCTTAACAATGAAAACCACTAAAATTTTGAAAAATATTCACAAAAATGACATGAAAAATACTTCTTCAACCTCATTCTCCCCCCTCCACCCTCCCCCCCTCGCACTTAAACTAAACATTGTCCTCAATAGCCAAAGATATAACAATGAAAGCAAAGCTAAGAAGACCAAAATAAATAAAGAGGAAGAATAGAGAAAAGAAAATACTTTCATTGCGCATTAGCTCCAAAAGTTCCAAATTTTTAAATCTTCAATTGTTCAAAACTTTCATGGAACTTGCAACAAAGTTGTTTTTCAATCAAAATCTTTTAAACTAAATTTTTTCAAAATAGCTTGATACCAATAAAACACCAAGATAATTGATAAAAACTTGAACAAAAAATATCACTAAACCACTTCCCCCCCCACTTAAATTGGACAATATCCTCATTGGCAAAAAATAAACACAAGACAACGTCTCCAAAGGGACTAACAATAAATAAAGGGGTAGAAAGTTTAAGCAACACTCTCCAAGTTCAATAATGTTCCAATCGATATTCAAACTAGAAATAGAGAAAAGGGCTTGTTCAAGAGGACTTTATTCCTACCTATAAAATAAAATATAAATAAAAGCAAAATAAAGCACACCTAAATAAAAGAACACAAACTAAAAAAAATAAAAATCCTAACAAAAAAATAAAGACATGACTCACTCCCCCACACTTAAGATGGAAAATGTTTTCCTTATTTGGGGAGGGAAAAGAAAACACTTAACAAAACCAAACACAAAAAAAATATACAAACTCTTTTCACTAATCAGGCTTTCTCATCAAATATTTGAAAAAGAAATTAAAGCTCAAAATATAAGATATGCATAATGAAAGTAGAAAGAATGGAGTGTTTTGAAAAATTTCATGTTCATGAAAATAATTTTTCTCAATAAAACAAAACATATGAACCTTATTCTTGAACATTCCTTTAGGTACACAAATACTATTTTCAACATATAAGTGCATATTGTATCTAAAGAATGCATCAATCTTGAAATCACCATTTTTCCCTTCAAAAGATATGTCACAATGAAATTCTCCGTAAAACTTAGCAATTGAGTTTTCAAAGATGGGATCAAGAAATCCTTACTTTTCAATGCATTTACAAAAACTAAGTTACCTCTCTTTGGATGAAGTGAAGGGTAGAAATTATCACCATCCTCCAAGGATTTCTTATGATATAGCATTGAAAAGATCTAACACCTTGAGGTATGATAAATTCAACACATCATCATTGAGACCCTTATTCTCCAAGAATTGAGAAGAACAAAAAAAAAAAAATCATGTAATAAAGAGAGATTAGATTTATTAGCACATAGAGGAGAATTGAATACCTCCTTTTCCACATTAGATAGTTGTTCCTCATATCTTCTTTCGTTTCCTTGGGGATTCTCTTGTGCAAGTGTATGGGCCTTTATGGCATCCTCAACCAACTTGGCTAGTTGTATTCTTTGATGGCTCATACATTGGGATGCTTCTTTATGCCACTTAATGGAGGAATTCGTATTAGAGACAAAAGAATACATTGAGGCTTCAAGTGACGTTTCATAAAAAGCATCAAACCTAGCTTGCAAATTTGCCAAATTCTCGTCATTATAGCTCATTTGATCTTGTGTCCAAAAGTAGTTGTCCATGATGATGTCAATCTTGCGCTTAAAGAAAAATAAAAAATCAAATTGAAAATAAAAACAAACAAATATAATAATAAAAATAATAAAGAAAAGCAAAAACAAAAGGGAAAAACAAATAATAGAAAAATAAAGAAAAGAAAAACACATGCATTCACAAACTATCTAAATAAAAAAGTTTGTGGTATTTACATACAACATGAAGTAAGCTAGTCAATTAAGTCACACAATGTTACAAACAACAAGATAGAACGTCGATTTACACAAAAAACATATATACATATTTACATATAGACTGTAACACCCCCCAACTACGTACCCTAAAAAAGGCGGGGATGTCGCCCCATCCCGAGGATAAGGGGTCTTTAAATCGAGGTACAAAAGATAAAGTCAACCCAAGGAAATCAAACTTAGATAAATAAAGGAAAACTCTTAATACATCAGGCTCAACCTGAAGCAAATCTAAACAAAAACATACATCAGTTCCAGACGCATAAATCAACAATTGTCTCTCAAAACATAATGAAAATAACAAAAACTTCAACTATTACACATCCCACTTGCTCAGTGTAATCAATCTCCTGAAAACATGATATAAAACAGTGTGAGATTAACATCTCAGTAAGTCCTGTGTGTGCACATGGTACTTTGAATAGTTCGTGAATGCATAGCTGAGATTATTTGCAGAAATATTTGGCAAGTCATAAATAATTTCTCTTTGCAAGGAGTGGAGTTTTCTCATTATCACACTTAGTACAAAATAAATCATCCACTCGACAAAAACAACCATGGCGCCACACTTTAGGCTCCTATGATACGAGAACGGTCAAGGCACCACACTTTGTGCACCATGACAAGATCAGATTACCACACTTTGGGCGTTCCGATCAAGGGTGGGTGTACAGCCTACTGGGTGAGATACTCCTCCATCTCTACACTCAACAAAACCATCCGGGTGTCCATGCCGGGAAAATAGTACCTTACCAGGTAAAAAATACTAGCTCGGACCGGCCTGACCAATCAATACTGTCACCTTTTCAAGTAGAGCTTATCTTTTGGAGGTGGCCGCCTGCCAGAAGACTCACTCACGCCCTCCAAGACTAGTATTGTTAGCCTACCCTTATTGAGTACTCAACAAATATAACCGTCAATTCCTGATTTATAATAATACCATACCTTGGCTTGGTAAAACGTGGTTTTCTTTAAAAAGAGTTTTCTAAAATGTTAAGAGAAAGAATAGTTCTTGATAAAGGTATTAGTTTGAAAAAACTATTTAGAGAATACACATCCATGTTTACATCTCAAATAATCATAGATCAACAGTAGCTTTACAAAGCTTTACAACATTCAACTTGCCACCACAAGCATTTAACAAAAGAGTTTATGCAAGGACTTACTTGATACGCCTCAGATAAAAATCAACTGCTCACTTCCTTCAAATAACCTCCTAATCTAGAATCACATAATATCATAATCAGGGTCTCAATCGATTCAAGCATGCATTTAAACTCATTTATTCCCATAACAACTCATGATCCATTATCTAACTTCAAATAAATCACCCATTCCTCAAAGTACATACACCATGACCATATATCCATCAAAGATATGAACAATATATCAAAAAGGTCTTGATTTAATCATCATAAATCACATCCATCATTATCACATCACACATACCATCGCTATCTATTGAACATGCTTGATACAATACTCATCTCAAAATATTTATCTATCCCAACTAAACACATTCATCATGCTATCATACTTCCATAGACATCATCAATCATATTAAACCTTAGCTTCGACCTCAAGGGTAAGAATTCCTTTACCTTACAACCACCGGATTAACAAAATCTCGATGCTCCTATGGTGATTGTCCCGAGTTCGTTTGAGAAGAAGAGAAAAGCTGCCTTCTTTACTCCTCTTGACCGAAAGTTAAGAAAGAAAGGTGAGATCAGCCCTTATATGGCATGGTTCAAGAGAAGAAAAAGAGAAGAATCAATGGAAGAAAGGAATCGAGAGGTTGAGAAATTTTTTGCTTACCTTAGGGTGTGTTTGATTTTTGCCTAGTGATTGCTCTTGTATTTTTCGAAATTTGCAAGAGAGAGTTTGCTGGAATTTTTGTGCAACAAAGAGGGAGTGGACGGCTAACTTGGTTTAGGGTTAGGAGAGTCTGATTAGGGTTGGAAATTGATATGATGAAGGTCTCCTAATAGCTCTAAACTTCCTTGGCAGCAAGGCCAAAAATCTGGCAGCTTGCTGTACCTAATTGTTGGCCGAAACTAAGAGAGGTTAAGGGGAGAAAAATAATCTAAAATAGTGCTCAAGGGTAGGGGTGTGCGTGTTTAGGTTTTTGTTTGAAACTAGAAGGAGTTTGAGTGAGTTTTGACAACCAGAAATTCTATGCGAAATCTGTAGCAAAAGAGAGAAAATCCTGGGCTGTTTTGGTTGTTGTTCTGTCGCAAATCAGAGAGGAAAAGTGAGAGTTTCAGGTGCTATAGTTTGGCTTGATGAACAAGGAGTTTTGGTAGGTTTTGGTGTGCAGAATTTCGTGTGATATGGTGTGTGCAAGCTGACTGAAATTCTGTGCACAAGCTTGCTGAAATTCTGGAAAAAGAAGGGGTTAAAAATCTGGTTTATATAGCTAAAATAATCTGAATTGGTGAGAGGTGTTTTAGGTGATTTGAGCTAGGTTTAGAGGGGTTTGGATACCCTTAGGAGTGCAGTATTTTCATGCAGCATATGCATGCACAAGGTTGCCGAAAATCTATAAGAAAAGAAGGAACAAAAACCTAATTGGTTTAGGAAGGAAATAAAAATCTGATTTGCTAAAGGATTTAGGATAAGATTCCCTAGTCTTGGAAGAGTTTGTGTTGAGCTAAGAGTGCTCCAAAGGTGGCGGCACAAAGATGAAAAATTTTCCAAATTTTTAGCTAGGGTTCTATGTTAAAAATCAACAAGATATTTTCCTAGGAAAATAAAAAATTAATTCAAGCTAACAAACATAAAATCTGATTAATTAAATACAAGCTGGAATTTAATTATCCTAGCTAAGATTTTCGAAAATCAAAGAGGATAAAAGCTGAAATAAAATTTAGTCTTTATCCTTATCAAAAATCCTTGAACTTAGGAGATAAATATGGAGACTTATCCCCTAAGAAGATGGCGCTAAAATTCAAGAGAATAGCTAGGTTTTTCAGCCAAGGCATAAAGAAATCTAGAAAAATATTTCAAAAAGAAAGCTAAGATTCACAAGCGGTAAGATTCGAACTCAAGTCACCAAAGGACAATTACCAAACCTAATTATTAATCCAAATCAACTCTGGTATTCATATTTCTCTAAGAAATTCTTTTCACCCTAATTCTCATCCCTCCATCTCCTCTACTAAATTTTTCCCAAAACAATTTCCAATTAATGCAACAACACAACTATTTCTCTCAAATAAATTAATGCAAGAGAAACCTTAGAAATCACATGCACCCATGCAAGCATAATTTTAAAATATCACATTAAATGCAAAATACTATGCAATGCATGACTTTTCCCCCTAGGTCAAAGGTGGTTTTGGGCGGGGTATTACATAGACATATGGACATATAAACATATAAACATAGTTAAATCAACAAAATTCAAGATTAAATGATATTGTTCCCAGGCAACGGCGCCAAAAACTTGATACGTAAATTTTAGGTATATAAAAATCATCAAATTTTAATCCTTCCATTAGTCAAGTTTTAATTAAAACATTAATCTCAAAATACACATACGAGCAAGTATACTCATCGCAAGCATAGTATAGGGAATTAACGAGTATCGATCCTCAAAGGAATAAGTATACACTAATCACCTTTCATTCATTATTTAACCGACCCAAATAAAATGAGAAAATAATAAAAATATATATATACAAATTAAGGATGTAGGATTATGCAATTTAGACAAGTATCCTAGAAAATATGAGAATGAACCAACTAGAAATTCTTTCAATTAATTATCATCTTGGCATCATGAAGGAATATAAAGTAAAATTCAATCATTTCCCAAAGTATTCCTCCAAGAATTCCTTCCACCTTCATTGTCTCAAATTGAAGTCCTTCTGAGTAAAAATATACTTTAGATTTTTGTTATCCGTGAACACTTCACACTCGACTCCATATAGGTAGTGTCACCATTTCTTCAATGCAAAAACAATTGTAGGTAATTCCAAATCATGCGTTGGATAATTGACTTCATAAGGCTTTAATTTTCGTGATGCATAAGCTATCACTTTCCTATCCTACATTAAGACTGCTCCCAATCCTTCCTTAGATGCATCTGTATACAAGGCATAGGGTTTATGTCCTTCTGGCGAACTCAGTATCGGAATTGTCATCAGTCTCCGCTTTAGCTCCTGGAAACTTTTCTCACATTTTTTGTTCCAAATGAAAGGAACATCTTTCCTCAGTAACCGCACCATTAGAGATGCCAGCATCGAAAAACCCTTATTAAATTGACAGTAGTTCCCGGCTAATCCCAAAAAGCTTCAAATTTCGGTAATATTCTCTGGTTACTTCCAATTTGAAACCACCATAACCTTTACTGGGTCTACCTTAATGCCATCCTTTGAAACCATATGGCTAAGAAATACCACATTGTCCAACCAAAACTCGCACTTACTAAATTTGGCGTAAAACTTGTGCTCTCTTAGCTTCTGCTATTGATGCATAAATTTTAGGTGTATAACAATCATCAAATTTTAATCCATCTCTTAGTCAAGTTTTAATTAAAACATTAATCTCAAAATACACATATGAGCAAGTATACTCATCGCAACCATAGTATAGGGAATTAACGAGTATCAATCCTCAAAGGAACAAGTACACACTAATCACTTTTCATCCATTGTTTAACTAACCCAAATAAAGTGTGAAAATAAGAAAAATAAAAATAAAGAAATATATACAACTCAAGGATGTAAGAATATGCAATTTAGATAATTATTCTAGAAAACATGATAATGAACCAACTAACCAATTCTTTCAATTAGTTATCATCTTGGCATCATAAAGGAATATAAAGTAAAATTCAATCATTTCCCAAGTCATGAATCTACTTGGATAAATTCAACTTTATTTCCCAATCTATAGAATTACTATCTTTTTATTAATATAAACAGGTTTTCCAATCAAGCTAACAAAATCAAAACATGCATTAAGCTCAATTCCTTATAAGCATGAAATTAGCTAATAACCCTTTGCTCGAAGTGAAATCAACTAATCTTTGATTACTTTTGTCCTATAATCCTAACTTCGTCGCTCAAGTCCATTAAGATTAGACAAATTCAAAATCAATGCAATGAACTCCTAACATCATTATCCCAAGTCCATTAGAAGAACTCAAATCAATAACTAATGATAACAAGTAATTAAACACCGAAGATAATAAAGAGCTGATCAAATAACTAAATCAACAAAAAAAAATCATAAATCCCAAAATAATGTTAAATTACAATAAAAACATTGAATACAGCATTGTTAAAGAAAAAGAAAATAAAGGTAAAAGAAAGTACTCATACATAAGCCTTTTTCTTCTCCCTTGAAGACTCTCTTGAACAACCCTCCTAGATTTGGTGAATTCCTCCTTCAACGAGTGATTGGAATTTTAGCTATTGGATCCACCTCTCTATATATTTTTTCTCTTGTATTTTCTCTTGCTTTTATAGGCCTCTTTGATGCTAAATTCATTGCTTGATAGATCTTAGTCGAGTAGGAATTAGAAAATATCGAAATTTTTGCAAAATTTCTCAATTCATGCACAGGATTTTCACCTTCCAAAGTGGGCCTGGCGCCAGGGTGCAATCTATTCTTCCTCTGGTTTCTACTCTGTTTCACTGGCCAAATAGAATAGACCCGACGCTTGGTCTACTTTCCAGGTCTGTTCTGTTTTCTTCCTGAAATTTGCTCAATTTCCTCTGTTTAACCAAAATGGACTTGGCGTCTGGTCCCTTGGCTGGGCCTAGCATCAAGGCATTTTAGAATTGTTCACTTTTAAAATCGTCTGGTCCCTTGGCAATTTGTCCGCTTGCACTATTTTTCCCAAAGGAATGCTTACCAACAGGGCATATGTAGTTCAATTTCATCCCAACCCAAATGATATCCACAAGTCTTGTTTAGATAACAATGGATGGATCCAGGGTATATTAAAACTTTAACAGAATGACCTTGAATAATGAGCGTACCTTCCACCACTACCGCATCTACTCCAACCTCTTCCCGATTCAAGGCAAAGACCTTTGCCTTCACTTGAGGATTCTTTGATCCACTTCCTGAGGCTCTCGGGTTATTTGCTCTGTTAACTCCAATAGTGTGCATTAGGACTTCTTGCCCAAGTCGTAGCGATTTGGGACAGGTGTTTTGGAGATGGCTCGAGTCTCTGCAGTTATAGCATTTCCTTATAGCTACCTTAGACTAGTAATTTTTCTCCACATGTCCTCTCTTACCATAATATTGGTACGTTAGCAAGTTTCAAGCAGGGCCAGTCGGTGTAATTCATGCTTGCTTTCCTTTGTTCCGCTATTGCTGATTAGCAAGTCGCTTGTTGGTTTGCTGCCTCAGAAATTACCTTGGTGGTTATCTTGGTAGGAAGGTTCTTTGCTCCATTATGTTCTTATCCTCATTCTCTGTTCAGGTGGTCGCATCCACTATTGTTGAGTATAACATTGTTAGGAAAGGTGCCAAAGCCCTTCTCAGCTCTTGCCTCAGGCCCCTAACAAATTACCTGGTTCTATTCTGGTCATTGTCCACCAATCTCTTGCAGTACTTTGACAATTTATTGAAACGAGTGGCATACTGAGCCGCAAACATGCTCCCCTACTTCAAATTCTGAAACTCATCCTCTCTTTTTCTCCATGATCTATTGGGGTATATACTCGACCCTGAAGGCCTCTACAAAATTTTTCCAAGTCCAATCCTACTGTGATAGCTCGCAATCTTCTTGGACTAGCTGCCACCATGCATAAGCTGGCCCTTGTAGTCTAAAAATGAAAATTTTGACCATCCTCTTTTCCGTGTATTGGAGCGTAGCGAAAATGTCCTCTATCTGTTCCATTCACTACTCCGCCTTCTGGTCTTGCACCGCCTCTCCCAAGAAAGTGAAAGGTTGAAATTTCAAGAATTTCTCCAGAGCTTCATCTTCTCCTCTTGGATTTCTTCGTTTTGTTAAAGTCTACAATATTTCCATCATCTTGATGAAAGCTTGCCCCATGGTCATCTCAGTCGGTACCTCAGACTCCACTTCATGGTTGGGATCATTCTCACCTTCTTGATTTGGTGTAGATAGCTAAGTAGCATCATATTCAGAAGCCACAGGTTCTGGCTTAGGAACTGTCCTACTGGTTGCAGCAACTCGGCGTTTTGGTGCCAGTCTATAACATCGCGCCCAAATAATGAGTTATGCTCCAAAGTTCAAGTATGTCAAAAATGCACAACTGATCAATATATAAACATAAATGTGTTATGAAAGTTTTGCATAGAAAGGAAATATCTTATGATGAATAGAGTACATTATGATACCCTTATTTGCAAAAAATTTTAAAAGAAAGGAATAAATCACTAATGCAGAGATTTATCGAAAACAATAAACAAATAGACTGCCAAGCATGCAAAGACTCCACAACTCTACTTCTCTTCAGAATCTTCAGTATCAACCCCAGAGTTCTTAGAGAAATCTATACCAACCCCACTTACAAACTTAAAGGTCAAGGGTTCCTTCCCTGGTCTCCTAGAACTCTCCCCAGTTTCAACATGGTTTGGTGGAGGTATAAAAGAAGGTCTAGGTAGAGACTTATAGTCTATCTCCCCTAGGTCATCATTGTCTGTTGTTAAATCAATGACTAGAATGGGTAGGTTAGGCACCCATAGTATAACCCTCATCCTTACTATCAGAGATCAAGTCTACTATGGGTATGGGTGATAGCTCAATGATTTGAACCTCATCCTCACTACTCTCTTCCATGGGTATTTCTGATTGAGGTGCAGGTTGCGGTTCAGGTTGTAGGACAGGTAAGTCTTCTGGATAGATACAGATTGGTCGATGCCATGGCTGCCCATTCATTGTCTTCCTTGCAATTCTATACATCATAACCATCCTACAACATGAACAACTCTAGTTAGTCAAAAGATTAGATAACTTAACACGTAATTCCAAATATTACTGATAATAGTCTAAACCTAAGCTATGACACCACTTGTAATTCCCCACTACCTATGTACCCCAAAAAGGACGAGAATGGCGCCCCGTCCTTAGGACAAATGATCTTTATAACTAGGTAATAGAGAATATAGAAGGAAATAACTTAATATTAAACTTATTACAAACCCACAACAATGCTTATACAATTCTCAAATGAATGGAAGGTAATTAAAATCTTTAACAAATAAATACATCAAAATAAATCATCCAAGCTCATGGTAACATAAGTAAATCAACCTTTGAAGCAGGATCGACTTGAAGATATGATATAAAAAGGTGGTGAGAAACATTTCTTAGTAAGTCCTGTGTGTGCTCATGACAGTTTAAGAAAAACATTTCATATATGCTAATTTTGAACAAATCGCAACAAAAAGTCAACAAGTCTAGAAATTTATCTTTGAACAATGAGTGGTGTTTTATCAACATTTGCAAAATAAAAATGCTCAACTTGTAAAGAAATAAATTACTCAAATAAAGTTGACTATGAAACCCTACATCATAGTCATGGCCATGAAACCCTGCATCATGACCATGTACTGTGAAATCTTGCATCACAATACAAATGGGTGATCGGCTCACTGAGTGAGATACTCTTCCATCTCTATACCTAAACTTACTTGTTATCCACTTTGAAAATAAACAGTCCACCTGAACTGTACTGCCATCTCGGAATGGCCTGACCCACAAAAACTGTTGTCTTGTCTAGGTAGAGTTCATCCCTAAGAGGTAGCCACCTACTGAGAGACTTACCCCAACCCTTCAAAAACTAGTCCTAGTAGTCTACCCTTATTGAGTACTCAACATTGTATTTATCCCACTTAGGAAATGAAAAATCAACAAAGCGTTTTCTTTAAAGCATCAATTATAGTTTTCAAACAACCTTAGCTAAAAATTGGTTTAAGAAAAATTTATTGTTTTCTTGAAAAATTGTTTGCTTGACTAAAAAATATTTTAATTTAGAAAAAAAAAAGTAAATTATCCATAATTGCATTCCAAAGTACATCTTCCATGGCAATCTATACATTTGACTTGTAGAAGTACTTTTGTTCAACAAACACCTTTATGCAATGACTTACTTTAATCTCTTGATTTCACTTGACAAAATAATCTGCCAAGTCTTGCTCAAGGCAACCCAACCCTGTCTGGTGTAAACATAGGGTGTATGTCACTATTGATGCACAACTAAGCAACAACATCGCATAGATACATATAACTCCCAAATGTACATAATCAATAGCAACACTCAAATATGATATTAATGATTTAGGAATTCTAAAATTAATTGATAAAATATTTTATAGGTTAAACATTAATATAAAAATAATTTGATATTATAGTAACATAAGTAAGTGACATAAGTATTAATTGAGTATAATAAAAAATAATAACATTGCCCAAGGTATTGATAAAAATGTGAATAATTTTATAGATAATAATATTGCTATAAGGATAATAAAAATAATAATATAAATAGTAATGATGATATTATTATGTATTTATCTATACATATATATATATATATATATATATATATATATATTTAAATAAAATAATAATGTTTAACAAAAATAAAAATATTTATTATAATAATAATATGATTAAATAAAAATAATATGGCTAGTAGTGATAATAATAGTAATAATATTAATTTTATTAATATTTCTCTAAAATAATGATGTTTAGTAATATTAATAATATCGATGATACTTAACATTAGCATTACCAATAATAATACTTATAATATTAATAATATTATTATTATTAAAAATAGTGATATTAATAGTAATGTTAGTAATAAAAATAATGATAGCGATTTAAGTATTAAAAGTAACAATAATATTATTATTAGGATTTAAAGGTAGTAATAATTTTGCTATTAATAAATAAAGTAGTCCAATAGCTGTTTGCAAGGTAATTGATGGTAAGATTAACAATGAAAGCATTAACAAAATAACAATAGCAACAATTCCCTTTATCCACCATATCATCTCATGCTAGTGTCATATAGACCCAATTCACAAATATACTAACAACATATCATAACCTTATATTAAATCAAAATCCAAATATACTCCAAAGAATAGTCCTAATACATATCTTAATCTATTCATCATAAAATCATCCATGTCATATAAACATGCATTTATTTTCCCCCAACACCACTAGGTCATCCATCATCATATCAATTTCCTCATCCTAATAATCTTTAGTCCGAAATTAATAAAGGTCCTTGAGTGCTTTGATGAGTCCTCTAACGATTGAAGTTGTCCAAAGATGGCCACCAATGATTCCGCCGAGAGAGAGAGAGAGAGAGAGAGAGAGAGAGAGAGAGAGAGAGAGAGATTATGAAGAAAAAAAGATAAAGAAAAGAGGAAGAATGAAATAGTTGAACTTATTTTACCTTTTTAGTATTCTTCTTATCTTGAATAAAAAGGTTTGTTTAATCCAAAAGAATGATCAACTATGGTTGTTTTGGTATTATGAAGTGTACTAAGGGTGAGTATAGATTGAATTCTAGTTGATTTGAGAGATTTGGAGTGGTTTGGGATGATTAGAAGTGGCTAGGGTTTGAAGAAGTGTAGTGTGTATTCTTGAGAACATAAGAGAAAGTTGAGAGAAAAGAGAGTGTTCTTTGGAGTATGATGGCCGAATGGCCTTGCTAGAGGGGGAGGGATTCGGTTATGCCAAGGGAGAGAGAGACTAGAGCTATTTCAAATTTCAAAATGAAGAAAAAATGGAGGTTTTTGAGGTGTAGGATTTGCTAATGGTGATTTCTTCTTGAAGGTCACTAACCCTTCAATGGTGGTTCACTAATTTGGCTAAGATTTGGTAGTGAAATAGGGAACTCTTCTAGTCTAAATACTAGCTGAAAATGGTTGTGCAATAGGAGTGAAAATTCTAGTTCACTGGCTTAGTTAGGTGAGTGTTTAAGGGAGTGAAGTTAGGAGAGGTTTGAGGTAGTTTAATGGAGTTCTAATGGCCAAGGTTGGTGGAAAAGGTAAGATGTTCAGCTATGGTGTTCAAGGTGGCCGAAAATGATGAAGGAAATGAAGGAGAAAACTTATTTTTATCTTTGCAAACAAGGCTGAAAAAAAAAATCTGGCAACTTAGCTACAAGAGTTCATAAAATCTAGGATGGTTTGTTAGCAAGAGTTTGAATTATTTTGAATAGATTTGCAGTTATAAAATAGAAGTGTTTCAATGTCTATTAATGGTGGTTTTCAGCCATCATCTTGAAGAACAACAACAACAACAACAACAACAACAACAACTTTAGATGGACTAATGCATGAGTTAAATGCTCAAATTCCTATGGCTAAAATACTGTATAGTTTGCTGGAAAATTTTTCTGGTTTAGTGAAGCTATATTAGCTCCAAAATTCCAAAGAATTTCCAGCTTATTGCTTACATGAAATGGATGTTTGATAGTAAGGGAAGAAAATGTAACTTTGCTGCACATTTTTGGAAGTTTAACCCAGAGAAAGAGCTGGAAATAATTCCAGCTTTTCACCAAAATAAAAATAAACAAAATGAAGTTCTTTAGAAAAGAAATCATGGTGATTTAATCTTGGAAAACAACTATTCTACACTCCCCTATGTTTCGGCCATAATATAGTCCAAAGCTGAAATTTTAATTAAATTTAACACAATATTACAAATATAAATAGCATGAAAAATTCTAAGTAGATATAAACAGTGAATGAATGCATGCACATTACAATAATCCTAGGGAAGTAGGGAAATGTAAGTTTACAAAAGCTTTTGTAAGTTAAGTAAAATCACCTTCAAACTAAGTACTATTTTCTTTAGTCAAAAAATGCATATCGGGGAAGGAATTAATAAGCAAAACTCAAAAACGTTTGGAGTAATCATTATAAACCATGTTTATTCTCTTGGATCATCTTCCGATAAATATTCTTCATCATCTTCATCAATGTCAGTATCTATTTCCCATTCGTCCTCAGCTTCATCTTCACCCTTGTCATTCTCCTCGCCAAAAACCCCCTTGTTATCATCTAACACCTCATTCAACCCAGACTCATGTGTAAGGGGACCAAGATCTACCGCCAAAGATATACACATGACATTGTTGTCCTCAACGTCTTCTTAATAAGTTGTATCAACTAAAGAGGCATCAAATGCATAACTATCTTTGGTTTTACACATTGCGAATCAATCATATCTTACTCTTGGGACTCTTGGATATTTACAATAATATATTTGACTTGCTTGCACTGCTAAAACAAAAGGATCATACTTTGGGTACCTTCTCCGCTAGTTAATATCAATTACTTTGAACTACAGATGCATTCTAACTTCTTGGTATGGATTTGATCAAATCAATCACATTTGAAGAGTATAATTGATTGAGATGGTTAACCAGGAAATTGGACCTCTATAATCTCTTTTAAGATTCTATGGTAGTCATTTTCAAATGTGCCGAACCACCCCTCTTAACACATACTCCACTATTTGTTATACTCTTCCCTTCTCAATACTCGTTGGTGTGAAATCAATATCCATTCATAATATATCCTTGAAATAATTTCACTTGTCTTGATAGACCCCAAGCAATATTTTACAAGGATTGATTCGTAACTACATTATGTCCATTGTGCACCTATATAAATAAGAGAATATTGTAAGTTAAGATATAAGAATCCTGATTTTCACAAGATTATGCGAGCTAAAAAACTTACGTAACTTCTAAAATATGAACCAAATTCATTTTTTATTCTTCTGCCAACCTCTTCTTTTGAAATGTTTAATTCTCCAGATTGTACTTGTGCAATGCATATCCTAGAAGCCGAAAAATAGAACATTAAGAAGATGCCTTATTGACCACCCAAATAAGCATAATCTAAGTTAAGAGAAATTGTACTCGATGTATGGTTAGACCTCTTCACAATTTAACAACATATAATTGAGAGCTACTTTATATTTATCCGATCTAAGGAACCTAGTTTGAATTTTTCCCAACATCTTTCCAAGAGAGTTGCATATAGACAACGGTCGTTCCTTCACCTTCAAGGTAGCATATTCTTCTTCTCCATTGTGAGCCACAGTCATGTGCTTTATTTTCATATGTGATTCAAAGTAGTAAGAAAAGAAAGTGGATGCTTCTTCAATAAGATAAGGTATCACAAATTGACCCTTCAACTCTTGCCGTATTCTTCACCTTCATTTTCACACGATGCAAGAACCTACAACCCAAGAATATAAATTAGTGATACTACATGACCAGGAAATTAAATTAGATGGAATAAAATAATGATTACCTTTTGAAATGATATATTTATCTATATTAAACTAGACCACAAACTTTTACCTCATACGGTAAATGCACCATTAAATGCTCCATTACATCGAAGAACCCATGGGGAAAGATTTTCTCCAACTTACATAGAAGGACGGGAATATCTGACTCCAATTTCTTCATATGAGCCACTGACAATTTTGGAGCACATAAATCCTGATAATACTGGCTTAATTCAGTTCGGGCTACCCATACATTAGATGGTAGAAATTCCTTGAGCAAAATCAAGAGTAAACACTCTATGAACACATGACAGTCATGGCATTTCATACCTGACATCTTCAACTCTTTCAAATCAATACATCGGCCTAAGTTGGATGCAAATCCATTTGAGGAGCTGCAAGTCTTTCACCTACTCTAATAGATTTTTTTTTTTTATTCTGTCGTCAATGTGTAGCATGCTTTAGGTATAGAGACCCTTCCATTAGCTATAGTACTAATCCTCAACTCCGGCCTATGACATAAATTTTCAACATCATGACGGGCCTTTAAATTGTCCTTTATTTTTTCTTTTACATCCATAACTGTTTAAACACAGTTATGGCTCTATAAATACATGACAGTCATGGCTTTTCATACTTGACATCTTCAACTCTTTCAAATCAATACATCGGCCTAAGTTGGATGCAAATCCATTGAGGAGCTGCAAGTCTTTCACCTACTCAAATAGATTTTTTTTTTTTTTATTCTATCGTCAATGTGTAGCATGTTTTAGGTATAGAGACCCTTCCATTAGCTACAGTACTAATCCTCAACTCCGGCCTATGACATAAATTTTCAACATCATGACAGGCCTTTAAAATTGTCCTTTATTTTTTCTTTCATATCCATAACTGTTTAAACACATTGTCGAATACATTCTTCTAATTGTGCATCACATCTATATTATGTCGGACCAAATGTGTACACTAATAGGGAAAATCCCAAAAAATACTCCGCTTGGCCCAGTTATGATTGGCTCCTCTACCATCACTGCTACCAATTTCATGGCATGATTCTATTATTTTCTGGAAATGACACACTCTAGACTAAATTTCATCGCAATCAAATTTAGTATCGGTGGTACTATTTCACTGCCTCTATCTCTCCTAAATAACCTTGTATCTCGCCTATACGAACGGTCCATTGGCAAGAAACGACAATGACAATCAAACCAACAATCTTTTCCACCATATTATGGATAAAATGACTTTGTCTGCTCCATGCAATGCGGGCATGCCAATCTACCAGTTGTGCTCTACCTACTCAACATACCAAATGTAAGAAATTCATTAATGGTCCACAATAGTGTAGCCTATATTTGGAAGTTTTGTTTCCTGGATATCTCATAAGTAGGCACACCAGTTGACCACAAATGATTTAATTCATCAACCAATGACTGTAGATAAACATTGATCTTATACTTTGGTGTTTCTGGACTAGAAATTATGATAACTGGATCTTTCATACACATCCATGGAGGAAGGTTGTATGGAGTAACAAAAACCAACCAAGAAGAGTATTGCTTACACAACAACCTAAATGGCGAAAACCCATCAGTACATAAACCTAGTCTTACATTGCACACTTCTCTCGCAAAATTCAAATGACTCCTATCAAAATGTTGTCATGCCTCACTATCCCGCAGATGACTCATATAGCCATCTTCCGATTTGCTCTCAACATGCCACCTCATATGTTCTGCTATAGTTTTGAATGCATACAACCTCTGTAACCTGTATGTTATTGGAAAGTAGTATATTTTTTTATAAGGAATCTTCTTAGACTTTTCATTACTCCCAACTTTCCTTTGCATATACTGAGCATGGCAACAAAATTTACATTCTCGGTAGTTAATATTATCTTTTTAATAAATCATGCATCCATTATTGCATGTATCAATTTTTTGAACTGATAAACCAAGCCCTGGCACTAGCTTCTTCATCTGATAGAAGTCATTTAGAATTTTGTTACCGCTAGGCACATTCTCCTTCATTAGTTAAACTACCTAGTTAAATGCCTTCTAAGACATATTATTTTCAGATTTTATGTTCAACAACCTACAAACTAAGCTCAGTTGCGAGTGGTTCGTACACCCGTCCCAAATAGGAGCATTCGCGGCTTTAAGCATGTCATAGAAGTTCTAGGCTTCAACATTAGGCGGTTCATCGATAGACTTTGATGGAGATTAGTTTGGTAGAAAATTAGGACCAACTACATCTAAGACCACTTTTCAATATCTAAAAATCGATTCTGCACCTGTAGCCACACACCCACCGGTTGAGATTGGAATTGTCAGCATTGGAATAGATGCTTCACCATGACATATCCATCGATGGTAATTACCAACAAATCCCCATTTGTATAAGAGAAGTTCAATTTGTTTCGGATCAATATATTTCTTGTTCTTGCACTTTGCACAAGGACATCGAACAATATATGATCTTGCATTAGACAATGCAATAGCAAAGAACTCTTTAAACCCATCCTGGAATTCAATTGTAATCCCCTTCATTTCAGGGACATGCCTTCTATACATCCAACTACGATCCTGCATTTAAGTTGGAGCAAGTGATTCTGCACGTTAGATATCAACATAGGTATGAATACATTAAGGAAGGATGTTGGATAGTTTAAGTTGTACTGGAGGAAATGGATTCATGTTAGAGTTATGTTTTGGGTAAGACTCATTTAGTTCTATTGATTGGATATGTGTTTTAGGATCACGTACCATGTATAAGAAAAATGAATGGCTACATGCATTATTTACCCCTAGTCATATGATAACTGAGAGGGCGTCACCATCACCAACTTTCATTTCTAAAAGCAAAATGGCGATTGTTAAAAAAAAGTTCAAATCATATAAAAAAACAGAATCTTTTAGATCTTCAAAACCCTTTTTTATCTCTTTCATGTACCCTTCATATGTATCTATTATCCCTGTTATTTGGTAATTATACTATCAACTTGTATAGGCTGTATTTATCAAGTGGCAACTACTCTTCATTATTCTAGTGAAATCTCAAAGATAACATGGACTATTGTTCTCTCTTTCCAGACTCTTTCTACTAGATTTGCAAAGGACTACTTCACTATGAAGGATGAATATGAGTTCATGCTTCAAGTCTCTAGAAAGACAAGAAAATGGCCAGCCATTATCTGGCTCTCTGGCATAAGAACAGTTGTACCAATGATAGAAAGTCAGAATTCTAATCGGCTATTTTCTTAACTATCCAGAGACTCAAAGTATGAATTGGCATTCATCCTTTGTAATGAAGTACTCTTTCCCAAATCTAGCACAAAAAGTCTGGAAAGGGAGAACAATAGTCCACATGATGAAAACTGCTAAGACAAGTGGATAGTCTAATTACCAGATAAAGAAGGATAGATACATATGAATGGTACATGAAAAAGATGAAGAAGGGTTTTGAAGATCTAAAAGCTTTTGCTTTTTTATATGATTTGATTTTTTTTTTTAACGATCCTGGCAATTTCTGCTTTTGGGAATGGAAGTAACAATATTTTAAATTGAAACGTACAATATTTTGAGTTGAAACGAAAAAGCTCATGTACCATTTTGTAGACGAGCAAAGCTAAAAAAAAAAGCACTGGAAGAAATGACTTATCCTATAATGTGAATGAGAGAAGAAATGAGGAATTGGTTGAATTACTAGCCATGTTTGGGTTTATACATTACTACATGCACTATTTAAGTTCGGAGTTTAGTATTTATACTATTTTTTACTTAGAACTACTATGTTGATTACATCCATCTATTTTGGGGTTAATCTTCCTGTAATCTTGAGAATTGCATTATCGGTGAAGTTCAATTGTTTCTTTTTGTGTGGTTAAGGTCAATTGAAAACTATTCTATTGAGTGGAAGATAGAAAACCGAATACTATGTAACCTATCAAAAAAGGAGAAGGATTATGAAAGATAGATTTGTTAGTCTAATTGCTTGGATTACAAAATATCAAAGTTTATGTCTTTGTCTTGCTATTCTTTGCATTAAGAAGATGATTGTTCAACAAAATCTACTGGATAAAATCAAGCCTAACTTAATCTATTTAATTGTAGTGTCAAGTCCAACTCATAAAAATTTTGGCAGAATTTTCCCTATAAACTAGACATTTTTCAGGCACTAAGCCACCTCAAATCAACCAAAATTCAATAAAAATTACAAAAAAACATTCAACAAAACTAACCTAAAGGTAATCACTCATTACTCACAATGAATGATCACCCATCATGCACAGGAAATGATCATCCATCACTCACGGGGATCCATTTATATAAGTTGAACATATAATAGCTTCCAGTTAGATATAAAAACACAGATCTAGGCATTTCCAAAATATCATGATCATAATTCATTTCGTAGGCAATATCCAAAATATCATGATTATAAAACATTTCATAATGTGTATATCATGATCATGAATCATTTCGTAATGTGTAAAATGTACATGGTCTCAGAATATTTTACACATGGTATTTTCTATGAATTTGAGAAAAGATTTATTTCATACATGAAATAATTTTAGTGAGATGCAAGGATTTATAAATCCTAAAACCATTCGTATAAAAGAAATTTTCATAAGGATGTAACGACTTACATCAGTCCTTAGCAAAAGAAATTCAATAACTCTAGGTTAATTGCCTTGTGCTTGGTCTCTGACTCCCATCACTTCAAAAATTCAATTAAACCATGAATTCATTTTCTTATTCAACCTCCATCAAGAGTACTCTAATTTATCCATAACTCCAAAGTCATCAAGTTCATTATTGCACTCATAGCTTACTATCCCTAATTATACTCTTTCTAAGCATATCATTGCACCAAATCTACGCATAAGGTCATATAATTGAGCAAATCATTTTTAATCAAACTAAACAACTTTCAAGTAATCACTAAATCAAACAAGATTTAAAGTTTCCTTGGTATATGTTAATCATACTAGTAGGTTACCTAAGTTAAAATTCTTATAATCAACCAACTTAATCCAAGTATTCAAGCATGCATAAAAACATCTCTAGACATTCTATACATATCATGGAATCAATTTAAGTTAAAATTTTATAAAGTTTATGGAAAAGTTTTTAAGAAAATTAGTTCTATTTCCAAATAGAATTTCTGCCCTAATTGCTCAAAATTGGGGTAAAAAAATTAATTTAATTAACCAAACAAAATCATTTATCCGTAGTATCAAGTCCAACTCATGAAAATTTCGACCGAATTTTCCCTATAAACTAGACGTTTTTTAAGCACTAAGCCACCTCAAATCAACCAAAATTCAATAAAAATTACAAAAAAAAAAAAAACATTCAACAAAACTAACCTAAGGGTAATCACTCATTACCCACGAGGAATGATCACCCATCACTCACGAAGATCCATTCGTATAAGTTAAATATATAATAGTTTCCAATTAGATATAAAAACTCATATACCTTTTGACTTGAAGATCAAAGCTAAAGATAAACCACCCCGATAAAGTACTCTCTTGTCCTGTCAAGCTCTACATTTTAGACAATAATAATCGTTAAAAATTTAGGCATATGTGTGTAAATATATGTACAGCACAACTCAATTCATAAATCAAACAAATTTTACAGCACTCAAACAATTTTTATCAACTTTAGTCCTCCTTGAATGAAACCATATAATTCTTTAATGACTTAGGTTATATGACATGCATAAAATTTTTACAGCACTCAAACTCAACCTAAGCACAAACATGTTGTTCACTGGGCTTGGAATTTAGTAGAAGTTAGTCAATATAAATCATTAATCTTGACACAATCTATATACCTTTTTGGACCACTTTATAGGTCCTTTTATTGAAGAAATAATATTTGCCTTCCCCTGTTACACAAATAGGAAGAAATACATTAGCCGAGCTCTTTTCAAACACATCAATGGCTCCAAAAAAGGAAAGACCTAAACCAATAGCAGTACGTTAAAGAATGCAGATAGCATATCAATCAACATCTTTACTTGATTTCAAAAAATATTTTTTTTGAAAAGTATAATTGATGATAAAACAGGCAGTTCATAGTACGTGGTGTTATTTGAACAAGATGTATCTTTAGGTTCAATATGATTAAAGTAGAGAAAGCTCCGCAGGTATGAATTATTAGCATCATTCAATAATCACTGTCTACATTGTGTGTATGTTTCAAGAAAGTCTACTCACAAAGAGCAAGTTACACTATGATTTACATATATAAATCACTTTTTAACTATTCATTCTATATGCTATGCCTATGCCATCATTGTTCATGACTTAAACAAATTATTGAATCACACTATTCATCTTAAGTAAATGATGGGTTGACTAAAAATAGGGTAGAAGTTTAAATTGCAGTTTATGCATACAAACACAACATCACAATATAACATAGTTTATTATCCGAGGAAGAAGGAAGCAACTACCTCTTTACGCTTCTCAATAGTGGGGATTTTATTTTCCCATAAAAACTTTCAAATTGAAAAGACCAACAACAACAATGCATAAAATCACCAAATTTAAGGTAACAACAAATGCACTTTTCAGCATCCCATACCTTTTTGAAGTCCCGTGAGGGGAGGGGAAGGCAAACTGACGGAAATGGCTTAGTGGCACTAGGAGGAGTCACGGTGGCAGAAAGAGGGACGGCAAGAGTGGGGGGAGGGGGCCAAGGGACGTAGCACCAGGGGCCAAGAAAGACAATTTTTCAAGATGGTAATGTTGGTCCTGAAGAAGATAGGGAAAAATGACCAAGTGTTAGACATATTGAAGGATTTTGTGATGGCAATTATGCCGTCGCTAAACTCTCGCTAATAGTAAGGGCTTAGCGACGGTAATATATATTTTTCCTTTTTTTTTTTGTTGTGACACCTCTCACTACTTATAATTTAATTTTAGATTAATATATAAGGTTAGATCTTACCGTTTACACAATTTCACATAGGTTGTATGAATTTTTTTATAAGACTAAACTCGAAATTAAATAATAAATCATTTATTTTATATGTTAATTGATAATTAATTTTTTGACTAAAAATATGTAACAAACAATTAAACATTTAATAAAGTTATAATTTAGTAGTTAATATTTACTTGTTAATATTAATTTAGTTAAAATTTAACAAAAGTGAAGTATTATTTTCTTTTTAGGAAAGTTGTATAATAAAAAAAAATGAATATATTAGAATCATGTATACTTTGCAACATTTTTTAAAAAAAAAGTTCAAGAATTATAATGATAAGACATTTATAATATTTTAATTGTAGATAACAATTCAGTCGATATACATTAATATATATTTTTAAACAAAATTTAAAAATGTTTCAAAATATCTATATTATTATATAGATACTATTATATGTTTTTTTTAATTTTAAAAATATTTAGATAGGAAAAATGTCACACACACACTGATACGTTAATGGTGATTATTGTGTGTGTGTGTGTGTACATACATAATTATTTAAATACTAATATATAACATACATACCATATATGCATATACAATTATAACCATTAATATATCAACATAGTATATAATTAGATTAATTAAACATGTATGTATATTAATTATCTGACATTTTGAGAAAATATATCTCATATGTCATTATTGTATAATGACATGCACATCTTAAAATATATCAAAATACATAATTATAGAACTTAAATATGGCGATCAAATAACTTTAAATTTTGAACAAATTATCAAAATTTATACATTCGTAGCTAAACCATAGCAAATAGTGAAGGCTTAGCTACGGATAAATAAAAATTTTTCCCTCGAAAAATTTTCATTAAAATTTTTCATAGGTCGTAGCTAAACGATAGCAAATAGCGAGGGTTTAGCTACAGATCTATAAATAGTATAGCTAACCAATCGCTTACAGCAACGATACAAGGGTTTGGTCACTATATAGTGCGGCCTTGATACGGCTTTGGGTTTAGTCACAAAGTAAATCCGGATTAGCAACAGCTTAGGATTTAGTCGCAATTTAGATACGAATTAGCGACGGTTATTTGATAAATCGTGATTTGATCACCGCCGCATACAATCATTAATTAGCTATGTATTAGTGACGATTAGTTGTTGAATTCAGATTTTTTTTATTTCTGAACACCGTCGTAGTACTGTCACTAATTAATGACAGTTTACTACCGTAGCTAATTAGCAACAGAGTTGGATGAATGGTCAACCATCTATGAGGGCATTTGCAATTGCGTAGCAAATTAGCGATGGTTGATGGCTGTGGTAGTTTTCTGTCGCTAAAGTCAATGTTTCTTGTAGTTTGTCATCTAAAATTTGAATTGATTCTATTCTATTGATTGAGCCATATTCCATAACTATTTCTAGTTCCTCTGTTCCTTTCTATTTTTAATTAAAAAGACCAATATTTAAGAGAAAAACAAAACGCTTATTATACATTGAGTCCCAAATTAAACAAACTCTATTTAAATGGGAATTTTGGGAAAAGTAAAGATTAAGCCAAGAGAATAAATAGAACCTAAAAAATTCCCCATTCGTAAAGACTATTAGAAACCAAAACAATAAAGAAGTAACACAATTTCTATTAGTATTAGAAGGATGAAAAATGTTGCAAGATGTAATTCAAGCATGAGGGGTATAACAATGCAAAATATGTTGGTAGCATCAGCAGTAGAAGGGCAGAAATCAGCACGAGATGCAGTAGACGCAAAACTATAGAGCAAGCAGATTGGTAATTGGCTAACACAGTCATAGTCATATTCACAAAAGCAAAATTTGCTTTTAAGCTAAGATGATGCCAGAACTGATTAATACAAAATCAGAGCACTCTGATTAAGGAATCAGAAGGCACACAACCTATAACAGGTATCATGATAATTCACATATACTAAAAGGATAATAAAAGCTATCGAAGAATGAAATCTACAAGTCTAACTAAACCCATTTAAATTAGAGAAACTATTTAAGTAAAAGGATGATAATGCCTTTTCTAGCATGCTTAAATTTACAATTGTTAAGAGCAAGCCAACATGCAAGAAAAAGACAAAGGCTTCATTTAAGCACGAGCCATTCACTTTCTAAAGATTCCACATGAAGTGAGGTTCTGAAATTTTTTCCATCACTACTTCCATCAGATAATATGTTTTTCTTCGAGGGTGAAAACATTACCAAAAGATTGATGGAAGCTAAATTATTGAAATATTATAGTAAAAGGCTAATTATATTATGTAAATATTAGCTTAATATACCAGAAATCCAATCAACTATTTTGCCAATCTCACTAATTTATTTCAAAATTTAACCTTCTTCTTGAAAAAAGATTCGCAAGGCTCCAAATTTAAGATTTCTATACTTTAGCTACTAAACCGAAGGGACTAGAAAGAAAAAGGCACTAAAAGACATTCTATAATAATGCAGGTACAATATTGGAAGTATGAGATACCAATGACTACTGACCTTGAACTACCATTCCAGATGACTTTGCTTCTCAGTAATTTACATAGGAGTTGAGATGGAAGCTAGCCGGTGAAGGTTTTTTTTACTACTCCTAAGAAAGCCACAAGAAGGCCGCGAAATCAGACAAGCAAGGGCGGGAAATCAAAGTAAGGTCGCAAAATCAGAGGAAGTCGTGAATAAAGAGGAAGAACAGAGTAATGAAATGCAACCTAGGATTTGTGAAAAAATAAGAGCTATATATAGCACGCATTCTTGAAATGAGACCTTGGGTCAAGATCTCATTTCAGGACTGCAGCTTTAAAGTTTTATATTTCTTTTAAATTTCAATTTCTAGTAAAGCAAAAAATATATTTAGTCCTTGTAGTCGCATTCTGAAAATGCGACTTATTTTTAAGTAGTTTTATTTTTAGAATACGATTTCGCTAAAATGGAAAATTCTCCAACGCCCACCCTATTATCAAAATTTCATTAAAAAAGTGGCATCATTTAACAGAATTTCCAATTTTTTGGTTTATCAATTTCAAAGAGTGACTCTTGAGCATATCTACCGGCAAGGTAATATTGTAGGTGATGCGCTGGCAAAAGAGGCTTCTTCACAACAGCTCTCATTTTGTTTCTCTGACTTTGCTTATTTACCTTTGTATTTTCAGTCTCTATGTATTTTAGATTCTCGTTTGGTCCTTGTGTTATACGATAATTTTTTCTCTTTGTCAGGAGATACAGGTTCGTGCTCTCTCATTTTTTATTTATTTTCATTCATTAAATAAATTGATAGGGGTCTGTCTAACCCCGCCATTGTACTGGCAGCTTTGGGGGAAAAAGCATATACAACTAGTTTGGAGGTTTCTATGCCTCTAATTGTTAATTATTTGAGTGCCTTCACATTCAAGCAATTATTAACTTATCTGTAAATGCCTCTATAGGGAATCTTTCTATCGAGACTCCTTTCTGGAAAAAACTACTTCCATCTTCAATTGCCATGGCAGTTCGCCAGCTGGATGCCGGCTGGGGCTGGCACTCTTTTGCCTCACTCTTTACCGAGTCTACTAATTCTACCCAAGTCAAGCCTCTATCATTTCATAAGGGAGAGCCTGCTCTCCTATTCTCATGGAAGAAATTTCTATGTTGTCAGTCCTATCAATGCGAACGTCCTCCACTGGAGAAAATCTGAGCAGAATTTCAGACCATGATCTTAAAGGGGACGTCCAAATTAGAGTATTGGATTATCGCCATATTTAAATATGCCCCACTCTTGAAGAAGATTATATATGCCTCTAGCTTAAGCAAACATGGTATCTTTCTTGGAGCATCTATGAAGGCTTCGAAGTCGACACCTTCTTTCAGAATTATTGAAGACCCATCGGTGGTACCTGTATGGATCTCCTTAAAAAATCTCCCGCTATAGTTTCTCAGTAAGACAATTTTGTATTCCATTGCTATTGCCATTAGAAACCCACTGAAGTTAGATGATGCTACTACATCCCTAACACGGTACAGTATTGCTCGAATATGTATTAAACTTGACATGTTGAAGTGAAGGCCTAATCGGATCTGGTTAGGTATGAAGGAAGATGGATTCTATCAGCAAATTGTTTATGAAAACTTGCCTAATTTTTGTTTAGACTATCAATGTTTGGGACATGACTGTTCCAAGTCCTCCAAGAAGAAGCCTCCTGTCCCATCGATCACGCCACACAAACAAGGGAAAGACTTGGGTGGACCCGATCCACGTCTTTCCCCACAAACAAAAGCCTACAAAGATTCTGCAGCGATGGATACCCAAAAAGGAATACTACTGTGCAGCACCTATGCTACCATTAGGGTTACAACACCTGTATCGCCTATTATGCAAATGTTGCTATTAGAGTTTGCAAATCTGAACCCTCACAATGCTTCCACAACTAGGCCAAATGCTTCCTCTCAACATATGCCTTTGGTTTCTCAGATTGTCGTGCCTTTGGTCTCTCAAAACTGCAGCGCCTTAGGACCAACAACAACATCTTCAATGGGTGCAAGAAAAATCCTTGTCTCGCCCATCTCCTTATGTAGCATCGCATGGTCTAGTGGTTGATCTTACTCATTACCTTTCGGCTGCTTCACTAGAAAAACTGCCTTCATCAGATAGGTTGCTATTGGAGAAAGCGTCACATTGTGATATCTCTATCCCAGAGGCGATAGATGATTGTCTTCTAGTACATCGACAGAAATTTTTTTATGAAGAGTACTGTTCTGATTCATTTCTACCTGTTGTTTAGTTTCAGATTGAAGTTAGATCAGAGGAAGAATGATATTGCACTGAAAAAGGTAGATCAATCTAAGGTTCCCTCTGCTCATCGCCCTATTACTAGGAACATTCAGCCTTCTCGTAAGGCTAAGGTACTCTGTAGCAGACCCAATCAAAATCCCAATTATTAATTTCCTAATTTGGAATCCTAGGGGTATTGCTAATCCCGATACTTAAGGCGTCTGAAAAAATTGATGTGTTTGCATAACTCGCATATGCTTATTCTCTTTAAACTTTTCTAGATGCAGATATGCTTTCAAATTGGGCTTTCATAGACATGCTATTAATTTATCTAGCAAAATGTGGATGTTTTGGTATGATTTCTTAATTAAATGTTATAGTCTCTGTCTTGCTCACCAGTACCTTATTTCTATTTCACACAATTAGTGTCTGGGAGTTTGGTGACATGTTCTCTTTGTGTATGCACCTTGTAATTGACTGCTACATCAATCCAATGGGCTGATTTATGTAGCTTCTCAAGTTTATTACAAGGGCCTTAGTTAATTTGAGGGGATTTCAACGTTCTCTCTAATATGTCTAAATATGTCGGTATTGGAACTCCCACTTTAGGTGCTATTTCAGACTTTAATGATTTCATCTCATCATGTGCTTTGCAAGAATGTTCATTCACAAGCACTAGATTTAATTGGGCTCGTCGTTGGGAACGGCCATGTAAGGAACGTCTTGATCGCGTAATGACTAATCAAGACTAGATTGCTCAGTTCCATGGCAGTATAGTCCACCATCTATCTAGGTTCGGATCAAATCATACCCTTTACTGGCTACCATTTACATTCTACCACTTGACAGTTTTCCAAAGCTATTTAAGCTTTTGCCCATGCGGTTGAGACATAACCTTTTTACAGATGTTGTAGGTGAGGCTTGGTCTATACTTTATATAGGAAACGATATGCAACAGCTTTAATTCAAGTTGAAAAAGGTTAAGGAGTGATGCATGTGTTGGGTTTATAGGAAAAATTATCATAAAATTCATAAAATATCAAGTTTTAATTAAAATACTCAATTCCAAAACCACATATAAAAAGCAAGTATAACTATTATATAAGCATATGATACATTAAGTATCGAATCCACAAGAACTTATCAATTACTCCTACTCCCTCATCTCATTATTTAGCCAACAAATTCAAAAGATAAAGTAAATAAAGCTAATAATCTAGAGAATACATCAAGTCCACACAAGAAAAATCACAAAGATCATTAAGGAAAAAGAAAAAGGAATAAAGGCCATGTAAAAGGTGAAATCATCCAACACTACGTCAAGTAAGGAAAATAAACTTAAGTCAGTCAATTTTCAATTCAAGTACCAGTATTAGTCTTAATTATAAATTCTATTATCTCTCGAGTTATGAAAATCTTATTCCCAAGCCCAATTGATTGATATCCGTGCCAAATCAATCTACCCAAGAAAGTATTAAGTTCAACTTAATTATCAAAGGTATCCAAAAGCAACAATATCCGTATGTCTGGGCAATATCATCGACTTATTGATTACAAAGTTTTAATCTCCAATCTCATCTCTTCAGTCAATTGATGATAACAAATATTGAATTAATTAGTTTGGTGTTTAATCTTCTAACCCATTAATCTCTCGAATTCATTATAAAAAAGAATCAATCAATTGAATCAATTAATTAATCTCAAACAACCAATCCAACACATTTTTTTTTTTTTTAATCAAGCCGTCTTAGATGGCAAGGGGTTGGACGGACCCCTACCGGTTCATTAATAAAAGAAGAAATTCAATTTTAAAAAAGAAAACCCTAAGGAGTTTCCCAAAGAGAAGTACAAGATTGATCCCTCAGTACCGGAACTTTTTCTGCATCTTGAATACATAATGCTTTGAATATTAGCAGGCAAGGATTTGAAAGATAGGAATGTGGCATCAGTCTGACTAAACGAAGCACCTTTAGCTAAAGCATCGGCTACCAATTTTCCTTGCCGGAAGACATGGTCGAAGATCACACATTCAAAACAAGAAGCAAGCCATGAAATATGGCAAAGTAATTGGCACGCTATCCAGGAGAATCCCTATGACCTAAAAACATAAATCACTTGTTGGCAATTTGACTGAACTCTAATCTTGCACAAGCCAAGAGAGAGACAGCATTGAAGGCCAAACTGGACTGCATGCAGTTCAGCAAAAAGAGGAGCCCGTGCTGCTGATATAAACTTAGAATAACCATAAAGGAAGGTGCCATCACCTTTCCTTTTGACTACCCCCACTCCTGAGACAGAGGTATTCTGCAAGAAACTTCTATCAATATTCAGTATAATCTTATCAGAAGAGTGATGCCTCTAAGAAACAGCTACAAGCTTTGGACAGAAAGGCTTCTTAGGTGAAGAGAGGATAGAATAGACCGAACAAAAAATGAGGTAAAATGAAAAAAAGAATCAGTAGTGTACATACTCTCATCATACTTGCAAGCATTTAAAGCCTTCCAAATGACCCAACAATATCCCACGAATAGTAATCGCTCATCTTCATGAACCTTAGGCGATAAAGACCATCAGAACCGAATGAAAGATGCAAGAGGAAAATCATGCAAACCATCTCTCCAAACACCTAAACTCTGAGCTAAATTCTTCCAAACATGAGCTGTCACAGAGCAGGTAATCAATATATGATGAAAAGTTTCTTCATGCATATGGCATAGCGGACATCTTGAAGCTAAAGAAAAACCTAGGTTTGTCAAAGTAGAATCCAAAGTTAAGTAGGAATTCAAGAACTTCCACATGAAGAATTTCACCTGTAGCTGGACTTTAATTTGCTGAGGATCAAGTCACATAGAACTAGGTTGTCTATAATGTCGAACTACTGACCAAGCTGACTTCAGAGAAAAATTCCTGTCATTAGACGGAAGCCAAATTATTTGTCATTCTGGAACGCTAGTAGATCAGGAGAGAGGATTCTAAGAATAGCAAGAGCTAGATGACGATCCAGAATATAGCTTAGAAGAGAAGCGTTCCAATACCTATTGGAAACAAAATCAGAAATAATAGAGTCCTTAATATTAAATTGACGAATTCAATTTAGCAAGACGTCCCAAACCAGACCAATTATCATAGTAGAAGGAAATCTAGCTACCCAGATTGCGGCACATATCCAATATGTTGCTCCCCAACTTCTTGATATCTAATCATATGCCGCCAAACTGAAGAGGTAGCTGCCAACCTGCCTGGCTAGGGCAAGAGAGAATAGTTAATATAATATTTGAATTTGACGAATTTGACCCACAGAGATCCCTGAAGCTGGAACTTCCACCAAAGCTCTAGAGCAAATGCCTGATTTAAATTAGTGGAAGATCTTAAATTTAAGCCATTCTCCGCCCAAAGGAAACACAAAAGCTCTCAGGTTCTCCAATGTCATCTAGCCCCAAAAGCTGAATTACCCCAAAGAAAATTTCCACATAAACGTTCAAAAGCATGATAAACATATTTTGGAGGGTCAATGACATGTATAATATGTAACGGAATGGAAGATAATACAGATCGAATTAGCTGCAAATGGGTAGCCTCAGTATGGTACTTGAACTTCCAGCCCTACATCATGGTATATATCTTGTCAATCAGTGGTTGAAAATAAATTCTCTTCTTTCTTCCCTTAAACAAAGGACAACCAAGATAAGAAAATGGAAGACTTTTGTATAAGAATCCCAAGATCCGATGAACAAGGCTTTTTCTGTTCTTCGAAGATTTTAATGATAGTGTGAAATAACTTTTTAATGATAGTGTGAAATAACTTTTAGTCAAGTTAATCAGCTGACTAGAAGCATGTTGAAAGGCACCCAAGACTGTATTCAAAACAGATAAAGCCCTGCGAGAAGCTGTAGCAAAAATAATGGTGTCATCAGCAAAACTAAGATGAGTTACCAGAGTACACCTGCGAGGAATAAAGTAAGGAGTAAAAAGTGGAGAGGATAACAAGGAATTTAAACTCCTTCCTAATAACTCTTGAGCCAAAATGAAGAGAAGAGGGGACAAAGGATCTCCCTGACAAATGCCCCTGGAAGATTTGAAGTATCCACAACTTTCTCCATTGGCCAAAATAGAAAACCAACAATTATCAATACAATGACGAACAAGCAGCTGAACATAGTCATTAAATCCAAAGTATTTAAGAACTTTCAATAAATAAGCCCAACAAACTCTATCAAAAGCCTTGGTCGTGTCAAGGTTAATGACAACGTTGCCTCTAGGGACCTTTCTATCAAAAGAGTGAATGAGCTCAAAAACCAATAAATTATACTCTAAAATATTCCTACCCTTGATGAATCCCGTCTGATTAGCATAAATGAACCTTGTCAATATTTCAGCAAGCCGGTTAGCTAAGACCTTTGTGACAATCTTATTGCAATAATTGCAAAGACTGATAGGTCAAAATTCACCAAATAAGTTGGGAGCATCAATTTTGTGAATCAAGACAACGAGTGTACTCGTAAACCCTTTAGGGAAAGGTAGCCATGCAAAGAAATCTTTGATTGCAAGATGGACATCAAAAGCTATTAAGTCCCAGCAAGAGGTATAACATGTTACCATCTTGCGATCATACAATCACGTTACCGGCTGAATTAAAACATGAAACTATTCCCTAGATCACCTTATATGCGATGAATGAACCAAAGAAAAGGTAAGAAAATTACCCACAATGTTGTCTCTGTAAACAAAATTTTTTCTCCTTTGCTGAAGGCGCGATCTAGCAAGATCAATGCGCTTCGTTAATCACTAACCAGAGAAGATCAATTCGTCTATCAACCCTCTACAATCTCAGTGTGAGATTATCTCAATACAGTCCACACGAGGACTACACTCAAGCCACCAGAATTCTGTGCTAGCAAAATATAATCTCTAGCGGCTAGGGTTTTGTGTGAGAACTAGAAGAAGAAGAAGAGGAGAACTGATTGCAAGAGAAAAACAACCTTTTTCTCTAATGAATCAATCATAAAAAACATGGCATGCATATAGGGACATCATCTGTGTTTTGTAACCATAATCCATGAGAATAAGGATTCTTTAATTACCAATTACAATTGTAATCTTGTTAATTACAATATGGCCAACGAATTATACCTAATTATAATTCAACCGCAATAACTTCTTCTTTTCACAATTAACCCTGTAATGCTATCAAATAATATCTTGAGTACTTAATCATCTATTGTGTGTAACCTCTTAGGTTTCTTAGTCTATTGGTAGCAAAATATGAATTAATCTAAATATTTTAAAAATTAATAATCTTTAATAATTTAGAATTAACTTATTAATACTAATTAGGATTGATTTATTAATTCTCTAATTAATAAATCCATATTCAATAGATCATGAGTTGTATCTAGCAACACATCATGACCACTCAAAAATCCAGAAAGTCAAGTGTCTTGACTTGAATTTTTCAACAGCAAACATCAATATAATGAACTCATTTCACAATATAATATCTCATTCAGTTTGGTGTATGGGATTAGTGTCAACTCCCTCCAAAATATTTATTAATTCTGACCCGAATATTTTACTACTTGTTCCCAGTATTTATTATTCATCATGTGTATCAATTGAAACTATTTCCAATACACAATCGCCTTGGCTAAGGACTTCTCGAGCAGTGATTCTTACAAGTGGCTATGAGATACTCGCCCCTACTATTAGGAGTAGTGAATCCCTTATTGATCATTTCAACTACTTTCGTTCACTTCACGTTGTATCCAATATCCATCTGATGGATGGTCTTGTCAAGACTATAGAGATTGGAATAAAAGTAAAACGCTTAGTAAACAAATTAAAGTACCTTGGAGATCTCAAGTCTAAGAATACCTATACATTTGCTATGATAAGATTCTATCATTGGTACTAAATAGTTATCCATATGATTATCTTATAGTTAGGTCATTCAATGTACTTGTTTTAGTAATAAGCATTTACGTATTAACTTTGAGTATCACAATACTCACGGATGTAAGAACTACTGCCTAATCAAATCAGGAAGTATAGCACGTGTTAGTTTTAATGCATTAATGATGTCTTATCTCATTAATACTATGATTAGGAATTATTTAAATACGAACACTATATAGTGTACTAGGAATCTTACATTATGATCTCTATAATGATTTTTTTAATACAATGTTGCACTTGGAACTTTATCTAATAGTTATTTTACACGAAAAAATAAATAAAATAAATTGAAAGATAAAAAATGCATTATTTTTATTCAATAAATGTACAATATATATATATATAATACATGTGATTGCCTCTAACATAAAATACCTTCGAAAAACCATCCAGACTAGACACAGAATCTATCCAAGAGAAAAGATAGCCTTTTAATCTCCTCTAAAGAGGGGGAAAAAGAAAAAAAAAATGATTATCTTCAAGAGAAATCATATTAGGAATATTAGTACAAAGATAGGAGTGTAAATCCACACTATCTTCCTGCGTCAATGATGCGTGTTTTTCGTGTTTGGAAATAGTAATAAAAATCCACATAAATCAAGTTAAAATTAAAATGCCAAACATTAAAACCATACAATAGGGCAAGTATACTCATCCTATAGTATAAGAAATAGCAAGTATCGAATCCACCGAAATTTAGTAATTACCACTACTTTACTCTAATCTCATTGTCTAACCAAAATAAATATATGAGATATAACTAATTACACTACGCTAGTAGACCAATTAAATTTTACATAAGGAAGAGCCACAAGGTCACAAGTTTATCAAGGAATTAGAAAGAGAGAAATAACATGAAAAAAAGAAAATTTTCCTATTAAATACCTCAAAGTTGAGTACCCCTTAGATCCATAAATCTCAACTTTAGACATTGGTATGAGTCACAAATCAATCTTACTCTCTCTCGAGTTATGAGATCCTTAATCTTTAAGTTAATTAACCGGTATCTCTACTTAATCAACCAAACCCAATGAGGCATTAAACGCCACTCCCAATCCCTAACTGTAGAAAAACTCATGAACCCATTGGTTATTAGCCTTAATCCACAACCTCCCTCTTAGGTTAATTGAAGATGGCAAATATTAAATTAGTTAAGTGGGTGTTCAAACCTTAACTTTATCTCTCGAAATTATTAAGGGAGAACAAATAATTGAAGAAAATCAATTAACACCCACACAACCAAAATAACACAATAAGCACAAATAACCAATCACTACAGAGTAAAAATCATAGATCTAAGAAAAATGCATCATTCCAAAACATAAAAATAGGGTACAAACCTTTATTACAATTAAAAATCAAATCTTAATACAAAAATTACAAAGTAAAATAACAAGAAAAATGCTAAGAGAACACTCATAGACATGTTGTTTCTTTCTCTTCCTTGAGATCTCCTTGTAATCTTCTCTTCTTCTTCTTCTTCAAATCCCAAGCTCCCCTTCTTCTGTTGTGAAAACCTTTTCTCCTAGGATTCTTGAGAGAAAATAAAATCCAAGAACAATGTATTTTGAAGCTTGAAAGGGTTGCAAAAGGTCCATGGATCTACAAAGAATACACCGAATCTGTATTTCTGTAGCAAGTGGGCTACCCAAGGAAGTGACTTCCCTACGCCCCGAGGTTCTTCGGAGAAGAGGTGGTCTAGGGAAGTTTAAGTTCCCTAGGCCACCCACTCTTCTTCTCCTGGGCAACAAATTGTATACTGGAGGCCTAGGGAGGTTCCTTCTTCTAGCTGCTTTTATTCTGGCCAAAAACCTGCTTGCTCCTAGATGACCCAGAACCTCCCTGGATCACTAGTTTTGTGTCCCTGGGCCGCTAGCTTTGTTTTGGACTTCTTTAATTGTTTCTTTTTTCTCTTCTTTTCCTTATTTTTGTCTTTATTCTTTTCTAATTAGTATTTTTCAATTCCTAACAAAAACAAGATGAAAAGAGTGCAGTGTGTAGTGATTTAAGCAATAATTTATCACAAATAAAGTATAAAAACACTAGAAAATATATATATGATGAGCCCTCATCAATCAAGAGTTGAGAATAAAATTTCATATCTGTGTCTTTAATACTGCTTTGTACAATAACCAAAGAGCCTTCCCCATCCTGTATTGAGGTAATCAAGAGTTGCTTTCTACGACTTCGGCAGTAGGAGTGAAAAAAGGTAACACCCGCATCACCCTCCTTTAACCACTTTATTCATGATTTTTCATGCCAATAAATTTCTTAATTTTTAAGCTCAAAAGCTAGCTTAGTAGAAGATTCATGCCACAGCCAATGATCAAATGGAAGTCCAAAAATATCATAGCGAACTTAGGCAGTAAGCATAGCGTCCTCCAAGGCACAAATATTGTCAAAAATATTACCAAAAGTCTCTTTATTCCATACTCTCAAAGCATCCATCAAAAGCATTTGCATACCATTTTCAAAAACCAAAATATTCTATACTTTATCAACCACGACCCTAAACTCCTGATGTCTCAACCACATGCCCTAAAGCTTAAAAGGTTTCGGAACAATAGGGGGGAAGAATTTGCAACATAATCAGAAGAGGTGAGTGATCAAAGCCTTCCCTGTGTAAGTGAAAATAGGACTTGACCCACCAAATTAGACCATTGACCAAAAAGGAATAGCGATCTGCTCGGGGGAGGTTAGGTAGCAGGTAGGGAAGAAACTGAAAGAGTAATGGCAAATCTAACAGAGGGCCAAGAAAGCATTGGAATTGATGATATAAATGAGGAGAGCAAAGAGAGAAAACCTGTTGTAGAAGATGACCAATCGGCGGTAGTGAGGTTTCTTCCGGCGACGGCAGTGAGGTTTCTTCCGGCGGCGGCATTGAGGCTTCTTCCGGCGATGGCAGCTAACTATTTTTAAGCAATGGAGAGGAAGATATGCTTGTGGAGAGAGGAAGAAGATGGAGAAGAAATCTAAAAAGATTTATAATGAAGAGAAATTTGAGGAGAAATCTGAGGAAGAAGATGAAGCGAGGTTTATAATGAAGTTATTCGGGTGACCCGTGAATGCAAAAGAAAGTACAAAACACAGAACTTTGGAGGAAGAACATGCAGAAGAAAAGCTTGCATGCCTGTGAAACGCAGCAGAAGAAAAGTCGTCGACTGCGGGAAGAAGATGACTTCCTCGCCTTTGTGATTTGCGAGGTCCTGGACCTCGCAAATCACAAAGGCGAGATTGCACAGAATGCCAGGCAGCTTTGTCGGCCATTGTGCAGCTTTGTTGAATAGTACAGATCTCGCATTCGATGAATGCGAGAACCCAGGGAACCTCGCATTCACTGAATGCGAGGTACCCCCTTCCATGCGCCGATGCAAAATTCGCTCCTCATTTGGTCTTCGATTTGGATTTTGACCCAATTTGGTCAAAACCCCTTCTTTAAACAGTATTAAAGGCAACCGATTCAATAAGTCAAATTAGATGGAGGAATAGAATTTGTTAATTAATAGAATGTTGACAGCTATGGAGGAAGCAACATAAAATATAGACAGTAAAGTACGTATTATATATAATTTAATTATTTATTATGAAGAAACTATGAATTGGCTCTTCCAAACCCAATGTTCCAGGAGCATTTCCAAGTTGTATGGACGACTTCCACTGTTGGAAATAATTATTTTGGAAGGCCGACAAACTACATGCATCTTTATTATTATTTTTTCGGTTGTTTAATTATGTACATAATCATAGAAAAAGCTTTAAAATAGCAACTTTGAGGATCTGGTTTTGAGTTTGATCGTTGATATGGAAAGAATTATAGGGTGATTCTGAAATAATAATTTCCACCAGTGGAATCTACATTTTTACCCCCTTCTTTCTGGGTAGTGGGGTAAAAGGTGGGCGTTCAAGTTCTTCAAAATTCATTGGACTTCATCCATGTTGTTGTTTGAGAACCTGTAATAACTCTCAATGTGATGCCAAATTGTACCGCAGTTATCTATGAAAATGATATGAGATCTTTTTGTTCCCAATTCAATAGGTGAATTTATTAGCATCAACTACTTGAGATTGTAATTGAATTAGCATGTTGTTCCAATATAGTAATACAATCAATAAATATTTGTTTTATTATAATTTATTATTTTACATAATAGACTAATGTGTGTGTGTGTGTGTGTGTGTGTGTGTGTGTAGCTACAAAAGGCTGTAAGTGAGATACCTGACGTTATCCTTCACTACCACGTGACGCTTTGAATCTACACTTGAAATTAAATATTTTTGTGAATCCAATTAAATTTATTCCAGATGCATTACATGTTAATTCTTAACAACTTTCTCTTCAACCCAAAGTCCTAATCTCGATTTCACTGCATATTAAATACTTCACTCAAGGTTTAAGGTTGATACATCTCAATAGATGAAGGTTCATTGTTCTATGCAATATCTTTAGGTGCATTGTATGTAACAAGTTTATCTCATGAATAGGTGCATGAACGACAACTCCAAACATCACACATCTGCCACCTACCTATCGTTTAGGTGACACCAGCGAGATCCAGCTAAGGTAAGGAACTTCGTGTCGCGGCTCATCCACTCTGCTACGGTCTCATGACCTTCATTGCCTTTCCCCGTGCAAAGCGAATAGGTGCTATGTCATGCGTCGGTTTCGGGGCGGGAAGCCGATCGAAGTGTTGCTTTACTTGAATTTTGTTGAGGTTAACTAAATTTCATCTGGATTGAACCATTTTAAGGACTAAGTTATTGAAAAATTCAATAGATTTGTAGATTTGTATATGGATTTAAGTTGAAGGTTAAGCAAGTTACAGATTTAGAGCTGATGAGACATCTATTTCTTGATGAAATTAGCTGATATGATCCATCATGGAGGGGCCTTTATCATTTTTGTGTTTTGAATTTTGATAGTTGTGGTTTCTAGGCTTTAATCTTGCAGTTGTCTTTCTCTTTTATTCAATAAATTAATTTAGCTTCTTTAGAACTATTTAATATCAATTTGTGTGAGTATTTGGTTACCCCGCAATTTTGATTTGGTGCAAAGTTAGTAACCATGAAACCTTTTGGTCGGAGAAAGAGAAAGGCTGTAGAAATTCCTCCAGAAAACTATGAACCGAAAGGTGAAAAAGAGAAGAAATCTACAAACGAAAATTGTAGGCACAGTCAGGAACTAACAGGTTAGGCTGCTAAATGAAGTGTTCATTTCCGTGAAATCATTTTCTATTGTTTTCTGATTTGATACCCTAAATTTGTGTGTGTGTGTGTGTGTGTGTGTGTGTGTGTGTGTGTTTTTTTTTTTTTTAATTCTACATCTTATCTTCTAATAAGCTGACTATATGAATCAACCCAGTAGACAGGTGGCCAATTGCCCAAAGGAAAAAAAAGAATTGGTTAACTTTTCCTAAGATCTCTTATGGGTACACTAAAATTATGAAAGAGTTATTGTATAGCTTCATGGTTCTCTGTCATTGTTAACTCAAACTGTATGTTATAGTTTTCTTCTGCATTACATAAAGTTTTACAATTGTTATTGCTATAGCTCTGATAATCAATCTGTACTTGCTATGGCAGATGAAATAGTGGATCCAGAGAAAAGACTAAAAGCGGATCTCCAGAGCCTTAATTCAAAGGGTTACTGTTATCTGTTTTTGCTACGGAATCATTTTCTAGTAGCATTCCTTAAGTAGTTAATTTCTATTTATACATTTGCTATACCATGAGTATCCAGTCTTTCTAAATCTATTTCCTTCCACTGCCCAATCTCTTCTCTTAACCATTTTGCACTGCTAATCTGGAATATGCATGAAATACCATATTACAAATTATTTCATTGTTCATTTATTATCGCGTCTTTTATGATAGGTATTCAAGTAGAAATGGACTTGAAAGGTCCTGGAAATTCATGTGCCAAAAAGGCATCTTCCGGTAGAAGAAGAGGGAAAGGAAGTTCTGAAGCATCAGCAGAAAAGAAAGGTGGGCAAAGTTCTAGATCTACTTCGAAGAGAAAGATGAGTTGCATTGTTATTGTTTTAAGATTTTTTTTTTTTTAATTTTCAATTCTTCAAATGCGCTTTAGATATTCTCTGCACTATACAATAGCCGTGCTTGCTAAGGATATCTGTGTTTGTTTGTTTCCATGTATATAGTGCGTAAAAAATTCAGTATGTTATATCTAGATAAGCAATGTTATTTTAAAAATTCAGTATGTTATGTTATTTTAATTATTTGAGAGTAATGTCACAAAAGCTAATGTTGATACCTAGAATAGAAATAGGAAATGAACTATTCTTCTACTAATGTCTAAAAGTTCCTCTTTCTTTCCATTTCTGTTAAAATGAAAAGCTCGACTTTGGAGGCAAATAATGTTTGATGTTTACTATGAAAAAAATGAATCCTGCATCGTATTATTGGTTGGTAGAGGTCGCATAAGATGGGAATAGCTTAGGTACCTTTCCATTCTATGGTTATCGATCTTGATGAAGATTATGTTTGGCTGCACGATCATCACCTTATGCTATTTTCCACTTTCTTCAGAAAAAAAAAATTCATCACATAACGCTTGGATTTTTCCTTCATAGTATGTTTCCCTCCTCTAAAATTTATAAAACATTTCCTGTTAGAGAGGAGATTTTGAGGGCCTTCCTAAATTATGATCTTATTGATTTCCAAACTTTGGATTGTGCCAGGCATTTGTTATCATCATGTAGTAGAATGTTGGGATTGGACTACTAATCAAAGAGGGGATAATTGGGCTTGATTATTATGGTAGAACTGTAAGTATCAAAATCCTCCCTTACTTTTGATTTCATATTTTTATTCTTCATATGTAAATATAGGAGGAACCTGGGACAAGAGTTACAGGTTGGTAGGACACATAAGACAGATGGCCCTTTAAGTGTAAATTGTGGTTGACAGTATAGAACAAATTTGATGAAACTAATCAAATTAATTAATCTGGCGAAACTAAAATTGATTAAGTGTTACAAAAAGAAATTCTGATATTGAAATCACATGAATTCCTTGTATCTAGGATTGTTAACATTACAATCAAAGTCAAAGTTTAATCTAATGAAACTTATGAAAATCAGGAGAAGAAATAATAGAATATACAGTTGCAACCTTCATCTCCAAAGCTTCTGGTAAACCCACAACCTTATTTCTCTTCTTGATTGCTCTGCCTTCTATTGATGAGCGCAAAGCATAATTCATCACCCCTTCTAAATGACCATAACTGCACTATCATTCCTTCAGCCAAATTGTTATCCTTCACAACCTTATTCCAAGTAGTCACCAAAACATAATTTTCACTGACTTTGCCACTACTTTTACCTCCCATATCCTATTTCCTCAAGTTTATCATGCATTTATCAAAAGAAGGCTGAATCAACAATGCCTCTATGGAACCTTTTCTAGAAATTTCATCACCTGGTTTTAGTGTTTCCTTCTCCTTCTCCGTCAAAAAGTTGTTCCTTACTTGCTTAAAGGGTGTCAGAAAATGGTTTTCCCCTAGATTTACATCAGTCATATACAGGGTCTTCTCATAAACAAACACCATTACTTACTTGGAGGACTTACGACTACTATGAATTGTTCAAAGTTTAAAAGTACAAGTATGGAGTGATGAGGTATGAAAGTATTCTGTTAGAGTTAGATGCAGATTATCAGTAGTTCAAGGATGAGCTGAGGCTGAGGTCTTTTGTTTCTTTTATTTCACTTTTTGTTTGTCCCTTGTTACATTTGTTGCTTCTTTCACTATATAGAAGCTCAAGTCTTCAACTTTTTAAAAGCATTTTACTACTTCAGATATCAAACTACCATAGAACTTGATTTTGTTTTCCATTCCCATTCATATGAACTGCCCTCCTTTCTTAGGCTGTGGTAGGTTGATCATTTAGTGGCTGAGTACTTAGGGGTAATTTTAGGAAGAGTGTCTTTGTCATTTTGGTGGATAGATGGTATGTTTGTAAATTGCTAAACTCATTTATGGTCTTAGGATTTGTTGGAGGCTCTGAATTAACTGGAAGAAGAACTGAAAGACAACATTAAAAAATTAAAGTTCTTTCAATAAATACAAGCAGGAGGCCCTTCTTGGCCATCTTGATTGGTCCCCAATGCATGAAGATCCTGTATTCTGGAGGGAGAAAATTAAGAATTTTGAAGAGAATGATTTTCAGGTGCATTTATTTTTCTTATTTTGTCTTTTCAGTGTAGTTTATGATTACTTTCTTTCTTAACATTCTTCCCATTTTACTTCTCTACTACTAAACTAACGAGAATGTTAAAGATGGGAGTGCCCAGGTTGTCTTAACCAAGCTTGGGATAGACAATGGATTATAGGGGATTAATAATTCAATCCCTGCATCATCCTCGAACTAAATGAGCCCCTAAAACACGTGAATGATCACTTTTAACTTATTATTACTCCATTTATGCAAACCTAATATCAAGATATATTATTGTGGATTGTGTGAGTCCTCCTCACAATTTTGGAGCCATCCACAGATCCAAGAAGTTGATGAACCACGAGAATAGTGAAGTTTCAAAAAATGCCCTGCTCTGCATCCAAAGGCTTTTCCTGGGTGCTAAGTATGCCAGCTTTTTTTAGGTATAAGTTTCAAAGTTTCCTAGGTTGATCTTGAGGATATCGATCGAGAAATTAGAAATTGGTTGTGCAGTAGTTTGTGGTTTAATTTATTCGAGTATTGTATCTAAGGCCCATATTTCATTCGGTGTTTGTACCGTTGAGTTTGAAGAACTATTTATTTTGGCATTATATCGCAATTAAATAGATGTATAATAGAATCAGCAAGAAGCACCTATCTATATTAGAAAAATGCCTGGTAGCAGGGCCATATAAATGTTAAAAATTTCAGTTTTGACTTTATTAGACCCATTGCAACCTTCAATATAATCAGAAATAAGTTCCTTATTCTCTATCATATTTTCTTTTACTAGTTCTTCTCTAGCCTTAATGTCACTTAGACTGTGTTTATTACTTCTTCATAATGGATTCATATGTTGGAAGTGTGCGTGCAACTTTTGAACTGTTAGATGTTGTATATGCTATGATCAAAAGAAATGTATTTCCTATTTGGGGCTAATTGGATGACAAATCTTGAAAATATTGAATATTTCTGATTCAGGGATGTTGACACTAGTCTTCCTGAGCTTATGGTTAAATTTTTGTGACTTCTTCTTACAAGCCAGAATTGTTGAGCCCCATTGTCAAGAAAATAACAAGAATACCTAAAGTGGTGAGTAAAATTGAAAGATAAACTATGTCTGCTGATGTCTTTGAAGTTAAGAACCTTTCATATGAACTACTTCTGGGTGCTCAGTAAAATTTGCATAGAAAGGGGAGAAAGTATTTGATAGGATGATGCGAGATAGTAAAAGTTTTAAAAATTGATCCAGAAGTAGGAAATTATTTTGAGAAAGTAATTGTTGTTGGGATGCTATTTTCTGGACAAGATCAAGTTTGTTGTTGTGGTTTTTATGTCTAATAGTGCTACTTTTCAGTTTCTATTGAATAAAATGTGCATTTAAATACACAATAATATCATATTGTGCACCCAAATTTTTACATTCTTCTTATGGTAAATAGGAAAGCATTATGGACAATGTAAACATTTCTGTTGGCAACATATTTGGAGGAATACAAATTGTATGAGAAATCTACCATCAGAGAGACTTTAAAGGGAATCACATTCCAAATTTCTACAAACTCCTCTTTCCAGACAAATACACATGATGTATGGTGAGGAATAGAAAATATTGTTCACTTCATCACCTAAACCTTGCACCGATTTTCCTATCAGTACATAAATTAATTTATGAAAAATGTACATTTTACAGGCAGATTTTCTATACAAATTGATTGGGGATTGAGCCAGTCTTAAAGGAGATGGCTCTGAAATTGTTCTCGACATTTTTTGTGGAATAGGAACTATTGGTCTTACACTAGCCAAAAGGTTAAAACTATTAGTCCTTCGAGAAGTAAGTCTATTGTTTTACAATCTGAATAATATTTAATCCTAATTCATTTGATCAAGGTGGGGCCATGTGTATGGCTATGAGGTTGTAAAACAAGCCATCTCAGATGCATGTCGTAATGCTCAATTGAATGGCATTTCCAATGCAACCTTTGTTGAAGGGAATCTTAATAAAATTGATGAGAACTTTGACAATGATTTTCCTAAGCCAAATTGTTATTTTGATTTAGAACTCTCTTGGAATGGAGTACTGAGGCTCTTTTTGCAATTCTGAAAATAGTAGTACTCAAAAGTTAAAAATAAAAACTCCAAAAAGTAAAATGAAAAGTAATTGGAAATTCTTTGGTTTGAATAATTTTTTTTGTAGGCTGCATAGCAAAGTCCATAGACATTCGTTTATATATATATATATATATATATATATATATATATATATATATATATATAATGCAAATATGCTCATACAGTTTTTGCTCATATTGAAATTTTTTAATGCTTAACAAATAATTATGAATATAGGTCCAAAAAAAATATATTTTTTATTCTCAGAAGATGTTATCAATCTCACAACACTATAGTTCATTGTTTACAAAAGGGAACATCATAGTTTTCTTTTATAATGAATTTAAATTCGACGTATAAATTTACATTACCGGACACTTATAATATTCCTACTATATACATATTATAGAGTTAAAACCCCTATAATAATGTAGCCAGCAAAGCAATACGTTCCAAATTATGACATTTGAATTTTTAAGTAAATAGAAATTTACAATATCTATTTTTATGCAAATACATTTTACCAAAACAACTTAACACAAGCTATACATTTATTCAATGAAATCAAGAATTTAGTAAAAATATTCATATTCTATATGAATGTTTGAATATTTCAGTGCTTTCATTTTTCTATTTTATGTTCATTGATAAAATTAAGTACATTATTAAAATTTTGAAATTCAATAAATGAGAAAGAGTTGATTAAAAATAAAAAACAAAAACTATAGGTTAAGTTATTGCAAGACACTCTCAGTAAGGTTGAGGAATTAAAGAAACGGTATGACGAAAAAATTGTGAAATGTGTGACACAAATAGTTTGAACATGTTTCATAGGTATAGACCTGGAAAATTACAACATATCATATTCATGCATTGTCTAATAATTTTCAATATTAAACACCCACGTTATTTGTTGTAAGTACATACTATAAAAGATATTGAATCAGTAATTGTATTAGGTGAATATTATGATATTTTTAACTGATATATGTTGAAAATTATAATATATTGAATATATTATTGATCAGTACATAAAGAAGAATTATGAGTAAGCTTGAGTTATGGCAGTAAGGTTGGGTGAATATATTTGAATATATTAACATAAAATTTTAAAATTATATGTTATTATACACAATATAATTTCAACTATAAAAAATGATTTATCCTAAGCAATAATTAATTATAGTTTTATATTTGGTTAAAAAATTTGTATAAAAAAATACAAGGACATAAAAATAGATATTCCATAAAAATAGAAAAAAATCAAACTAAATTTAAAATCCAAATAAAAAAATAACTAAATTAGACACATGAATAAATAATAAATAAATCTGAATAAATTTTAGATTAAATAGTAATAAATTTATAATAAATTAATTAATAAATAAAAAATCAAAATGAATACAAAATTTATAAAATTAACAAATTATAATAAAAAAATTTATTAATTCCGAATAACGTTCTAACTTTCTACCTAATTTATTTATAATAAAAAATAAAAAATATATATAAAATATACAGAAGGAGATAAAAATCTTATGATAATTCATTTTTAATTACGAAGTATGCGTAACAACTGCATATAAATTACTAACCCTTGGAGGCAGTCAATAACGCTTTTGGCGACTTTTATTAGATATTTTTGTTCGATTTGAAAGTTGGTGATATTTTGCTGTACTTTTCGAATAATTAATTAACGAAAAAGCAGCCAATATGTACGACAGGGAAAAGATTTTATTATAGGATGATGTAAGATCTGACAACTTGCTTATATACAGTAATGCAAATGATGACTGAATCTCCAATATGTCAGGCCATAGCTCGAATATTTCTTGTTTTTAATTGTTATGTATTTTCAAATTTCAGTGGGAAGCATTAGCGATTTATTATTTGATTTAAATTGAAAAATTAAATTAAATTAAAAATAAAAAATTGATTATATTCAGATCGATTTTAGTGAAATTCAATTTGATTCCATTCGATTTTAAAATTTTAATTTGATTTGATTTTGAAAAAAAAATAAAAATAAAAAAAATTAAATTTTAAAATAAAAAACCAGTTGAACACCGAACCTTCACAAATCAGTTTATACCGCTCTGTACTTATAAAAATGCACAGCACCCCAGTTGAAGTGTATACTCTTGTCTCTACCCGAGTTAAGTTAATCTTCAAATGGTTTCTCAAGTTGGAGTTCCGTTTGGAGTTTGAATCCAAAGACACAGGTTCAAGCTTGTGAATAAGAAAATTATTGATTTGAGTAAGTTTGTACAAGAATTTAATTTTTAACGACTATTCAACTTATATTTTATTTAGTTTGCAAAGAAAAAAGAAAGGAAAAATAGTACTTTTACTTTTATCATCTTAATTATTTAGTTGAATAGACCGAAAGTAAATAAAATTTTTTTATTTTTATTATATTTATTACTTTAATTATTAAAAAATAAAAATAACGTGTTTTATCTTTTATTTATATTTACATATCAATCCTCCAAAATTAAGTAGGAATATTTGTTAATATATAGAGGAGTTACTTTCCATCTTAATTTCCTTGCATTCTTAATTTATTTCTAACCAATTATTTTTTGCCTCTAACTTTACTATATTTTTTCAAATGCTTTTTTTTCAACCAAATATAGTAGTATTAAATTAGATTTGGAACTTCGGTGTTGAGTCCTAATGTTTATTTTAAAGAAATATTTATAATTTTATTTTATTATATTTTTATAATTAATTTCTCAACTCAAGTTTCTAACCTGATCAATCGCTAACTTACAATTTCTGCCATGTCAAAATCATGACTTACGCAACGTCACATTTTTACATCCTACACGGGCCACCAAGTGGCAGACACCATGCAGAAGAGGTGATAGCAATTACTAGGTTGTGAATTTGACTGGAGAACCAAAATGCCATACGACAAGGAAAATAAAACAATATCCCAAAGTTGGGGGCAGCTCATCGCAAGCAGGATAGGGGTCAAACACTTGCGCCGCGGAGATAAGTATCTGTTGGCCCTTCAGTGCGCCAAAGAACTCGAGAAATAGTATACCATCGAAGAGGAAGAGGCAACCAGGTAGTCACGTACTCGTTTATTTTGGCTCGCCGGAAAGCTTTTCGGTCTGCGCCTTTCAGATGCGGAGCGGCCAATAGATTTGTGAGCACAGTTGGTCTCCCGCTCAGGACCCACCACTGCCTTATGTTTGTTTACATTCTCTTCATAGCAGATGCAGCCATTGCTGTGGATTCGCCAAATCTTGTGGTTGACGGTCTCACGGTTTGGAAGTGAATTGACTAACCCACAAGCGTACACGACAACATTTTTGTGATGGGCAAAGCTTTGCAGGAAACTTCCTCCGTTGCCTGCGCTGGAATTTTCGTAGCTCGTTTTGTTGAAGGGTGCATGGGAGTTGTATTCTTATTTCTATATTATTTTTTAAAATAAATAATTTTATTTAGATGAATTATTTTGGTTGGAAGGATAAAGTAAGCAGAGGTTCACATTATTCATCCTACTAAATGGAGTCAAATACTAAATTTTGGATGAAACTGAAGTGCAAATAATTCTGTGTACAGTTTCACAAATATTCAATACAATAATGGCCGTATTTGAAGCAGAAATTGCTATTAAAGATATATATTTATCATGATCCATATAATATTACAACCATATACAAGACAGCTTGTGTTGTCTTAAGGACCCCTAGAAAAAAGTTATAAAGAGAAAAAATAAATAAATAAATGCCATCAAATGGCTACTGTAAAGAGCAAGAGATTGCTAAAAATATATACAAGATTATCGAATATCCGATCTTGTTCATGCTCCTCTCTTTTATTGTCTGGCTGGATAAGAGGGAGTCAAGATCTTTTGTAGTCACCTCGACTCCTTTAGAATACCAATAAGGAATCCTTGATACCATAACCCATCTTCTCCAAGTTTGGATTCACAGCAAATTGGATCATGGGAGGAGGACCACAGGCCAAAGCAAGAGTTGTGTCTGAAGCAAGAGGAATGTGTTCTCTCAAAATGTTCTCTGTGATAAATCCCAAACTGTATTTCCAATCTTCTTTGATTGATTCTTGAACCACATACCAAATTTTGACCCTTTCAGGGTACTTGTCAGCCCATGCATCAAGCTCATCCTTAAGCAAAATATCATCCTCGGTGCGATTTGCATACACCACATACATCTCTGTAGTGTCCCCTGAGTCCTTCAAAATTGCTTTCATCACTTGATAAATTGGTGTAATTCCTGTTCCACCAGCAAGCAAGGCTAATTTCTTGGCAAACTTGTGTTTGCCATGCACTGCAAAGTTGCCTTTCCCAGTGTATTCGATATGTCCCAATGGACCTTTCACTTCAAGAAATGACCCTATTGGCAGCGAGTCCAAGTACTGTGACATGAGCCCGCCATTTGGAAATTTGGGGTGAACTCCTTTGAAGTATATCTTCACAACTAGCTCAAAGTATCCAACTTCATCAACTCCACTTGTCGGGGTGTAGGCCCTCATGCAAAGCTTTTCATCAATAGTAGCACAAACGAATATGTGTTTTCCAACTGGCAATCCCAGCAACTGATCCTCAGATGGCAATGCAAAGCGAAATTTTCTCACATCATGTGAAATTGAAGTCTTGTCGACGAGTTTGCAGGGGATTTTCTTGCCTGGAATAAGTGCAACACTTCTTTCTGGTGCAATTTCAGTGATTGGAGCTAAATGGCCGACATTTGAAGCTCCATGGACTGAGTTGTTCGGGGACGATGTAGATGATGAATCGGAAGCATACCCCGTGGTTATTAGCTCACCAATCCTGAAGTCTTCCAACAGTTTCTTGGCTTTGTCAGAGTGGATGGCTTCGAATTCCTCGGTACAGTCTGTGCCGGCATTGATGAGAATACTATCGGTGCCTCCAGGATGGTCCTTGAGGAACCTAGTGCAATCATAAACATGACCATGAACGATTATCCAAGCAGAGTCTGCTGAATTATGCTTCTTAACCTCAGACATTGAGAACGTCTTTGAAGTAGTGTTCATGAATGGTGAGGAAACACTCTTCTTGAGGATTGAACTTGCGTCTGAAGATTGTTCAAGGTGTCTCTCCTTAGCCATCCATCCACCAGATTGGTTCCCTGGTTTAGTTGGATGCTCAAATACAATTCCAATCTCCCCTCTGTGTGGTTTGCACACATTGGTTTTCACTTTGAACCAGCAATTGTTCATCATTCCCTGCAAATATGTAGCACAAATATTAGCATTACAACTTCAAATTCCACCAATACATGTAGTAAGTAAAGAAATACTAGCGATGCCAATTCCAAATCAAATTATGTACGTACAAGAATAAATGCAAAATAACGAATTCTTGTATAAATAAATTTTATATACATAATCAAATTACGTGTATATATATATATATATATATATATATATACATATATATGTATATATACATATTCGAAGGGCAAACAAATGGCTAGGCCCCTTAAAATTACAACGTATAAGAAAGCCGGAATTCATCTCCAAAGTTAAGATGATATTTCAGTTTGCCGAAGTCTCATGGAACAGCTGGATCAAGTTAGTTTTGATGTTTTGCTATACCGAAAGTTCAATATAATAGCTGACAGTTTAGCTAAGTAAGGATGTCAGCTGGATCGAACTCAAGGCTTGAGAGTGGAACCACCTAGTTTTACCTTTCAACCTTCGATCAATCGTATTCTATGTATACACGAAGGGTGGGTTCCATCAAAAAAGAAAATAACGAGTTGTTTCATTCAAAAAATGAAAAGAGCACTAAGACATAAATGGACTTCATGCCGACATGACTAGTACGTAGATGTGCTAAGCGGACTAGAAATAGGAGTCGCGTGATAATTTAATTATGAGTGTAAGTAAATAAAAATTTATTTGAGATGAATTTATTTAAATATAATAAAAATTTATTAAATATGTAAAATTTACGTGAAATCAAAAAAAGAATATAATATATTATAAGTATATAACATTTATCATGAAATAAAAATTATTTTAAATTAAAATAAAATTTTAAATTAAGTAAAGGTTCTATCCGAATATTACCTTAATTTCTCAAACACGTGAAATTCAATGGGGATAACTGTCAAACTCTACTTCTGATTGGTTGTTTTTCTTTAGTGTTTAGGAAGGTTGGTGGAAGCCCAAGTGGGCAGTGGTGTTTCATTCCGATAGACGAATGTACTTACCTACACCAAAAATCAACTATATGCATAAAAAATCTATTTTTTAAATAAATTTTTAGTATGATATTTATAAAAATTAAATTTATTTAAATATATTCTAATACATGTATATAATAGTACGTGTAAATATATAATATTTTTATAAATAAATATATTATTTTCAAACATTAAAAACTCTCGTTATAAAGAATGTTTTATATATATATAAAGAGAGCTGTGAATAATAAAATAAGAATAAATAATAATATAGATATAATATAATTGTATCATTTATATTTAAAAGAAATTTAATTTCAATATAAAATGATGTAAGCAAGCATAAAGTTTGTTGTGAAGACCATACCATGACATTCCAAATGAGCTTCTCGGGCTGTGTGTTGAGGGTTTCATCCCAAGCTCGAACAGCAATCTCTTTAGCACCAAGCAGGTCGAGGACCTCCATCTCCAGAGACCAGAAGCACCAGCACCAGTATTTGCCATACTTGTTAGGCTTCTCGGGGTGGTCTAAGTTACACACGTGCCATGTCTCTCCCCCATCCAAGGTCACTTCCACCCGAGTCACTTTCTTCCCTCCACCTAGTACGAACAACACGCGTCAGTCATAATATAAGGTGATTGTTTTACAAACAAAATCTCTCATTTTCAAAATTTAAGTAGAAAAATTTTATACGGACTTATAATATAAAACTATCAACATCAAAGAATTAATAGAATCAAAATGGTGAATCTACAATTTGAAAATTATTTTATAGATTCAATGTGGTCCTCTCTTTCTTTTCTTTGTTTTTTGGGAGGGGAGAATCTTTTGACTGATCCCATGAAGATGCGGTCTAAAGCATTTTCTTTGACACTAAAAAAATACTTATAAAAGGATGGTTGCTGTGCAGCCTCAGATGCTGGAAGCAACCTAATATTCTGGAACTAAATTAGTCAATTCCTGGCGTCATTACTACTAATGCATGAATATATATGATAGTGCAATTTAATTGATGTTATTCGTTTCTAATTCCCCATTAAAAAAATAGATAGTGCAATTTACGGTTGTATTAAAGCAAAGCTTAGGGGACATATTTGATTTATAATCTCACCTGTTAAAAACTAATAGACAAAGTATATTATTAAATTTTAAATCGTATGAACAGGTTATAGTATTATTTACCGTGCATAAAGTCAGGTAACCTACTACTGTCAAGCTAAAACAAGGAAAGTTCCAACTTTTGTCCCACATGGAAAAATTTACATGGCTATGATTTATTGCAGGATACACTAAAGGAGGGATCTAGGGTAATGGTTATAACTAGGGTCTTCTATTTTTATCTACCCTGTTTTCAAGCAAATTGTTCAGTTCATTTTTCACATCTTGGTATAATTTTTGCTTCCAAGTTAATTTAATTTAGGTCTGTGCACATCAAACAGCCCAACGAAATTCCAAGAGCCAACTCAAGTTCCATAAAAGGATCCCCAAGTCGAAAAGTACGATGTATTTTAAAATTGTTTCCTCTGCATGTCTCGACATAGCCTCTGAGGCTAGAAGGACTATAAACATGTATACTCACAGAAAAACAGACATATAATGTATATATACAATATCCAATAGGTATTTAATCTAATATTGAATAATAACTCTTACAGATCTAACAAAAAGTAATTTGATATTGTAATATTTAATCCTTATTATTTTTTTAAATTCATAATTTCCTGTAATATTTTTTACCACTGAATCCGCAAACTGATTATTTTTTTTTCTTTTTACTTATTTGCTATTTATTATCTAATATAAAAAAATCAATATTTCTATTTTGATAAATATATCCGACTGCAACAATTTCCATGGTTTATCACCAAGTAATAAAACAACTTAATTAAATTTATGATCGTCACTCGATGAGAAAAAATATCCCCCATTTGAGTGAAACGGTTTCTTGTTCTGGCCTTTGATTGGATGCTCGGAGCATACCGTGTGAGATCAGTTACATTAAGTGGCCTTTTGATGTCTAACCAGGGCTATTTTGAATAATAGAAACAAAGTTATGGCTGGGATTTAACAAACTCACCAGAATAAGCATAGCCCCTCAACGTGTAAGGCACCTGAGTCGTCCACGAATTGATTGGCAATATCTCTTCATGACACGGCGTTGTAATCACCGAGTTTATGTTGAGCTCATTGATGATGTATTCCGGCTTGTACCACCATGCTGTACACAAAAACACAAACCCGCAACTTGCTCGTTATTGTCACCTTTCAACAGCCAATGATCTTGACTATCTTACTGGGTTTTTTGTGTTTCAACCAATCACAAATCAATGCACACGATTTTTTTTTTGCTTTTTTTAATTTCGGGGGTTTAATTATTAGAAAAGTTGGGGGAAAAAAATGCATGCAGCCATGGCCATACCTTCAGCGTTGGCAAGTTCAGCATCAACGTGGGAGGGCAGAACTCTGTTATCTTTGAAGTGATAATGACTATCGGATTCTTTCGTGGTGACGATGATGCGTTTGAGCCATTTCACCATTCTTCCACCAATGAACCCTGGGATTATCATTCGCACGGGGAATCCATGGTCGGGTGTTAATTTTTCTCCATTCTGCATGTAGGCAAGAATGATATCTCTCGATGGATCCATTGCATACTCCTTCTTAATGCATGTTCCGTATTTTGATCCGCCGCCACCTGGCAATTCCTCCGCCCCCTCAAAGCAGACGTTGAGTGCTCCCTTCTTGCGGCTGTAAATGCCACACCGCTTCAAAAGGGCCCGTAATGGCACCCCACGCCATACTGAATTTGAGATAGCTGCAGCCCCCCAGTTGAAACCGATGGTTTGTTTAACCATGTTTTGTTCTTTTCTTCGGTTCCCGGCGCACACGAGTGTCGCCGGAAACTCCCTGTGTGGGAACTCATTGATCAGCTGCTCCATGGTGAGTTTCATAGGACGCTTCACAAGCCCACAAATCTCCACAGTCCAGTCAGCCCACGAGCCTTTAGGGACTGGGCCGTGGTTGCGGACGTAGTGAAGTGGTACAGGAGTGATGAAACCATGGTGCATCAGCCTTGTCAATGTTGGCTCCGCGTTGAACGGGTGTTTCCCGGTTAGTCGAACCATTGAAGAATTGCGTTCAATCCAATTATCAGCTGTTGCTTCATCTCTTGAATCCAAAGCCGACGGCTCCAACTCGGCGTTGCCCTTCTTGATTGCAACTGCATATTCATTTTCGTCGTCATCATCATCTTCACTCGATGAATAATCAATGTAAACATTAGCAGGCTTCTTAGCATAAGAAGCAATCTCATGGGTCGCAGGAAAGTTGCAGCCACGAACGGGAGAGTCAGAGCGGTGGTTCGGGCCGGGCTTGAAACGTACAACACCCCCCAAGCCCGGTTCAAGGCCGCTAAACTGCCGCTTTTCGACAGAGGCCGCCATTGATGACTAGCTCAAGAGGGTGGAAAAGGAAGGAAGAGAGTTGTTTCACCTCCTCTCTCTTTCTCTATGAAATTTTTTGCTTCCTTTACTTTCGTTCTTGACAATGTTTTGGGAGCCAAGTTGATGACTTATATAGAAACGTCGAGGAGTCTCCCTCCCCTTGTTTCCAACGTTCCAAGCCCATGGTAGGGCCCAGCCATCGAACCATTGCGTTTTATTCGCAGTAACATCATAGAAACTACAAAACACAGATCCATGTGCTCCGACTTTTTTTTTTTTTTTTCCATTTTTTGTGGTGATTTTAGTGGTGTAGGGAAGTGGTTGGCTAGCCCGGTGGTGGGCGTCGTTGAAGCAGCAGTATTACAGTGCGGTCACGTATGTATGGCCTGGATTGAAGCCGTGGCTGCTGGCTCGCAAGCTGGCTTTGGGTTCAACATCACAGTTAGCCAAGAATGTTTTTGGATAATCGGCGAGGTCGCGGGACCTTTAATTACTAGTGTCAGTTATTATTATTATTATTATTATTATTATTATTATTATTATTATTATTATTATTATTATTATTATTATTATTATTATTATTATTATTATTATTATTATTATTATTATTATTATTATTATTATTATTATTATTATTATTATTATTATTATTATTATTATTATTATTATTATTATTATTATTATTATTATTATTATTATTATTATTATTATTATTATTATTATTATTATTATTATTATTATTATTATTATTATTATTATTATTATTATTATTATTATTATTATTATTATTATTATTATTATTATTATTATTATTATTATTATTATTATTATTATTATTATTATTATTATTATTATTATTATTATTATTATTATTATTATTATTATTATTATTATTATTATTATTATTATTATTATTATTATTATTATTATTATTATTATTATTATTAAGGAAAGTGTCAGTTACTTAAAAAGGTTCCTTTATATGTTACCATCCATATATATTATGTTTAAATAAAATAATTATCATACTTTCTAAATAAGATTTATTTAGCATTATTGCTCCAATTAACAAAACTATTATATCAATTAAGATATATCTTTTCTTTTTGGCTTTTTCCACTCAATTAGAATATTTAATTTTGGTCAATTAGGAAATAGTTGCATTCAACATTATTTTCTAACCTAAAATTTCCAAAACTAAATCTCTTAATTCAGAGGAAAAGGGAAAGATATAGGGAATTAAATAGCAGTATTGCCCTAATTGATTTGTTAATTAATGAAATTACTTAAAATAAAATTTTAATTCTAATGACCAATAATTATTCTATTTCAATTAGATTTTATGAAAATAGCATAGATATAATACATGGATTAATTGTCATATATATTTCAACTTATCTAGATTAAGCTGTGGTTAGAGGTACACATTTGAAAACCCTACTACCTCCTTCATTTCTATTTTCAGATGCTCAAAAACAAATAACTATTTTTTAAAATAAGCTTATATTCTATTTAAAATTTCAGACCTAAACTATTTGATTTATGAAATAGAAGTTGCACTAAATCATATATCCCACTAAACTCTCTAATTAGGAAGGGTAAGATAGTGATTTAACTATAATAAAATATTTTATCAAGTCAAAATCAAACATTTAAATCTAGCAATTTGATTCTCCTTACAAAAAAAAAAAAAAGGAAAACAACTATTTTGGTTGATAAAGTTTGCTTCCTACGATAGAAGTGAACGACGATATCTATTTTCACTTCTGTAGCCCTATCATGCGACTGGCGTTAACTATGAAAATTCATCTAAAATTTTACTAAAATATTTGAATTCCTAGGGGTAAATCTAAATTTTTTTTCTAGAGTTTCTACGAGATTAATTTGTAAATATTATAATAGAATATGGGAACATGTGGAATATATATCGTATGTTGTTTAGGTAACTCATTACCATCCAATAAATGTCAATCCTAAATAGAACAAAATTAAAAATTTAGAGTTATGAAAGTTACATGAAGAGTATATTAGAGAATAATATTATAATTTTTAGAAAAATTAGGAAGGGTGAAAAGTAATATTTAAAAACATATTGTTTTAAATTTTTTATTTTTTAAAAATATAAAATTTTATAACGTGTTGGGATCCCGCTGTGAAGATCCTGTCATTGACCCCAAGTAGCATCATCTCATTTAATTTCTTTTTTTTTTCTTTTAAACAAAGTCTTGGAAGGCTTGTTAAAATTGGCTTCTAATTGACAATTCCTAAGATGCAACCTCCCATTTTCATTTCATGGTTTTTTGACAAAGTTTTGAAAGGCTTGTTAAAATTGACTGCCAACGAACAATTCCTTAGATGCAACATCCCATCTAATTCAAGGTATACCCGCGCTTATAATTGACATTCATGCGTACACTGGCTAAACTAATCTTACACTTCACATAACCATAAGCCACACCACATAATTGGAAAAAAAAAAAAATCAATTTGTGTCTAGCTAATTATCAAGTCAGAAATTTTATATGCAAGTTTGCTTGAGGATTCTTTTCTTTTTAATTTTTTAAATATTTAAATCGAGAGAAAATTAAGTGTCTAGTAAAATATAATTTAACTAACTGATCAAGTAACTAGTCTGTTATTCTCAATAAATTTCTATAATTAGTTATTTAATTAGATGTTGTCAAAGTTGTATTCGAAAACAACTATCACCCAATTTATGGTCAAAATTACTAATGTAGTATACAACATATTATCTAACATAACATTATTATGAATCAAGCCAAAGTGAAAGTAGTATCAAATAATCTAATGTCATCAACTTGGAATTCATGCAACTGTCTTAGTATGGGAAGATTAGTGGAGCCTAGACTTTGTCTTTGTGCCACGTTTCTAAAAGTGCAAGGAGCAAGATATTCTTGACCATACATTGAATTAATATTGTGCTGCCTTTCAATTATGGTGGAAAACTTAATTTTTTCTTGTGTGAGGTTAGTATCAAACGAGCCCAGATGGGAACTTCCCCAGTTTGCAAAGTTCCCAGTGTTTCATGCATTGTTTTGTTTGCCCTTTTCGATCGATTTGGGTTGCATGCCTTCTGGGAAATTGAGGTTCAACTCTTCTAATGAAAGTTGCGTTTTGGTAATGTTGTCCTTTTCTTTTATCTACAGCCTATAGTCCCTACGTTTTTTGTTAATTTTTTATAAGTATAATAATTTATGGTTTTGAAATATCAAAAATATATTTATTGCTATTTTTCTTTAAATTTTACTCTTATTTTTAATTATTGCATTAAATAATGATATTAAATAATTTTTAATTTTTAAATTAACTATAAATATTTCTTAGAACTTTACTTTAGTTTTTTTTTTTTTCAAAATTTTATAAATTTAAAAATTTTCATAATCTATATACCAAGACCTTAAATGGCACGGAGAAAAACGGACCGATTTGCAGTTTTTCATGACAATCCTTCATCGTTTTTCATCATTGATTTCGCATGCACAATTGTTTTTTTCTGTCTGCCCCAATTTTTATGCTCAATTCTCGCATATTAAATCAAGTCCACTAATTAGTTTGTCTTTGAGAGTGGAGTTCATTTCCGGGATTCATTACTGCCTTTTCCGTCAAGTATTCTAAGACTATTTTTATAGTTCATGTCCTATGTATGTACCAGTGGGTTGTAGATGGTTATGTTTTCATTCGTATTTAATGTTGTTTAGGAATATCTATAATTTTTTTTCATAAAATAAAAATTTTTAATGTGATCATCGTGAAAATGAATGTAGAATATAAGATATTGAGTTGCTCATGCAATTGGTAGTTACCAGAATCTGATAGGATTTGTAATCGTAATTGATAGGTTAAAGATGTACGTAGAACGATCTAAATTAAACTATATATGTTCATACATTTTTTTAGTAAATTGATGTTATTTGAATAATACATTTGTAGTCGTGACCTGTATGTGTAAAATTGCTATCCAATTTGCGTATTGAAATTGTGAATCCGGATCACAACCCTAGCAGAATCGGCCATGGTCGAAGCAGATGCCAATTTTTGGAGGCCACAAATGGCGATCAATTGTTTGATAAATTGTCAGATGTAAATTTATAAATGAACAAAAAATTCAAATAGCACCTCAAATATTTAAAATTTCAAGTTTTACATCTAAATTAAATAACATTCAAAAGTGTGACTCATACTATTAAAATATCTCGATCTTACACTTTTATCCAGTTTTATTATTTAATTATCTTTTCTGTCGATTACGTGACTACATTTTGTTCTTACATAGTACTATATGGATGCCAATTCTTTTCCTTCTAATAGAACCGATAGCCTACTTTTAAAACATTTAGACTCTTTTTTCCCGTTTTCTTCCTTAACGTACCTTTGTTTTTTAATAATGAAATAAAATAAAATAACGTGGCACTATAATTTAGAAATACCCAGAAGTTAAGTCCTCCATTATCCACTTGTCATTGTGGGCGGGTAAGCATCTTTAGAATCTCATGGACTGACAAGAATCTTGAAAGAAGATTCGCAAATCGTGGTAATAAATAAGGAAATCTCGATATTTTTTCTACTACTAACAAAACAAATATTTATTGATTTCGTACTTTATGTGAAAAGTAAAAATTCAATATGTGAATTGTGGGTGTTGATTGATCCCAAAATATTTAGTAGATCCATAGAAATCATTCTCTTTTCTTTAATAGACAAAAATACATTCAAAAGATACCACGTGAAAGATATGTGATCGACAGAAAATGTAGTGAAAGGATCAAACTTGACACAAAGTATAAAATTGAGATATTTTAATAATATAAGTGTTACTTATGGATGTTTTTTAGTTTATATGCAAAATTTCAAATTTCAAATAGTTCAAGTGTTATTTAGATTTGTTGCCCTTTATAAATTGATGAAATAGTTTGTAACCAAATCATTCGATCACATAAAATACCAGTTGCGCTTTTCTATTTCAACCAATTCGTCGTAACTCGGTGTGCAATGTCGTTATCAAACTCTCTATCTTTTTGAATAATATATCATAGATATCGAAAGTAATCACCTATCGGTATATCTCTACCATCTGAAATTACACTCTAAGTTATTTTTTTGCTACTACTGAACTTACATTTCATATACTCTATTTTACTTCTATTAATTCTAAAACTCTTAGATTCCAATGAATCTTGACAATCATAATGCAAAATTTAAAATATTTAAATTTTTTTACAACACTTAATTATTTTTAAGTTACAAAATTTAGAAGAAAAATGATAAGCTCGAATTTTCTAATATCAGCCGCAGTTGCATTGGTCACCAATAAACACACACACACACACACTCTCTATTTTCTTCTTATAGTAGTGCAGCAGGATGCTTGATTATAAGTCCTTCAAAATAGACATGTGAAAAATATGTTACTATTAAAAGTATAAAAACGAATAATAAAATTTAAAGTAAAAAAAAAAATTGTACTATTTCTATTTAATTTGTATAGATTAGTTTGAACTTTCTCCACCTTCCCATGTTAATTAATGCTGTATTTTTTATAAGGATTTGATTAAGATAAATTTGTTAAAATTTAATAAAATATTATTAAATATAAGATTTAATTATTAATGAGAAAGAAAATATAATGTGTTGTGAGTATATAATAATTTTTTAAAAATAAAAATTATTTAAATAAAATATTATTTTAAATTAGAGTTTTGATTTAAATTGATATGAGTTTTTTCCAAATACACAGTAAGCCAATAAATATGATTAGTTGGAAAAGAGGGATTAAAGTATCTAGTTGTGCTAATGATGATGGTCGACAGTATAGGCCAAGCCGAATCTTCGAGTGAAGCCGCGGAAAGGTTATAAATATATAGAGAGGGTCAAAAATCGATCATCGCAATTGTAAAGTGGCGCATCGGAGCACCCAATGGCCATTGATAAAAACATGGGGCTTCGCCAGTATTTTTCCAAAATCCTACCCTCACCTACAGCCGTCAAATTGGTAACAAATTTCGAAAGGGTCACAGCGTTCAACGGGGGGCGGCTGCTAGATAACGATGAAGGCAAAGAGCCAGAATCGCCCTTTCGTGCTCCCTGGAGTCACCTTGGTTCTTTGTGCAGGTTCACGACCCCCGTCGCCATGCCCTCCCCTGGCCCCTCTTGTACCGGACCCTTCTCCACCTTACATATTTTTTTCTTTACCAAAAAAGAAAAAAAAAATTGTCCTTGTTAATTATATCATGAGATGACATGATGAAACAACTAATTATAAGAAAACAATTTTCATTTTGTCATATTATTTTAGTGTACTCATTTTTTGAGAGAACAGTGGGTGATAAATTGAATTCTGATAATTTTTTTATTAAAAAAATTTAATTTATTTAGTCGTTAAAATTTAAAATTTATAATATTTTTTTTCTTATAATTCTTATTTTTTTTACAATTAGAGTCCTTAATTTTTTTTATTTAAAAATTAGTTATTATAGTCTTTAAAAATAAAAAATAAAAATATATAATGACAAAAAAATCATTAAAGACTATAATAATAAAAAAAATATTAAAAATAAAAACATTACAAATACAACATTTTAATGATCAAATAAACCACTTTTCTTATAATAATTTATCATAAGTGGAGTGATATCTATAGAATAAGGGGGCAGTCTCCAAAGGGTTGCTTTTAATGAAACAAGGTTGCAACTTGCCACTAGGACAACTAGTGTTCACCTCACATTTCTGTATGATTTCTTCCTTTTGTGATGCGGTATTTTTCTCTCTCTTTTAAGAGTACATATTGGAAAGGAAATTTTTCTAGCCAAAGAAAAAACGACAGAAGGAAATTTATGGAGGGAGGGAGATATTTGCACTCTTTTTGGTTTTTTGCCCCTTTTACCACAAAAGCATCCATGAAAGGGCGGACACTCGCCACACCCTTACACATGCCTTTGTTCTGACTTTTTTGCTTCTGTTGGCAAGATGCTGTGGGCTTGAATGATCATTAGGTTCAATGACTCTCCCTAGTCCTTGCCCCAACTCCACCACGCGAGGATAGTATTTATTTATTTTTTTAAGGCCATGAGATTCGGCGTATAAATCTCTATTTAAACTATCAATTAAATTAATGTCATAATTTAGTAATTAAATATTTATTTTAAAAAATAAAATTTGGATTTACTTTTAAGTCCAACTAGTTATAGAATAGTGAATTTATTTGGCATTTTACAATATATACATTTTTTAAAGCCAAGTAGATATTTTGACTGTCAAGAGTTATCTTTTCAATATATTTGATTGGAATGAAAAAAAATGAGAAAAAGCAAAAAAAAAAGAAGATATAAATCGATAATTTGTATTATTTGATTAAGAATGAAAAATAAAAAGAAAGTAAATTAGGAAAGAAAGAATCTCTTTTTATGTCACTAAAATAGTACGTATAAATTTAAACAAATTAATATATACATTAATATAATATTTATTATTTATTTTTTTCATCTTAATTAAATAAAATAAAAGTAAATTATAATTACTTCTTCTAATAAACGTAAAAATTATTCTCTCTCTTCCATTCCCTTCCCTTTCCTCCTTTTTCTGAGACAAACATATGGTTAAATAATGTGTTGAATATAACTATAATATTTAAGTAAAACGTTTTCTGGAAAAGATGTTGTCATGTCTCTAAATTGCATTTTTTTGGAAGATTCATTGAATCTTAATCTAGCACTTCCCCTTTCCGAAATCCGAATCACTGGAAAGAGAAACAAACCAGAAAAAGTAAGGGTATCAATCGTGTCATGTTTGGATTGATGAATCATGTTAATTTAAGATAATTATATACGATAAATCAACTCGAAAACGACCCGATTAATAAACGTGTCGTGTTGTGTCAACCTATTTATTTTTGTATCGTGTTTGTGTTATAAAACGGGTTAACACGATATGACACGAATAAATACAAAAATTAAATATATAAAGATAATTACTAAACTCGCCAACCCGAATACTTACTAAACCCGTCAATCTGTCCACTTATTACAAAAAAAAATTTAAAAAATCAAATCAAACAATATAAAATTAAAAAAACTAATAAAACAATTCATAAAATCACACACACACATAGGAGTTGTGGAAACCTTCTATTATGACACATGATATTCTCTTACACTGACACCTGACACTGTGAATTTAAAATTTTTTAAGAGTTTTTTTTTTTCTCGGTGAAGAAATTTTAAGGTTTTTTTTAAATATTAGGGTTATCTAAATTCAATAGATAGAATTAATCAGAGTTATCTAAATTCAATGAATTCAGATTTCTGATGCTTCTTCTCTTATTTAAGAAGACATCTTTCTAAAATGTTGGTTGAATAGCCTATAGAAAAGTTGATTTACGATATCCTCTCTCCTCTATGAGAGTGCAAAAACCAAGAGCAATTGAATTGCAATATCTGAAGGTTGGCTTGATGCATCATTTCTGAAATCCTCGGGTGAAGATAGGGAGGTAGAAGACAAGGATGATTTGAAAATGAGACAATACAAGGAAGAGGTGGTTACCATAATTCATGAATATTTTCTTTCTAATGACATTCCAGATCTGATTCGTAGTTTGGAAGATCTTGGGTCTCCTCAGTTTAACCCAATATTTTTAAAGAAGCTCATCACCCTGGCCATGGATAGGAAAAACAGAGAAAAGGAGATGGCATCTGTTTTGCTCTCTACACTTCATATAGAAAATTTTTCAACTGAAGACATAGTAATGGGTTTGTTATGCTTTTGGAATTTGCAGAGGACACAACACTTGATCATGAAGCAGTGAAGAGAGCTCTGGTTATGGCAATGGAGAAGAAGAATGATCGGATGCTAGATCTACTTCAAGAGTGCTTCAATGAATGGCTGATTACCATCAATCAGATGACTAAAGGCTTTGGAAAGATCAAGGATGGACTTGCTGATCTGGCTCTTGACATTCCAAATTTTTATGTGGAGCATGCCAGAGAAAGAGGCTGGCTCCTCCCATCCTTTAGTTCATCTGTCTCATATGCATCACCAAATCAAAGTTATATGATTTTTTTTAAAAAATATTAGAGTTATCTTCTTATCTGAATTATTTTTGAATATACGAAAATTGAGAATATTACTGAAACTATCCCATGCAAGGCACGGGCACCGACCTAGTAACTAATAAAATAACAAACCATCCAATTAAATATCTAAAAATCTCAATAAATTTATAAGATTTAATCTTTAAAATCTAAACAAATGTAGTTTTGCAATAAAATTAGATTGTTCAAGAAATTGTTTTCTCTAACTAAAAGCCATTGTAATAACCACTACAAGAAAGGTAGGAATTAGCGAGGGATAAATCCCTGCTAAATCTACAAGGAATTAGCGAGGGATAATTGAGTTAGGCACACAGATTAACTTTCCATCGCTAATCCCTAGCTGATTAGTGATGGATCAGCGTTAACACGAATCCCTTTCAAATTAGCGAGGGATTTAAATATCCTATTCTAATCCGTCGCAAATGTGATAGGGATTTGTGACGAATTTTTTATTTTTACTTAATATTCATTGTAAATTTTTAGCTTTGGATTTACAACGAGACCCAAGCTAATCCCACGCTAATTTGCGAGGGAATAGAGACTGATATTTCTGTCGCAATTCATTGCTTGATTTTCGACGGATTAGAGTTTTATTGGCGAGGGATATTAAAATCCTTTGTTAATCCGTCGCTGAAAATTTCCATCACAAATTCCTCAGTAATTTCCAAGGGATTTGCGAGGGATTCCCCATTTTGTGGATTCTCAAATTTTTTCCTCATGATACTTTTATGTGTAGTAAATTTTTTTATATAAATATCCTTACAAATACGTAATTCTTTATTATTTGTTGAATTATAACCAATGTATTTGCATTCAATATATTTGTAATTACCATTGACAAGTTACGAAGTATAGATTATAATTAAATGATATGCATACATTATACCTCTGTACAAATTCGTCATGTGTAGTATATATATAATACATTGACAACTTTATATGCATATACATACATACATACATACATACATACATACATACATACATACATACATACATACATACATACATACATACATACATACATACATACATACATACATACATACATACATACATACATACATACATACATACATACATACATACATACATACATATTCGATGCATTGATCATATAGTTGATGTATAATTATGCAAATATGAACACACATTTAATTACTACGAGAGTTTATGTGTACAATCGAAGTTCTATATATTACATTTTATTACATTTGATTAGGGTAATAAATACAATTTTGGGATATGAAAACACGTCAATACTAATTAAACTTTTCATATATTAGTAAGTGTAATAGGATCGATGTTAATTAAGCCTAAACAAACACTATGATGAATATTTAGAATTGTTCACTGGCGAAATATTTCATACTCTTAATCCGTAGCTAAATAGGAAGTAGCTAAGTGTTGATAGAAATAAATATGTTTTCCCAGTAGAGTATTGAAAAAGTGAGAAAAATGTCATATCCATCGCTAATCCGTCTCTAAATAGCGACGGAATATAACAACGAGGGATTACGAGGGATTCAATAAAACTTGAAGCGAAAATTTTAAGTAGAATCTGAAATTCAAAAAATCTGTAGCTAATCCCTTTCTAATACAACGCAATTAGCGAGGGATTAGAAAGGCACTAAAAAATTCATTGAGGTTGACCCTCGCTAATCCGTCGCTGAATAATTTCCTCGCTAATCACACGCTATTTTGCAAGGAATTATATGTATTTTATTTCTAGTATCTGTCGCTAATCCCTCTCTATTAGCGAGGGATTATCGACAGAAATTTACCTCGCAAATCCAAACGACTAATACATCTCTGTTCTGTCTTCCCCAGACCCGGCTTCTTCTTTCTCTATTCTGTCTTCCCTACCCATCTTCTTCCCTTTTCTCCGGCTAATCCCTCTTAAATCCCTTCCATCCACCGACCCATCGGTGACCTTATCTGAACATAGTAGTGAAGGACATCTATCGCCGCCGCGACGTGACCTTGAGCTCGTTCCATCCAGAATTCCACCGGAAACTGCCGCAGTAGCTCGACCTTCACAATCACTCACCGGAGCTGATATTGTTACTGGTTCTTCAAGGTCTCATTAATTTTCATTGATTGTTGCTTTTTAATTTTGTTAGCCTTATTGGTTCTTCAAGGTCTCATCAATTTTCCTTGGATGTATGTCGAACCGACTGAACTGTGTAATTTTGTACATATCTAGTTCAATCTCTTGTTTCATGTTGCATTCTTCAGTTCTGCTCTAGCATTCTCTTTTATCTGCTTTAACAGATGCATGTACTTTGTTGCAATGTCCTCTGTGCTTTCTCCAAAAAGGGTTGAAGGGAACATTTCAGCCTCCTGCCTGAAATTAGTCATGAATACAATATGAATGTGAATAATTAGTACTAGATAATTACTTTGAATTTCATTCTTGGGCTCTTCTATATATTTATGTGTTTCTTCTTCTTCTTCCACCATACTTCTATGGTGATTAAATATGAGCTATAGTATCACTGCTTATTCTCTTGTAGGTCTTCTTTGCTAAATTGAACACGGGCGTTGAGGAAAACTACTTGAAACCATTTTTCTATTCTAGGTTAATGCCTTTACACTGCCTAAAATCAGGCATGTTATAGCTTTTAATTAAACCAATCTCCAATGCACAAACACTTCTAATTTCTCTTTGCTTTTGAGGTAGGTTCTACAGTGTCTCTCTTTGAAAGTTCAATTCTACTGTTTCAATGTGTAATAAATTCACCATGATATGTTTTTGTTATGCACTGTGCAAGTGATGTATTACTCTGGCTATGATGAGCCTCTTTCACTAATGATTTTTTTTTTCTTTGCTCTTTCTGTCTACTAATTTTCAAGATATATGTAAATCTGAAGGAGGTCTTTGATTATGTGCATAATAGTAAGAATTATAGGTGCAACCCAATACCCTTCATAAGTTCGATATAGATTCAAAAGATGTGTTCTTCCTTTCTGCTTATTGTAAGAGATGTCAGAGCAGAGTTGATAAGACCTGCTGTCTTTCTTGTACTTTTTGTTGTTTAAGCTTGAATTATGGTTGATATCAGAGTTCTATGCACTTGACCTTTCAACCAACCTTTGAGTACTGTAGTAGTTTCAGGGTTTCATATCATTTATAGTCAGGGAGGGAAAAAAAATGTATACAAAGAAAATGCCAACTGCAATACTCTAAAAAGTATTTTCTGATTCATAGAATTGTCCAACTGTAAAGTTTTTTCTCTCTATTATTCTCAAGTCCATGCCCTTTATCATGCTAAGATGTTTCCTTAATGAAGTGTTAACTATGATAGGTATTCGTGAATCACCAATTATGATGCCATAGTGGAATGTGGGTGTGCTATATATTATTGAGACTTCTAGATTGCAATACTTGGTTCTTCATTTTTTTGTTTCATTATTATGTATGTCCAAATGGAATTTTACAATCCACCATATCACTCACTTTGTTATTTACAATTTGGTTGTTTCAAACAAATAATTTTATTTTCTAAACCTGACCAGCTAGGCTCTTAGAGCGTTGGCCAAAATGGAAATTCAATTATGCTTTATTTGTTTAAAGAGGTAAAAGTCCTTAAGAAATTGCTAGAACAATATAAATAAAGGGTTTAACTGTGGAAGGAGGTTGGTATGTAGTAGTTGGGACGCTGTTTATCTACTTGAAATTATTAGAATTCTTACCTTTTCTATGATTCTTAATTGGAGGATAACCTTATCAAATGCAATGTGTTATTTGATGGTGGTTAGGACTAGAATATTTTGAAATAGCTCTTTATTACATGGATTGTGAAAACTTGACATCATAGAAATATCAATAAATAATTAGAGTTTAATAGATACAGTGTTAGGCTATAAGCTGCTTTATTATGTTATGCAAGTTGATACTTTGAAATCTAACTCCAGTTCCCGAACAAATTTGAAATGCATTTATAGTTGCTTTTTGCCTAATATGTTATGTCTGAAATTGAGCCCCCCACACCCCCACTTTCTTTCTTTTTTTTTTTTTTTGGTTATTCGTACCGTGTGTATGTTACTCCTGTAGTAGCAGAAACTGTCATTGAAGCTTTAGTTCTAGTAAAAAGCAATAGCATGATTTAAGTGTTTGTTTTTCTTGAAAAATGACTTGGAATTCAACCATTTTTCTCTAATGTGATAAGGCGAGTCTTAATTTGATAGGTTGACATGAACCAAATCCTAAGTTAGCCTACATGGTTGAAGAATCGAATGGGTGATCAACCAACTCCCATGTTAAGCCATGAATATTGTGTGAATTATGGTAGCTTTGTGCTTGGAAAACGTTCAAGTTATAAGGGAAACTCTGTCAAATTATTATTATTTTTTTAAATTGAGGTGGCTTAATGCCAAGAAATTCTTATTGTTTTTTACCTAGTGTATTTTCTTATGTTCTTTTTCATTTTGAAGCTGATCTATGCATGTTGAGGAACATTTTGAATTAAGTTTTGGTGGCTGAAGCTGAATGAATCTCTCCATAGTTGTGGTGTGTTGCCATATTAATCATCTCTAATCTTGCATAACTTCCATTGAAAACATCCTAAAAAGCAAGGAAAAATATATATTGTTGTTTGTGTTTCACTGCCAAGTACTCTTTTTTGTGTTCATTGTGAGTAGTGACAATGTATTCAGCTGCAGCTACAAATAAACATAGAGATACACTAACAACATTTGCACAAAAATGATGTATTTCAAACAATATACACAAACAACCTCAGGTAGAATAATCATATGCCATAGATACATTATCCATGTAAATACAGTTGATAGCTAAAAACATAGCATGAATACTAAGAACATATTTATTAGGTAGCTTTCAATATACGCATATAATTCATAAATAATTGTAAGAAAGGATCGAGGTGCAAAAGCAGAATTTTGAGCTTTCTACACTGTTATTAAGATGTAAAGTCTAGCAGAACTAAATTTAGAGAAACATTTATTTCTCTTAAAATGGATTCCAAGGTTTTTATGTATTTGTCTTCTCTATTGTCATTTTAGCATGTCCTGCACCAAAAAGTTTCATTCTTTCATTTATTCCTTTTGTATTCAAATCAAGGACCTATATCTTGTCACTACTAACTTGGGATCTATAACACATCAGCAAATTAGTTTGAATGGCAAAAACAAACTCCCAATGTTATAGCATTAAGTTAACTATTCATACCGTGGACGCCCTATTCTTTTCTTTTCTTGTTGGTTTGGCATTATAGTCTCAATGGTTTGGTATTTCATGCAAGAAATTGTTTAATGACTTTGTCCATATGTTCTTTTCTTATTTTAGCTTCCTTGTGTAGAATACTTTATTGTCTTGATTAATTATTATGAGATTATTTGTGTTTTGTGTGTTTTTTACAATGAATGTTGGATGAATTGAGGTGGCCTTATGCCAAGAAAACGTTCAAGTTATAAGGGAAACTCTGTCAATTTTTTTTAAAGGATTTAGACTACACAACTCGATAGTTGATAGTATTTCTTCGGGATCATTATTCAATCTTTCTTCCATAATTCATAACGAGTATATTAGGGTCCTCAACCTTCACAATCACCATCATTCTTCATTCGAATTATACACGTGCTAATAAGCTACATGGTTATGGCCTAAATATAGATGGATGATCATAGTTAGATGTATAGAAGACATGTGCAGGGGATTAAATGAATTACATATGAGTTTGAACAAGGGGTCAAGCGATTTATTGCATATTATTTGTCAACTAGTCCAGCCTCAATTATAAGGTGTCCATGTGGAAAGTGTAAAAACAAAGCGTAACTTTCCCCAAATGAAGTGGAGCTACACCTGTATAGGTTTGGCTTTGTTGCTAATTAGATGAACCAATCATAGTGAGGGTATTAATCCGTCGCCAGCCGTAGTTACTGGCACTTGTACGACTATAGTCAAGTCAAGCTCTAATAATCGATTTCGAGATGTGGTGATTGATGTAGTTGGACATCAATTTTCAACTGAACCTTCATCATTCGAGAATGTTGAGGAACCACCTAACCCGGATGCGCAGAAATTTTATGACATGCTGAGAGCTTCAGAAACTCCTGTATGGGATGGATGCAAGAATCACAATACATTATCAGTTGTTTCTCAGCTTTTGAATATTAAATCTGAAAACAATGTGTCGGAGAAATGCTTTAATCAGGTGATGCAATTGATGAAGGAGGTATTACCAAGTAGTAATAAGTTTTCAGATGACTTCTATCAAACAAAGAGGTTGGTATCCGGTCTAGCGCTACTTGTTCAGAAGATAGATGTCTGTCCAAATGGATGTATGTTCTATTGGAAGGACGACAGTGATAGGAGGGACTCGGCTTTTGAATATTAAATATGAAAATAACGTATCGGAAAAATGCTTTAATCAGGTGATGCAATTGATGAAGGATGTATTGCCAAGTAGTAATAAGCTTCCGGATGACTTCTATCAAACAAAAAAGTTGGTATCCGGTCTAGGGCTACTTGTTCAAAAGATAGATGTCTGCCCAAATGGATACATGCTCTATTGGAAGGACATTAGTGATAGGAGGGACTGCAAATTTTGTAGACATGGTAGATATATGGCGAAAAAAAAAGTTACAAAGGAAAAACAATAGAAAGACGTCCCTTTAAAAAAGATGTATTACTTCCCATTAATACCTAGATTGCAGAGACTGTTTGCATCCTCCATAATAGCGGAGCACATGAGATGGCATGCAGAGAGTCGACCAGAAGAGGATGTTATGGGCCATCCATGCGAAGGTAAAGCTTGGAAACACTTCGACCGTAGTCATCTTGAATTTGCAGTTGAAGTTTGTAATGTGCATCTTAGGTTATGCACAGATGGATTTTCACCATTTGAAATGTCGGGGAAACAATACTCTTGTTAGCCTGTTATTGTTACTCCATATAATTTACCTCATTTGATGTGCATGAGGGATCCATTTATGTTTTTTACCGTCATTGTCCCGAGACCTAGAAATCCAAAGCATAAAATTGATGTCTATCTACAATTTTTGGTAGATGAATTAAGGATGATGTGGTTTAGTGGAGTCTCTACATATGATATTTCAAAGAAACAGAACTTCTGTTTGCGAGCAGCATTTCTTTGGACAATAAACGACTTCCCGACATATCGGATGCTAAGTGGTTGGAGCACAGTAGGCAGATTAGCATGTCTATTTTGCATGGAGTAGACAAAATAATTTCACTTGCAAAATGAAGGTAAACATTCTTGGTTTGATTGCCATCGGCGTTTCTTACCTTTAGATCATTCATACAGAAGAGACGCTAGGTCTTTTAGGAAGGATAAAGGTTGTGAGACTACATATCCTGTACAATGCACTTCTGGAGATGGTATGTGGGATAGAGTGTGCCATTTACCAAAGCTAACCGAGACAGCTATGGAGCTTGGTAGGGATGATGGCAGAGGCATCTACTATAATTGGGCCAAAAGGAGTATCTTTTGGGATTTGCCATGTTGGAGAACATATTTACTTTGTCATAACATAGATGTGATGCACAATAAAAAAAATGTGTTTGATAGTGTCTTTAACACAGTTATGAATGTAAAGGGAAAAAAAAAGGACAATGTAAACGTGCAACGTGATCTAAAGGCATATTGTGATAGACTTGAATTATGTGTGATTGGATTGGGTGACGGGAGGGTATCAATGCCAAAGGCTAAATACTCTATTACACCCGAACAAAAAAGACTTCTACTTGAGTGGGTTAGAGATTTACGACTTCCGAATGGATATGCTTCGAATCTAAGCAGGTGTATTGATTTGAATGAACTCAAAATGTCGAGTATGAAAAGCCATGACTGCTATGTGTTTATGGAAAGGTTACTTCCAACTGCATTTAAAGAATTACTCCTGGTGTTAATTTGGAATGTTTTAATTGAAGTTAGTCTCTGTTATTGCGACTTATGTTCTCCTAAACTTTCTACAACTCATATAAAGCAATAGGAAGATAATATTGCTTTACTCATCAATAAATTGGAGAAGATCTTCCCACTCGACTTCTTTGACGTGATGGAGCACCTTATGGTTCACTTGCCATATGATGCCAGGGTTGGTGGCCCTGTTAAATATAGATGGATGTATCCATTCGAGAGGTAAAATATCGTGTATTATTATATCCATATATACATCTACTATGTGAATCAGTTTTGATTGTAAAAAATGCATTAGGCTCTTATATTGTTTGAAGACCAAAGTTAAAAATAAGGCGAGAGTGGAGGGATCAATTTCAATGCTTATTTAGTTGAAGAGGCATCTGCATTCTTCTCTTATTATTTTGAGCCACATGTGCAGACTCGACATACAACTATAGCTCGAAATGATGAAGGCATTCTCGATACAAACTCAAGTGATAGTGTATTGTCTATATACACCGTTCCAGGGAGGGTTTTGGGAAATATTCAGAATAGATGTCTTACTTCGGATGAATTTAAGGCTGTCACAAATTACATATACCTAAATTGTGAAGAAGTTCAACCATATATTACGTTAGTATACTTATTGCACATTTCTGGATTTTATACGGTAGTACTTAGAACAAGTAACCTTATGTGTTCGTTTTGGTTGTTTTAGGAAATTAAAAAATGACTTGCAGTTGTATGCACCGAGTATAACAGACCTTGAGGTTGATAGGAGAATAGAGTCAGAGTTTGTAGGATGGTTCAGGACTTATATGAGTTGAGCGCATCTAAAATGGGACTTTAGAATAAATTACATTGACAATGAAAGTGCATTAACACTTTGTTTTTGCTAGGTTAATGATCCACAAAATCAAGTGACTGAACAATATTTAAAAAGCTTAGCCTGGGGACCTTCGAGACAAGTAAAATACTTCCATGGCTATTTCATAAATAGTTTTAGGTTCCATACACATAATCGGTCATTCAAAAAAAAAAAAAAAACAATTAACAGAGGAGTTTGTGTTAAAGGCGACGAAGATAGTGGTAATGATTATTATGGAGTGTTAAAGGAGATTGTCGAACTTCAGTTCCCTGGGACTCCTTGTTTAAAAGTTGTCCTATTCAAATGCGATTGGTTTGATCCAACGCTAAATTGGGGGGTTAAAATTTATCCTCACTACAAACTTGTTGACATCAACTGCAAGAGGAATTACCTAAAATATGATCCATTTGTGTTAGCTCAACAGGCAACTCAAGTGTATTTTCTATTTTACCCAGGGAGTAAAAGACCAAAATCTGATTGGGTAGCTGTGTGTAAATCGAAAGCTCGACATGTCGTTGATGCATCTGTTGTCAAGGCACCATATTAGGAGGAAGTAGATGATACGCTGGTAATTAATCTATGTGTTGAGGATGACAACTTTGGAAGATTAGTAGATGAGTCCGGTATTGGAGATACAATTGATGTTATGGATTCGGATTTAATGATGGATGAAGCACAACTGAACAATGAAAATGATAATGAGGAAGACGAATGGGAGATAGGATCCTCTATAGACGACGATATGAAAGGCTACTCATCCGATGATAACAAAAGTCCATAGACTAGGACCAAGTTTAACTAATGTATAGAAACAATTATTAGTTATATTATAGTTACATTACAAGTGTTTTACTTTTCTTTATACTTTTAAATTTATTATTTTTTTCTCCCAAAATATGACCATTTTTATGTTTTTAAATAATTCCAGTCACATATGGCTTCCGATGCCTCACTTGATAATCAGTTAGCGACTCGTGAGTCGTCAAGGGCGGATGAAACACTGTCCCTGAGCATCACGCCATGTATCCCTGCTCCACAGCCGTTACCCCCAGACGAGGACCGATCAAAGCAGGTCCCTAGTCTAATCCTAGGTTCTTTTGGATCCACAGTTGTCACTCCCGGTACTGAGGATACACGACTGCAGATTGAGCCAGTTGATGACTCATAAGTCGACTACATAATTACTTATTATACGCTTATCTAAATTTTCAAAATTATAACTTTGTCTTATATTACAAAATCTATTTTTTCGGAATAGGTTTACACATTCAGTTCGATGTGTGAGGGAGATAGTTGAGATTTTTAGGTGACACTACATTGGAGCCTATGCTACCCTCTCACATGTTCCGATTGATGCTCGGAACATGTGGTTCGATCTTTGGAGTGTGAGTTTGATTTGTAATTATTATTTGTAGTATTTGTAGTATTTTTAATATATTTTCTTACTTGTAATTATTTGTAACGGTTACTTTGATTTTGCAGTCTTTCTTCTGTTAGCGCCCCAAGTATGCCGCATAGATCCAGGCTAATTGGGAGAAGAAGTGTAAGGCTAGACTTTCAGACATATTGTCGAAGGCTCGGAAGAAGCATGGGGGTAGCTACCCCAAGTGGATTTCTCTAGACTATTGGGCTGCTTTATCGGAGCATCCAATTTTTCTACTTCCTTTTTATCCCTAATCTCTAAGTCGAATTCGTACAGCAATAAAACCCATCTTATCAATCTTGATTTGAAATCATACTTGGTTAGTAGGTATTTAAGGGCGGAATGGTCCGTATACACAATGACTTTTGATAAAATAGGAAAAGAACGGAATTTATGAAAATCAAACACTAGTGCAAGCAATTCTTTCTCCGTTGTGGTGTAGTTCTCTTGTGCCATCGTAAGAGTTTTGCTTGCATAGTAGATTGGTTGAAAATGATTATTCCTCTATTGTCGAAGCACTATGCCTACTGCATAATCACTTGCATCACACATTAATTCAAAAGAAAGAGACTAATTCAGTGTAATTAAAATAGGAGAGTTGATCAATTTCTTTTTAAGCATATTAAAAGCATTGAAACATTTATCATCAAAATAGAAAACAACATCTTTTTCAAGTAGAGAAGTAAGAGGTTTAGAAAAATTTGAAAAATCCAAGATAAACCTCCTATAAAAACCTGTATGACCAAGAAAGCTTCGGATAGCCTTCACGGAAGTGGGAAGAGGAAGTTTCTTAATTTCCTCAACTTTTGCTCTATCAACCTCAATACCCTCCCTTGAAATCTTGTGTCCTAATACAATACCTTCTTGCACTATAAAGTGACATTTTTCTCAATTAAGCATGAGGTTGGCCTTTTCACATATTTGAAGCACCTTTTCTAAATTGACCATACACAAGTTAAAAGAATCACCAAAAATAGAGAAATTATCCATAAATACCTACATGATGTCTCCCACAAGTCCTTCGAAGATTGCCATCATACATCTTTGGAAAGTTTTAGACAATTGTAAAGACCAAAAGGCATACGACTATATGAAAAAGTACAAAAAGGGCATGTAAAAGTAGTCTTCTCTTGATCCTCTAGTTCAATGGGAATTTGAAAGTAACCCAAAAAATAATCTAAAAATAATAAAACTCATGTTCGGCTAATCTTTGTATCATTTGATCAATGAAAATGAGAGGAAAATGGTCCTTTCTAGTTACCTCATTTAATTTTCTATAATCAATGTAAACCATCCAACCAGTTACTAATCTCATTAGGATCAATCCATTTTTTTTTTCATTTGGGCTCACTATTATTCCTCCCTTCTTTTGTACCACTTGTGTTGGACTTACCTAAATACTATCAGGAATAGGGTAAATGATGGCTAAATCTAAGAGTTTAATCATCTCACTTTTCACAATATCGCTCATTGGGTTCAACCTACGTTGGAAAGACTAATTCTTTTAATATCCGTGATCTTCCATTCTATGACTCCTTTATATTTTTCTAATAGACTTACCAATTTGGTCTTTTGTTCACAAGTAAGGTCTTTTACTATGATTACTGACAGTTTTCTTTCGTTAGCCAAGAATGCATATTCCAAGTGCTCGAGAGGTTTTTTAGGTCCAATTCCAGTGGTTCCTTAACAGATGACTTCATCCTTCTTAAGTTGCATTTTTTGAAATATGTACTTGGAATATGATTGATAGTAAATGAATTTGTCCCTCTCAATTTTGAGATAGATGTCCATAGACCCATTAATAAGCTAAACTGTTAAAATGCATGACCATACTCAAATATATCAATTTGAGATATTGATATAATTTGTTTAAACAATCCACTATAAGATAAAGAAATAGTTGATTAAGCTTAATAAGGATGACATGCTCCGTACCTTATGCTTAATCTGGATATCGTGTGATAAAATGACTAAATATAAAGTTATAGTTTAGTTCAAAGAGATCACTGATCTTCATTTAACTTGGATAGTTATAATATTTTTCTAGAAACCGCTTATAACTTTTTAGCCAATTAAATGTGATTTAAGCACACTGCCAGTGTTAAATAAACCTATAGGATCACACATTAAGTAAACATGTTAGGTTATGTTTCTGATTACCAGGTTCGATGTATCTAAAAATATATCTAGGTTAATCAAATCTAAAAAAATGACCAGGTACAATGAATCTGGAAATATGTCCACATTCAATGTATCTGGAGGATGTCTAGATTATAAAAATCTGACTTGGTAAATTAATTAGTTAAATTATCGAGATAATGACAGAATCTTATCATATCAATTTTAATTTAATATGAACTTAAAATTAAATATGATAAGATATTATGAGAGTTGGACTCCAAGATATTTGGATGGTTTTAAAAGAAAACGCTAGCCGTCTTCTTTGAGAGACCTCTCCTAAAATATTCTTGCCTCCAGTACTAGGAAAAATTAAGCCTCTTAAAACCCTAGGCACTAGCACTCTCGAGTAACGAGCTGGTTTCGCCGTGTGTATCCGATAGTGGACGTTCGCACATTACATCGCCTGGTGATCGTTCGAGTAGCACGTATGCCTAGAAATCAAAATACAGAGATTTTGATTATGGCGAACAGAGGTAATTCTATAACCCTTAGATTGTCTTAATTTTTTGGCTTAGGTCCTCAAAAGGAATTCGTGGATGTTTTTCATATTTAGAAGTCCATGAATCCTAACACTAGGATGGGTCTGTCTAAGAATAAGGGAGCTTCGAAATCTTCATCCATATCAAGAATAACAAAATCCAGATGAAATATGAATCTATCCACTTTAACCAATACATCTTTGACTACTACCCTAGGATATTTAATAGATCTATCCGGAAGTTGAATACTCATTCTAGTGGGTTTGGGCTCACCTAGGCCTAGCTTTTTAAAAGTTTTGTATGGTAAATGATTAATGCTAGAACCTAAGTCTACAATGCATTGCAAAATGTAAGAGTAATAACAAGACAAGGAATAGAAAAAAAATCCATGGAACATTTTCTTTATGTAGCAAATTCTGTTGGTCTTGCAAGATGGTAGAGCATTCTTCATTTAAAACCACAGTAGATAATTCTTTCAACCTCTTTTTGTTGACAACCATACTTTTGAGGAGCTTTACATATTTGGGCATGCATATCAAAGCCTCACTGAGTGGAATGTTTATGTGTAGTTGTTTAAAAACTTCTAAAAACTTATCAAATTACACATCCTTTCTTGCTTTTTTGTGTTCAAGTGGGGTAAGACACTAGTGGCTGAAAATCTGGATTTTTATCTTGCTTTTCAAGTGGCTCACCAAGAGGGGCCGGTGCCGGCCCAGTTTCTTGAGATAGTTCCGGTTCCGTGTTAGGATTGGGTAGCTCCACACCACTTCGTAATGTGATGGCTGCTGAATATTGGTTTTCTAACCCCAATGGTGACTTTATCACTAGATCCATTAAAAACTAAATTTGTCTCTCTATGTTTCAGATCATTTCCTCAATTTGGTCAGTGTGTTATCTATTTCATGAAATCGTTTAGTCACATGGATGACAAATTTTCCCAATACCCCTTTTAAGGCAATTAAGTCGGATGGCCAAAGTGTCATCTCCTGAGACATGTCAGGGTACCGTTCTATGTTCCAATTGGACATGTTACCTACATATGGTAGTTTGTTAGTATCATAAAAGTATAGTGCAATATCAAATCAAGTTAGTTAATTAAGGTACATGCATACAAACAACAAGATATGACACTTAGTTACACAAATAATATATTTACATATTTACATATAGAGATATATACATATAAATATGGTTAAATCAATGAAATCCTAACTTTCATGATATTGTTCCCTGGCAACAACGCCAAAAACTTGATGCGTAAATTTTGGGTGTGTAAAAATCATTGAATTTAATCCATCCCTAGCCAAGTCTTAATTAAAACATTAATCCAAATTACACATATGAGCAAGTATACTCATCGCAAGCATAGTATAGAAAATTAACGAGTAACGATCCTTAAAGAAATAAGTACACACTAATCACTTTTCATTCATTGTTTAACCAACTCAATAAAGTGATACAATAATGAAAAGGAAAATAAGTAAAATATACATTTATAACTCAAGAATGCAATTTCATGTAACTAGATAATTATCTTGAGAATATAATATTGAATCACTTAGCATTGATTACAATCAATTATTATCTTGGCATCATGAAGGAATTTAAATAAAGTCCAATTGTTTCCTAAGTTATAAACTTACTTATGTAGACTCCACTTCTTTCCTAATATATGGAACCACTATCTTTTGATTAATTTAGTAGATTTTTTAGTCGCACTAAAATAGCCAAAAGATACATTAAATTCTTTCTTCAATAATTACCCATATATTATATGTGATAATAAACATGAAATTGGTTAATAACCCTATGCTCTAGGTGAAATTAGTCAATCTTCGATTACTTTAGTTCTTTAATCTTAACTTCGTTTTTCAAATCCATTAAGATCTAACAAATATGAAATCAATGCAATGAACTTTTAACATCGTTTTCCAAGTTAATTAGAAGAAAACGCATTAATAAATTAATAATAACAAGTAATCAAATACTAAGGATAACAATAGATTGATAAAAAATCTCAATTAACTCAAAATCATAATCTCAAAAACAATATCCAATTACAATCAAAATATTAAGCACATAATTGTTCTAGAAAAGTAAACAAACAAAAAAAGATAGAACTCAAAGAGAAATCTTTTTTCGTCTCTTGAAAACTTCTTTGAATAAGGCTCATTTGAGTGGTGAATTCGTCTTTGAACAATAAGTAGCTTGGATCATTGAATTCACACAATTCTCTTATGTTTTTCTTGTATTTATAAGTCTCCTTGACACCAAAATTTGTGACTTGAGAAGTCTAGTCTAAGTAGAATTCAAAAAATATCCAAATCTTTTAGAAGATACCAAATTTGAGCAAAAATACAGTTACACTGACACTGGATAGAATGGACCCGACGCCTAATCACTTTGACCAGGCTGGTGCTGGGTTGCTTCTGATTTGCTTCTCAATTTCCTCTATTTTGCTCTAATTTTCCAGAGTAGACCTGGCATTGGGTTGGGTTGCTTGACCTTGCACCAGGTTGCAACAGAAATTTCACACTTTTTGCTCGAAATCTTCTAATTCCTACACAAATTCATCAAGAATACTTTCTACAAGCAAAATATTAAATAGGAAGGAATATGCTTAGTTATTACATAAAAAAATATCTCAAATCAGTCTCAAATAACTAAAAAATTACTGATGAATTTAGCTCATATCATACTAATTATATTATATATACTTATATATAATTAGCTTTTTAAAAGTATATATTTGTGTGATAATAGATAGTTTCTAGTCATTTTATGTTTTATTGTGTTTTGAGGTGATTCTGGAGAAAAATGAGTAAAATATAGCCTAACATGATGTATTTTCACACAAAGGTGATTGCTAGATAAGTTAGGAGGTCTTGGAACATGAGCTTAATAAGTTTTAAAGGTGTTTCAATACATGTGCATAGCTTAATACATGGCCATATATCAAACTGTGAAAATTAGAGAAAGGAAAAAGTTCCGGGAGCCTTGCACAACCTATGGCATGGTTGTGCAAGATGTTATGCTGACTGGGAGATTTTGAATAACTCTTAGAAGTTTGAGGGAAAAAAGAAACATTAGTCGCCTGCAAACTGCATAGCCTATGGCATGGCCATGCAGGGTTGCATTGTTGGAATGTATGCTCTCAAACTGTGTATCTGATGTAAATTCGATGTAATAAATAAAATATTTTATTCTCAAAGTTGTTTGTATAATTTTACATTAATTTGTTTCACACAATCTTGTTGAAAAGGACCCATTATTTCAAGTAAGTGATTCATGTGAATGGAGGTCTTTTACAATAAGGTATGGATCATGGGTTACTTAACACATAAAAGGTAGTTCATAACTAGATAATGAGACTATGACTCTTATTAGGTTTACGGTTGTTATATTATGAATTCCAAATAGGGAATGGCTTACCTTTATCCAGTGAATAGTCCACCCATTTATAGTATAAGCATATTTAGTATATGTAGAATAGGACTCGTCGTAGTGATTTCTTAAAATACTAATATAATAGAAACCCAAACTACTACAGCTACAATATAGACTAATACCCTACGACTTGAATATGGGTTGGTGATCTAGCGAAGTTGGGAGCATATACTTTGATATACTATAAGTGAGGTTCTACTTTGGACCAATATACTTATATGTTAGATATATGTGACCAGTTAGTTAAAATAGATTCATACAAAATAGTTTCTATATTCCTGTTAGAGATATCGCCCTTTATGACTGCTCGAATAGTCTAGAGATCTAGGGTCCTAAGAAATATTACTTGGATGTTTGCTTTAGAGTAGCTCCCTAGTAAAGTGGAAATATTATAGGAAGTCATAGACCATTGGACTAGAGGTTTAAAAATGGTAGATGTCATTTTAGAGTGGTGTTAGTATATTGTTTCCTCTCTAAATGAACGATGTTATGTAGAGGGGTATTTTTAGTCATTACACCTGTAGGTCGGAGATAATGCTACACGTAATATTGTCCTTGAGGTTAATATTTTCTTATGGTGATAATAAGAAATATTTAAAATGTAAAATATAATTATTTTTATAACAAGAGTATTTTGGTCATTTTAGTAGCCAAGGGCGATATATCTTTTGGTCCTCGAAATAGTTCATAAGTCCTGATGGTTTTTAGGTTAAGGAGATGGTCTTAGATAAATAGAATTTTATTTTATTCAAGAAGCTTAATTTACTATTGGGTTGTAATAAAATAAAAGGTCCAGAGAGATTAAATAAATTATTTGGTTTAATTTGTTAATTAATTATTCAGGGCCTGAGCCCTGATTGAATAATTAAAAATTAACTTGGGCCTAAACTAGGTAAAATGACTTGAGAAATAATCTTGGTCTATTTGGGTTTTTTGATTATTTATTGGGCTATTTTTATTAGTCTGGAAAAAAAAATAATTAAGGTTTATTATTTATTTATGGGCTTATTAAGTCTAAGATAAAGCAAATAATAATGTCTGGCCTAATAGCTTAGACTAAGGTCCACGGACCAGAACTATGTTTAGCTAGTTTACCCTAGCTAAATATCTTCTAGTGGAAGATAAGATAATAACATCTGGAAATACACAAGGATATGGATATTTGGAGGTTTTCTATTATTAAAATAGTATGAGATAAGTAAAATCTCTCAAGTTTCTCCATGTGAAAAAAAGGCTAGAAAATTATTCTCTCTCTCTCTCTCTCTCTTTTTCTCTTCTTCTCCTTCTCTGCATTTCTGTTTTCTCAAAAAACACGAACAGAGAAACATTTTCCTTGATCTTACTTTTTAGCAATCAGTCAAGGAAATAAGACCAGTCTTCTTAGCCTTATTGCTTTCACTGGCATTGTTAGGCGGCAGTTATATTCCATAAACCAGAGAGTTTCGCGTTGATGCAAACTAGAAGAAATCAAAAGCTCATGGGATTGTCACTTGGATCTTCTTCTTAGTCTCCAACAGTTCAACCAGAGTCTTCTACCTAACCTAAGCAAGTCAAACAACATCTTAAACACAGAGGTAAATTTAAAAAGGCCTTTTGCTGTGTGTTTTACATTTGCTTCTGTGATTTTTGCATTGTCTATATTTGCTTGATCCACTTTTATGCAAGGCCACCGCATGGTTGTGCAACATCCTGTTCTTGAAGTGAGTTATGACATCCAGAAAGGTTGCACATGCGTGCAGCATCCCGTGTAGCATCACTAGAGCTTTTGGAAAGTCCTTAATCAATTAAATGGCGGTATAAACTTCCTTAATTTATCCAAGGATAGTTTAAAGGTTCTATATAAGGGTGTTGGATGACCAAATTCAAAACACACAACACAAGAAAGAGGAAGGGTGATCTTTCTTATAGAGTATGCTTATTTTGTTCCTTGAAGGATCGATACATTCCTTGCTATTATACTATACTATGTATCTAGAAGTATGGTTTAAAATTTGGTATTTCATGATGCCTGTATTTTTAATGACCCATATTTTTATGTCATCAACTCCCAACAACAAATTTTTGTTGCCATTGCCGGGAACAAAAGAAAACTTTGATCTTCTTCTTTCTTTGAATTATTCTTGTGATACTTGATCTTAGTTGGTTCTTTTGGTGCCAAAATTTTTTGTTTTACTCTTTGATTTTGTATTTATTTTATTGTTAGGTTTCTCATTTATTTATATGCCATCAAAGAGTGGTAAGAAATTACCTCAAGAAGACAACACCAAGGGGCTTAAAAAGGATTTGAATGGAATTTGCTCTATTGGAGAGCAATTCTTTATCCAACTTGATTTTATTTTCACAATTAGTGAATTCTTTCCTACACTTGATTCTACAATGAATGCCAATCTATCTCTTAAATAATTTACTATCCCAACCTTCAATGATTACTCATTGTGTATTTTTTTCTTGAAGTCACAACTATTTTCAAATTGCATTTTGGGTTCATTCATCTTTTGCCATCTTTTCATGAGTTACTAGGAGAAGATCCACGTAGGCATCTTAAGAAATTTCATGTTGCACGTTCTAATATGAAATTGGATGAAATTTAAAATGAAGTCATTGAATTACATGCAATCACATTTAGTTTGCACGGTAGAGCTAAGGATTGGTTAAATAGCTTGCCTATGGGTTCTATTAATAATTAGTTAAGCATGAAAAGGTTTTTCATTGAAAAATATTTTCGTACATCTAGAATTGCATCAATTAGGAAAAAAATTTGTGGCATTAGTTAATTGCATGGAGAATCATTGTATGATTATTGGGAAAGGTTCAAAAGATTTTGTGCTAGTTATCCTTATTATCAAATCAGTGATTAATTGCTCATTTAATATTTTTATAAAGATTTTCTTCTTCATGATAGGTCTATGATTGATACAACTGTTGGTGGTGCTCTTGTGGACAAAACCCCACAAGCCCCTAGGAACTTAACTTCTAACATGTCAACTAATACATAATCTTTTAGCACTAGGAATGACTCTATTAGGACAGGGGGAGAAGTAGGCACAAGTTCTTTATAGGATAAGGTTGATAACTAACTACTTTGGTAGGGAAGATGTTAGGACCCAACTCACAAGTTGGGGCATGTAATGTGTGTAAGTTTTTTGATCATTTTACTAATGCATGTCTCACTATAGGTGTAAATAATCAATTGAATGATTTAAGGTCCCCAAATTAGCTCCCTAGGAGATATAATCCTTATTCTAACACCTATAATGAGGGATGGCATGATCACTCAAACATTAGGTGGGGAAACTAAGGAGGGAGAAAACAAAACTTTTCAAACAACCCTTCTAATGCAACAACTTTACAAGAGTAATCCCATGGTATGTCTCTTGCATCTAGTTCCCTAAGTTTTCAAAAAGAGACTAAATTTAGTATCTAAAATCTAGAAAACCAAGTGGGTCAATTGGCAACGGATGTTAGTTAAATAAAGGTACAACTTTCTAATAAGCTTTCTTCCCAACCTCTTAATACTAGGGACTATACTAATGCCTAAAATCTTTTGAGGATGAGAAAGTGAGTCCATTAGAAAGTTAAGCCTTAAGGAGGAGTGAGTTAAGCATACGCCATGCACATCGAGTGTTACTAGCATTGTTAAATTTCTACAAGTTCATTGTGTTATGTCTAATCACATGTTATCTTTGTGTCTTTGCTTGCTGCCAAAATTTACTTTGTCTCTTTCTTGTCTAGGTTTCATGAATGAGGTGCAGCTATGTCAAGCTAATGACATAAAACAAAAACATTTTTTGAGAGGCAACCTGATGATTTTTCTTTTATTGCAACATTTTAATTTTTTTAATTTTTTAAAATTTTCTTACTTTCTAAAATTCTTCTTTAAATTTTTTTATTTTTTTAAAAAAGTTTTTTTAGCCATGCTACATGGCCTTGCACGACTGTGTATCTTAATCTGTTTAACTCTGACCAATTTTTGAAATTTTAGTAATTGTGCACAACTTGTAGCACGCCCGTGCAAGACAAAATCAATTTTTTTTTTTTTTGGGTAAAACATATAGGATGAAGCATGATCATGTTGTATCCTATGCGACTATTGGGTGGCCATTTTAAAATAGATTTGCACTTTTTTTTTTTTTTTTTGCTCTTCTTACCAATTCTTGCAAAATTCTTCACCCTGTGTCTTCTAAACATCAGATTTTAAACCAATTCCACCACCACGCTAATTTTTCACCAAGAATACATCATCTCCACATCTAACATTTAAATTTACTTCTCTAAATTTCTTCTTTATACAAAAATGCAGCAAGGATAGTAGCATTTAGGGCTTGTGTAGGAAAGTTTTCTACAAGTTCAAGCAATTTTTGGTAAGAATTAATTACTCACATCACATTTTGTATATAAGCTAAAGATTATACAGTTCAATGTTGGAATCTTGGCACTTTTTCTTCAAAATTTTTGCAGCTTTTTTCATGGCCAAATTCCAGTATATTCTACAATTTTTGGGTCTATTTGATGCTTATGCCTTGTTTTGGATATATAATTGAATGTGGAATTGGTTTGGAAGGTTTATTTGGAGGTTTAGGGAGTTTTGTGGCTGATTTTTTAGTTTATTTTTGGAGTTCCAAGTTGTCATTCTTATTTAGTCCCCTATCTCTTGTGCTTTGATGGTTAATGTTTTTTTTTTGAAAATTCTTTCATTCAAGTCATTGTGTTTTTAACTCCAAAACTATGTCATATTTCTTGAATATCACTTATTGCTTGCATCTTTACTATGTTCATCCTATTTCCTATAGCTCCAAAATGAAAAAAAAAAAAAAATCCTATTAGAAAGAAAAGTGGTTCTAGTTCTAGGTTAAATGAACAAGCAAGAGAAAATGACCCTATTGACTTGAATTTCACTGATTAAGAACACATTAAAAGCTTTGAGAGGTTAAGGGTTACGTCCTTTTGGCCAAATAGATACATGGACCACAATGTTCTTTAAAATTTAGGCATTAATGAGTAAGTCACCAACCTAATTCTTTACTTAAGGTGGGAACTCTTCTTTAGTATTATTAAACAGGGTTTTGGCAACTTGATACTTGAATTCCTTAGCACATATATCTTTAGGTGAGAATGATTGGGGTTAGATAATATTCACACTATTAGCTTCCATCTATGTGGCCAATATTTTCAAATGTCTTTATTACAATTTGGCCTTTTGTTAGGATTCTATGCTAAAGGTGACAATGTACTTCTAGAGTTGACTTTCCAAATGAGTTAGAAGGGATTTTTTTAGGATGCTCACACCACTAGCCCAGTTTAGAGAGCTCTTATATCCAAAAGTAGCCAATTTAAATCTCCTACCCTTAGATATTTACATGGACTTATTGCTCACATAATAAGGGGATGGAATAAGGGTAATGGGGTAGTGACTTGGAAAGACTTGTTTCATCTTTGGGCCATTATATCCCGTACTCCCATCAATCTTACAATTTCTTTTGCTTCTTATCTTGACAATATATGTATTTAAACAAAAAGTGCTATTTGTTCATTACCCTATATCACAAGGTTGGCTAAAAATCTTAGACTCATTCGTGATGATATGGGATTAGAGGTAAGTGTAACAATGATTCTTTTAAAATTTCAAACCCTCCTTAAAATGTGCATAGTTAGGAAGGTGGGCCAAAATCAATATATCTTATAAGGTGTTGGAGTTGAGGAAGAAGAAGGGATGCTTGCTGATATTCCTGAAGAACCTACTGATCATACTACTTTTATGCCACCTTCTTCTTCTAGAGATGCATTAGCTAAAATGATGACATTGATATGTGGAATGCATAACAACATGGATCAAGGATTTGTTACTTTAAACCAAAGACTTGACAACTTGGTACATCATTATGATTAAAGATTGGATTTTATGGGGTAAAGATTCAATTAAAGAAGAAGGGATGACTACTAATATTCCTAAAAAACCTATTTATCCTACTACTTCTATGCCACCTTCTTCTTTTGGAGATGCGTTAGCTGAAATGATGACATTGATAGGTGGAATGCATGACAACATGGATCAAGGTTTTGTTGCTTTATACTAAAGACTTGACAACTTGGTACATCATTATGATTAAAGATTGGATTTTATGGGGCAAATATATGATAGTGTTGATTATCATGTGGGGTGGATAGAATCTAACTTGAGTGTTTATTTTGCTTTTATTAATTTCTCATATACCTCGAGGCCCCTATCCTTTGGTGTAAGTACATCACAATATATTCCACCGGAGGTACCTCTTGGTGACAAGGCTATACATGATGATGTTTCTCCTCCAAATGCTCAAGTTTGATTAGCTTTGTGTCCTTTTTCCATTGTATTGGTGGTTTTTTTTTCTTTTTCTTTATCTAGTTTAGGTTTGAGGCTTTAGTCTTTTTCATGTACTTTTCTTTATTCTAGATTAGGATTTCTTTTTATGCACTTTTTCTTTATGTTATTTTTAATTAGGACTTCTTCTTCTTTGGGATATATACTTCTAAATTCCAAAATATCTTCTTGTCTAGCTTTTTATGCTTTCTTATAGATCTTTATAGCTGAAACTTCTGGAGCTTTAATTAGAATTTAGCAATCATGGAGCATATTGTGTCTCGAGAAGTTTTTATTTTTCTCTTCCTTTATCTTCTTGGTCCTTTTTAGCTATGATTTATGTTTTTATTTTTGTCCACTGAGGACAATATAAATTTAAATGTGAGGGTGGGAATTTCAAATATTTTCCAAGTATTTTTCTAAGTATTTTGTGAAATTTTGGTAAAATTCCTGAGCTTTTTGATAAACAATTAGTGGAGCTATTTCTTTTATTTTTACTTTGAAAGATGATTTGATATTTATTTGGTTAAGTTAGTTTTTGATTAACTTTTATATTAGGTTGAATATAATTAGGTCTGACGAATTTAGTTTAACCTTATTTATTTCTTAGTAGATAAGTGAAACTTTTGATTTTGTGAAATTCTTATAAGTGCTATGTTGATGTATAAGTATGATATATATGCTAATTTTTGTTGAAAATTATCTAGACTAATCCTACATTTTGGTTTAAGTAAATAGGATAAAATAAGTGATTCCCTAATAGCATCTACCACGTGAGGAAAAAAAAGTAGATGGTTTCTATATGGCATCTACAAGAGAGAAAAAAAATGATGATACATGTGAGAAAAGAAAGAAAAGAGTGAACAAAATGTTTGTATGTGCATTCTTTATCTTTTCTTGAAAAAAAAAATGTTGAGAAAAGAGAAAAAAGAAAAAATGATGCAAGTTCCCATTCTAGTTAAGTTAGCTTAAGTGAAAACAAAATCCTAGTTTGCTACCCAATTTGTAGTAGTTTAGACACTTATAGAAGTACAAAAACTTGAATTGATTATGTATTCCTAACGTATATGATTTGTATTGTCTATATGTTTTGATGAAAGCAAGGAGTGGAATGTATTGAATGGATATAAACTTATTTAAATTAACTTCAATGGCAATAGATATATTTGATCTAATATATAAGTTTATCTAGGTCTTTTTGATTGAATGGATGTAAAATTATTTTTTGTTGTGAAGAGAAAAGATAGCATCTTCACCATACTTTTTAAGAATTGAAATTTAATGACTTGAGTCTTTTTGAATTTTTATTTTTGTCTGTGGACATGCAAAAAAGTTAAGTGTGGGAGTATTTGTTAGGTGTGAAAATGTCATATTTTTGTAGCTCTTTTCCTTAGCTTTTGTGAACACTTTTGTGTGATAATGGATAGTTTCTACTTATTTTGTGTTCTATTGTGTTTCTAGGTGATTTTGGAAAAAAAATGAGTAAAACATAGGTTAACATGATGTATTTCTGCACAAAAGTGATTGTTGGATAAGTTAGGAAGTTGTGGAATATGAGCTTAAAAAGTTCTAAAGGTGTTTTAGTGCATGTGCTGAAGGCTTAAAGGGGAAAACAAAGCACGCAGCGGAAGTAAAAATTGAAGAAACTGAAGGACAAGAAAAATCCCTAACGGAGCCGGTGCCGGTTCCGGCAGCCTCAGTTGGTGTTGGTCCCGCTCTGTACGGATTCTGAGGTAAAAAAAACCTAACTTTTTTTTCTTGTTCTCAAAGTTGGTTGGATCGGAATGTGTGGAATTGGGGTAGGTGCGCCGGTGGAAACCTCTAGTGTGATTTCTGCAAACCTTCTACTCCGTTTGTGCATGTAGGTGAACGCCAATCTCTCCATCTTCCAGTATATGGCCTGCCTAATCTCATTTAGTGAACAACTTACAGGGTTATGGAATATGTTTTCGAGAGAGAGAGAGAGAGGGCTGTGTCATTCTTTTCCACCAGAGAAGAAGCAAAGAAAAATAACGTACTCCTCTATTCTCCTGTTTAGCCTAAATAAAAACCATAGGTTAAACTGGACTGACCCACTGGACTCTTAGTTTAGCCTTTTGAACTAAATTAATTATTCTAATTAGAACCAAATAAATAGCCCAATAAATAATTAATTTTCCAGCCCAAATAAACTAGTCAAATTAACAAGCCTATATTAGTTTAGTCCCAGGTCAATCTTTAATTATTCAAACTGGGCCAAAGCCTTAAACAATTAATGAACCCACCAAACTAATTTAATTAATTCTCTTTCTCTCCATTGACCTTTATTTTATTCTAGAAAAATAATTAAATCAGACTACTTAAAAAAAATAAATTCCATTTAATTTAATTTAAGACCAATTCATTAGCCTGTATTTAATTAAGAATCACGGTCTATACTGGGGACCAAAAGACACACCGCCTTGGTTACTAAAATGACCAAAATATCTTTGCCATATAAATAGCTATATTTTGTATTTTAAATATTTCCTAATATCACCAGAAGGAAATATTGACCATAAGGATAATATTGCGTTAGCAAAGTCTCCGACCTACAGGTGTAATGATTAAAATACCCCTCTATACATCGTCATACATTTAGAGAGGAAGAAATGTACTAACACCTCTCTAAATGACATCTACCATCCTTAGGCTTCTAGTCCAATAATCTATGACTTCCTGAATTGTTTCCGCTTTCCAAGAGAGCTACCCTAAAGCAAATATCCAAGTCATGTTTCCCAGGGCCTTAGATATTTAGATAATTTAGACAACCACAAGGGGCGATATAGTATAGAAACTATCTTGTACAAGTCTGTCTTAACTAACTAGTCACACATATCCAACATGCAAGTATATTGACCCTACGATAGAACCTCAACTATAGCATTTCAAAGTACAACCTTCCAGTTTCGTCAGACCACCAACTCATACTCAAGTCGTAGAGTACTAGTCCACGTTGTAGCAGTAGTAGTTTAGGTTTCTACCATATAGTACTTTTAGAAACCACTACTATAGGTCCTGTTCTACGTATTCGCAATACGCTTATGTCATGAAGTGAGTGGACTACTCACTGGCTAAAGGCAAGCCATTTCCCATTTGGAATTCATAACATAATAACCTAAACATGATGAGATTCTCAGTCTCATCAATAGGTTAAGAATAAATGTTTATGTGTTAAATAACCCGTGATCCATACCTTACTGTGAAAGACCACCATTCACATGGACCACTTACTTAAACACAATGGGTCTTTTCCAAATGAAATTATGCATAAATAAAATGTAAATTCATAAATAATTTCTGAAAATTAATTCTTTTATTAAAACATTAGACATTTATATCAGAAATCTAGTCTAAGAGGGCATATTTCCCAATAATATCCCACTTGCACTGTAAGACTAAGTAAGTCCGTAGGTGCTTGCCCCTATGGCGTCTTAGTGTCTCTTGAAGACTCTCTCAACCAAAGACTTGGTGAATGGTGAGGGACGGGAAAACAGAGGAAGCATGCTTGAACCGAAAAAAAAAACAGAGAGAAAAAAAAACGCAAGCCTTAGAGGCCACACGAAAGCGTGAAGATCATACCTTTATGCTCCTTAAGCCTACTAGGTTGAGTAGGAGTGGATTGAATGACAGGAATCGCTTCGTTTTGCCCACTTGAAGAAGCTTCCGGTTGAAAACCTGCTAGCCTCCTACTTCGCCTGGTTTGCATGAACGCCAAGCCTTTCAGCTCTCGGAATATACCACAGCCCAACCTCTAGTCGGTGAACACAACGGTGAAGATGAACGGTCTCGAATCTCCTTGGTTCTCTTGCTATTGATTAGCAAAGAAACAATAAGAACAACAGAGGAGAGGTAACGTAAGAGAGAGAGAGAGCTAGATGTGAGAGCTTATTTTTAGTTAGGAGATCATGGTTTTCTTTTTCCAGAGACTTGTTTATTGGTTAGCTAAAACTAGGTCTCTTATTATCAGATAAACATATCCCCGAGATATTATATTTCAAACACCCAGATGTTATCCTGAGAATAAGTTTGGCTTAACCCTAAACTCTTCTTAACCGTATCTGGAAAAAACCCTAAGGTCCAAGCTATTGGGCCGGAAAAATATTATTATTTCTCTTAAACCCAAAAGGTCCAAAATAATAAACATTAATTATTTATTTCTTGGGCTTATATAAATAACCCAATAAATAATTAATGAGCCCAAATGAACCAAAATAATTAATCTTTAATTATTTATTTATTGTGCCTATATAAATAACCCAATAAATAATTAAACATTAATTATTTCCCCTAGTTTAAGCCCAAGTTAATTTCCTAATTATTCATACTGGACCTAGGCCCTAAATAATTAATTAACCAATTAAATTCGATAATTAATTTCTCTCAACTCCTATTTTATTTTATTTATTTATTTTATTCCAATGTAATAATAAATTAGACATCTTGAATAAAATCAAATAAAATAAAATCATTTTGAACTGAGACCAATTCCTCAACCCAAAATTAGTTAGGACTTACGGGCTATTCCGAGGACAAAAAAAACACTTCGCCTTGGCTGCTAAAATGACCAAAATACCCCTACTATATAAATAGCTGTATTTTGCATTTTAAATATTTCTTAATATCACCATAAGGAAATATTGACCCCAAGGACAATGCTGCATTAGCAAAGTCTCCGACCTACAGGTGAAATGACTAAAATACTCCTTTACACATCGCCGTACATTTAGAGAGGAAGAAGTGTACTGATACCCCTCTAAATGACATCTACCATCTTTAGGCTTCTAGTTCAATGATCCACGACTTCTTGGAGTGTTCCGCTTTCCAAGGGAGCTACCCTAAAGCAAATATCCAAGTTATGTTTCCCAAGGCCCTGGACATTTTAGATCATTCGGACAACCACAATGGGCGATATAGTGCAGAAACTATCTTGTACAAGTCTGTCTTAACTAACTAGTTACATATACCCAATACACAAGTATATTGATTCTACTATAGAACCTCAACTATAGCATATCAAAGCATATGCTTCCAGCTTCGTCAGACCACCAACTTATACTCAAGTCGTAGAGTACTAGTCCACGCTGTAGCGGTAGTAGTCTAGGTTTCTATCATATAGTACTTTTTGAAACCACTACTACAGGTCCTGTTCTACGTATTCGAAATACACTTATGTCATGAAGTGAGTGGACTACTCACTGGCTAAAGGCAAGCCATTTCCCATTTGGAATTCATAACATAATAACCTAAACATGATGAGATTCTCAATCTCATCAATAGGTTAAGAATAAATGTTTATGTGTTAAATAACCCGTGATCCATACCTTACTGTGAAAGACCACCATTCACATGGACCATTTATTTAAACACAATGGGTTTGTTCCAAACGAAAATTGTGCACAAATAAAGAGTAAATTCACAAACAATTTCTGAAAATAAATTCTTTTATTAACATATTCGATTTTACATCAGAAACCTAGTCTAAGAGGGCATACAATCCAACAAATGGATCCGCTAGATTGTTCTCTGAGGCAATCTGTTCCACCACGACTTTCCATCTCTGGATGAAATCCCGGATTAGGTGGCACTTCTTCTCAATATGCTTCTCCTTCTTGTGGTTCCTGGGATCTTTAGATTGCGATACTGTTTCAGTGTTGTTGAAATATATCACAATCGGTCTGTCTATATGTGGCACGACTCCAAGTTCTAAAAGGAACTTCTGGAGCCAGACTGCTTCCTTGAATGCCTCCGAAGCTGTCACATACTCAGTTTCTATGGTCGAGTCAGCAATGCAAGATAGTTTGACACTCCTCCATGAAATAGCTCCCCAGACAAGGTGAAGGCATATCCACTAGTGGATTTTCTCTCATCCTTATCTGCCTAGAAATCTGAGTCTATGTATTCTGTAGGAACCAAGTCATCAGCTCTGTAAACTAGCATATAATCTCTCGTTCCCTTGAGGTACTTGAGAATATGCTTTACAGCTTGCCAATGAACCTCCCAAGGGTTTGACTGATATCTGTTGACCAAGCCTACGGCAAAGCAGATATCTGGCCTAGTACACAGTATGGCGTACATGAGACTTCCCACAACCGAAGCGCAGGGAATCCTACTCATTCTATCCTTTTCTTCTTGAGACTTAGGATAGTCCCTTGAAGAAAATGACAACCCATATCTACAAGGAATTAAAACTCCCTTGTATGAGTCTATGCTGTACTTGGCCAGCATCTTGTCAATGTATGCCGCTTGGGATAATCCTAACATTCTCTACTTCCTATTTCTAAGAAATCTAATCCCGAGAATGTAGCTGGTTTCTCTCAAGTCTTTTATACTGAATTGACTAGACAGTCAAACCTTTGTAGATGCTAATGACCCTACATTATTTCCAATGAGTAGAATGTCATCTACATACAAGACAAGAAAAATCACATTAATGCCTTCAAGTTTCCTGTATATACATGGTTCATCCTCGTTTTGAATAAAACCGTAAGACTTTACAGTTTCGTCAAAACGAATGTTCCATGCACTCGATGCTTGCTTAAGTCCATAAATGGACTTCTTAAGCTTGCCAACCATATGTTCTTGGCCTTTAGCAATAAAACCTTCCGGTTAGGACATATAGATGTCTTCGCTAAGATGGTCATTTAAAAATGTCGTCTTGACATCTATTTACTACATCTCGTAGTCATAATGACATGCGATGGCAAGGAGGATACGGATGGGCTTAAGCATGGCTACTAGGGAAAAGGTCTTCTCATAATCGATTCCCTCTTTCTGAGTATACCATTTCACCACAAGTCTAGCTTTGACGGTTTCCACCTTCTCATCTACTCCTCTCTTTCTCTTGTATGCCCACTTACACCCAATGGGTTTTATCCCTTCAGGTGAAGTTACAAGATCCCAAACCTGATTGAAGTACATAGACTTAATCTCGGCTTTCATTGCTTCATGTCATAAATTTGCATCGGCATCAACAATAGTCTCCTCGTATCTAGTGGGGTCTTGTTCCTGATGGTCGGAGACTAGTTCGAAAGCTTTTCCAGTTCATCTCTCCGGAACCCTAGATACTCTCTCACTACGGTGAGGTTCCATTTGTACAGGCTCTTCAGGTTGTGCCTCTTCTTGTTCTACAATCAGGTCAGGAGAAGTTGATTCTGAAGATAACTTCTCCTCAAGTTCCAACTTAGTTGGACCTTTAGTGGAGGTACTCTGATCATCCTTTAAATATCTAGCATTGGTACTAACCAGTACTTTCTGCTCCTTAGGATGATAAAAGTAACTACCATTTGTCCTTTTGGATACCCAACAAAATAGCATAATTCTGATCTTGGTTTCAATTTGTCTCCCTTGACCAGTATATAAGTTGGACAATCCCATATTCAGAGATGATTCAGACTTGGCTTACGCCTAGTCCACATCTCATAGGGAGTCCTAGGTACTGACTTGGAAGACACCAAGTTCAGAATGTATGCCGCTATTTCTAGGGCATATCCCTAAAAAGACATTGGAAGAATAGCATGAGACATCATGCTTCGGACCATTTCCATCAATGTCATGTTCCTTCTCTCAGTTACTCCATTCTGTTGGGGTGTCCTCGGCGCAGAGAGTTGGGATACTATCCCATGATGTACCATGTAGTTCTTGAATTCACCAAGGAGGTATTCTCCATCACGATCTGATCATAAGGTCTTGATTAATTTATCTGTCCGACACTCCACTTCAGCCTTATACTCTTTAAACTTGTCAAAAGAGTCAGACTTGTGTCTCATCAGGTAAATAAAACTAAGCCTTGTACAATCATCCGTGAAAGTGATGAAGTACTCAAAACCCCTTCTAGCTGGTGTTGACAAGGGACCATACACATTAGTGTGAATAAGACTCAATACCTTCTTGGCTCTATCCACCTTAGGGGTAAATGACCTTTTGGTCATCTTTCCTATTAGGCAAGATTTACATTGAGGCCAATTTTTCCATCTCAATGAGCCCAAAGGCCTATTATGGATTAACCTCTAAATCCTGGTTGAGTTGATATGACCTAACCTTAGATGCCAAAGATATGAGTCATTGATATTAGTCTTTCTCTTCCTTGTTAAAGGTTCAGATTGAGCGTTATTTAATTGATTGTTAATAGGGTTGAAGAAGAATAGATTCTCATACATGTGCCTAGTACATAAAATTTCTCCATCTCTACTGATAGTGATACCAGAATGGAAAGATACAGAATATCCTTGATTTATTAGTTTCGCAACTGAAATCTAATTCTGTCGAAATCCAGGTACATATAAAATATCCTTTAAAACTATTATTCTGTTACAATAAAAAATAAGATCCAACTCTACCACTGCAAGGGCCTAAACTTGTACTCCATTTCCCACATGTAGCCCATGTTCGCCCTCCTTGAGTCTTCTAATCTTTTTAAACTCTTATAAGGAGTTACAGATGTGATCATTGGCTCCTGGATCAATAATCCAAGTAGAAGTTGATCCAACCATTGATATAAATTCTAGATAGAAAACATTACTTGTGGGGGTTTTCTTGGCTTGACACTCTTTTTTTCAGTGTCCCTTCAATTCACATTTGAAGCACTTGCCATTGGGTTTGTCTTTGGGTTGGGTCTTGGGCTGGGCCGCTGTGTTGCCCTTCTTCTTCTTGAACTTTCTGGGCTTGGGTTCAGTTCTAGAAAATGAAGCCTTAGCAATCATAGTCTTAAATTGAGGCTTCATGACCTTCTCTGCCATCTAGAGAGCTCCTTCATCAATTCAGTTAAACCCATGTTTAATTGGTTCATATTGTAATTCAACTTGAACTGAGTAAAGGAACCCGGTAGAGATTCGAGAACCTTGTCCACTTGGCTCTCAGGGTCAATGACAGCCCCTAAGATAGTGCATGTGCATGTGCACCGAATCCGTTAGATAGTTGCACCACATGCAGATAATGTTGTACATTTTTAGAAGAATACAACTTCCTAAAGATTTTGTACAACTACATAAGGTCTGGTTCACATACACTGGGTGCACCCAATCATTTCCCCCCTCCCGGCCCCTAATTTCAGACGACTTTCCTTTTTTCTCAATCTTCCCTTGCTCAAACCTATCCCTTTCGTCAATTGCCCCTCTCCCTCTTATCCCTTTTCCTCTAAGCCCTTTGATCTTATATTGAAATTCTCCCTCATATACCATCGCCTCAATTAAATGAGAGCTATAGAATTGACATGAAGAAATGTGAAGGATCATGAAAAAACATTAAAGAAAAATGTAGCGAAAATTTTTCAGTTTTTTTGAGCCACATTTAGGAGAAAGTACTTACTTTTCCTTATTGGTCGCGGATTAATCAACGTGGGGACAAGTTGCACTAGAACTTTTTTGCATTGGAAGGGGGGAATGAGGCGCCTGTTGTTCAATTGAAATTTTCGCCAATCTTCAATTGCTACGCATCAATCTTTTTTTTCCTCTTCATCTTCCGGAGTATGATTCTACCTTATTCTTGGGTTAGCTTGGTGAAAGCTCCTTTCTTTGAATAATCAAAATACTCTCCAAGAGAGAAAGAAGAGAAAAAGAGAGCAGAGAAAGACAGCACGTTGGAGAAGAAAAAAAAACTAAAACCCTATTCTATTTTTTCTTCTTCTTCTCCCCTTATTTCGACCAGCCTTAAGGCTTTCTTAAGCCCTAATGGCCGAAAATCATCAAACCCTGATGGGTTTGGTGCTGTGCTAAAAAATAATCCAAGACTAGCCTAATCATCTTAATTAATTAATTATCTTTTTTGGGCCTCATTAAATGTCCAACACTAATTAATTAGTTCTAATTAGATTCTTAATATATGTCAACATATATTAGTTCAATTAATTAATTTATTCCAACCCAATTCTCTTAATTAATTAATTATCTTTTCTGCGCCGTATTAAAACCCAAGACTAATTAATTAATTTTAGTTGGACTCTTAGAATAAATTTTATTTCTCTTTGGAATAATTATCTATTAAGCCCAGATTGTGTCTAAACAATACCAAGGTAACTTGAGCTACTCCAGGGATCAAGAGACATATTATTCATGGCTACTAAAATGACCAAAATGCCCTTATTATTAATAGTCGTATTTTATCATTTTAAATATTTTCATTTATCACCATATAGAAATATTGACTCCAAGAATAATATTACTAAAGTAATGTCTCCGAACCTACCCTCTATGTAACACCTATCAATGAGACAGGATAAATGTACTATCACCTATCTCAAAGACATCTATCATTCTTAGATCTCTAGTCCGATAATCTATGACTCACTTGAATGCACTTACTTATCATTGGAAGTTATCCAAAACCACACATTCTAGAGTCACGTTCTCAGGGCCTTGGATCATTTAGATTATCTCGGATAATTACAATGGGGTGATTTAACCTCACTAAGTAAAGCATAGAAACTCTGTTGCATGAATCTGTCTTAACTAACTAGAGTAATACATCCAACATACAAGGATATTATTCTTACAAAAGAAATCTCACCTAATACACATCAAAGTATAAAACCTTAACTTCGTCAGACCACCAACTCATGCTTAAATATAAAGGTATCCGTCCACACTGTAGCAGTAAAAGTCTTGTCTCTATAATTATAGTACTTTAAGAGAGACTACTACTACAGGTCTAGTTCTATGTATTCGAAATAAGCTTATGCCTATGATGTAAGTAAACTAGTCACTGATTCATGGTAAGCCATTTCTTATTAGAAATCATGGCATAATAGTCTTACCTTGATGAAATGTCCAATTCCATCAAAAGACTAAGAACTTAATTTTTTTTGTATGATAAGTACCTATGGTCTATACCATACTGTGAAGAATGACCTAATACATAGACCATTACTTGTCATACTTGGACCATTAAATGTGAAATAATATAAGAAACATACTAAATTAAATGAATAAATATTTTATTATAATATGTTCATACAAAATACATAGTCTTTGAGGGTATACTTCCAACAATTTTTCACTTGCACTACAAAGACTAAGAAAGTCCATAAGTGCCTACCCCTAGACATCTAATTGTCTATGAAACACCTTTTCTTCAAATGCTTGGTAAAAGGATCTGCTAGATTGTTGATAGAGAAAATCTGATCAACCACAATCTCCTATTTCTAGATGAAATCCCGGATGAGGTGATACTTCCTCTTTATGTGCTTACCCTTCCTACGGTTTCGAGGTTCCTTGCATTGTGACACCACTCCAAAGTTGTCACAATAAATAGTGACTGGCCTATCCATGTGTGGTACTACTCCAAGTTTTATGAGAAACTTCTAGAGCCACACAGCTTCTTTAGAAGCTTCTGAAGCAGCAAGTATCTAGCTTCCATGGTAGAATCAACAATGCAAGATTACTTGATACTTCTCCATGAAATAGCTCCTCTAGGTAAAGTGAAGACATGTCTACTAGTAGATTTTCTTTTATCTTTATCTGTTTAGAAGTATGAGTCTATGTAATTGGTAGGAATCAAATCATCAGCATGATATACAAGCATATACTCTCCCGTTTCCTTGAGATATTTATGTATATGCTTTACGACTTGCGAGTGGGCTTCCCCTAAGTTTGACTAACATCTACTAACCATACCTACTGCAAAGCAAATATCTAGCCTAGTACAAAGCATAGCATACATGAGACTTCCCATAACCGAAGCATAAGGGATCCTGCTTATTTTTTGTTTATCTTCCTGTATCTGATGACACTACTTGGAAGATAAGGATAATCCATGTCTAAAGGCTATAATAGCCCCTTCATAATAATCGATGCTGAACTTTACCAATGTATTGTCAATGTAAGAAGACTGGGATAAGCTTAACATTCTTTGATTCCTATCTCTAAGAAGCTCAATGCCTAGAATGTAGCTAGCTTCTTCCAAGTCTTTCATGCTAAACTGAATAGATAGCCAAACCTTAATGGATAACAATGTCCCGACATCATTTTCAATAAGTAGAATGTCATTTATATAAAGTACCAAGAAAATCACTTTACCACTATCTGATTTTCTATATACACATGGTTCATCTATGTTTTGAATGAAATAATAAGCTTTTACGATTTCATAAAAAATGTATGTTTCATGCTCGTGACGTTTGCTTAAGTCCATAGATGGACTTTTTAAGCTTACAGACCGTTTGTTCTTAACCTCTAGCAACAAAACCTTTTAGCTAGGACATATAGATATCTTCACTAAGATAGCCTTTTAAGAAGGTCGTCTTGACATTTATTTTCCATATCTCGTAGTCATAATGACATGTGATGGTAAGAGAATTTGGATAGAGTTAAGCATTGCTACTGGTGAAAAGGTTTTTTCATAATCAATCCCTTCTTTTTTAGTATAATTTTTAGCAACCAACATTGCTTTATAGGTTTCAAGCTTTCCATCCGTACCTCTTTTCTTCTTGTATACCTACTTACACCAATGGGTTTTATCCCATCAGGTGCAGTGCAAGATCCTGAACTTGATTGAGATATATGGACTCAATCTCGGCATTCATAACTAGTTACCATTTGTCTAGATCAGGATCAACAATGGCCTCCTCGTATCTAGTGTGATCTTATTCCTATTGATCAGAGACTAGATCATAGATATCTTTGGTCCATCTTTCTGGAACTTTTGTGATCCTCCCACTACGACAAGGCTTAGCTTGTCTAGGAACATATGATTGTGTTTCTTTTGGTTTCTCGATCAGGATGTTAGAAGTACCTAAAGTTGAATCAGTGACCAACTTCTCTTCTAACTCAATTCTGCTTGAACCCGTGGTGGAAGTAACATGTTCCTCCTCTAAGTATCTAGCATTAGTACTAACAAATACTTTATGCTTTTGAGAATGATAGAAATATCCTCCTCTTGTTCCTTTTGCATACCCAACAAAGTAGTGTAGCTTTGATCTTGATTCTAGTTTACTTCTTTTTGTCAACACATAAGTTGGACAACCCCATATTTTGAGATGGTTTAGACTGGGCTTTCGTCCAATCCACATCTCATAAGGTGTTCTAGGTACTAATTTGGAAGGTACCAAATTCAAAATATATGTCATTGTTTCTAAGGAATACCTCCAAAAAGAAATATTAAAAGATGTATGACTCATCATACTTCTGACCATTTCTATCAAAGTTTTATTTCTTCTCTCAGCTACTCCATTCCGCTGGAGAGTCCCAAGCACAGTTAACTGAGATACTATGCTATGATGTACCAAGTAATTCTTAAACTCACTGAGGAGGTACTCTCTACCACAATCTGATCTCAAAGTTTTAATTAGTTTACCTGTTCGACGCTCCACTTTAGCTTTAAATTTAAATTTATCAAAAGTGTCAGACTTGCACCTCATCAGATTAATATAACTAAAACGAGTGTGATCAACTGTGAAAGTGATTAAGTATTTGTAGCCTCCTCTAGCTGGTGTAGCCATCAATCCATAAACAACCATATGAACTAGTACTAGTATTTCCATGGCTCTATTCACCTTTTTGGTAAAGGACTTTTTGGTCATTTCACCTTTAAGGCAAGATTCACACTGAGGTCATTCTTCCAGTCTTAATGAGCCTAAATGCCCATCTTAGATTAGCTTCTGAATCTGATTGGGATTTATAAGTCTCAATTTTAGATGCCACAAATATGAGTCATTTGATATGGCCTTTCCCTTTTTACTATCAAGTTTAGTTTGAATATTGTTTACTTGATTTTGAATAGGATGTATATAAAAATGATTCCCATACATATTTCCTGTACAAATTAAATTATCATCTCTATTGATGGAAACACCAGAATAGAAAGAAACAGAATATCCTTGATTTATCAATTTGAAAACTGAAATCAAATTATGTTTAAAATAAGAAACATATAAAATATCTTTTAAAACTAACTTCCTATTACAATAATAATAATAATAAAAAAGCTCAAGATCTCCCACTGCTTCAGCCCATATTCTTGCTCCATTACCTACTTGAAGTCCATGCTCACCTTTACTGAGTCTTCTTATCCTTCTAAACCCCTGCAAAGAGTTACAGACATAGTCAGTAGCTCCAGAATTAACTATCTAGGAGGATGTTGATTCAACCATCAAAATGAACTTTAGGTATAGAGCAATACCTGAAGTAGACTTGGTTAAGAAGTCCGAACAATCTTTCTACCAATGCCCTTTCTTGTCACACTTGAAAAATTTGCCTTTGGGCCTCCTGTTGGGCTTGGCCTGACCAGATATTCTGGGCTGGGCCCCTGTGTTGTTCTGGACCTTCCTCTTCTTAAATATCTTAGATTTCATCTCAATTCTAGAAGAAGAAGCAGAACAATAGACTAAAACCTTTGACACAGCTTTCATGATCTTCTCTGCCGCCTAGAGTTTTTTCTTAAGCTCCGTGAAACTTGTTCATATTATAGTTCAACTTGAACTGAGAATATAAGTCAGGCAGAGTTTCAAGAACCATGTCAATTTAGCTCTCATGATCTATCCTTGCGGCTAGGACCTCAGCCTCCTTGAAGTAAGCAATCATCTTGAGCAGATATTTTCGAATCGATACCCTCTCAGCCATTCTAGTGTTCATGATTACTCTAAGAGCTTCATGCCTTGTGGGCCGGCTTTTGCAGCAAACATGGTACACAATATATCATACCCAGTGGCCATGTGCTCATGCTTAGATTGGAGCACACTAGACATGGTAGCTAATAGGTAACATTTAGCCATTTCATTAGCTTTCTTCCATGCCTTCTTAGCCTCTCGATTCTGGTCAGTGAATTCTTCCCCAATCTCAGGACAGGGATCCGTAAGAACATATTTGTACTCCTTGACAGTGAGTACTATATTCAAGTTCCTCTTTCAATCTATATAATTTGGGCCTATCAACTTATTCTCCTTGAGAATTATTGACAATGGACTTAAACCAGACATTTCTGAAATATTGCGAAAAACATTTTATTTAGTTTGTAAGAAATAAAAATTGAACATTCTTTATATTATTTCTTTGATAATAGATAACTCTTAAAATCATTATCAATAATATAAATAGTTTAGCTCTTAGAAAAGCTAACAGAGCTTCGTAAGAAGATTAATAGCATCCTAAGTTAAGTGTATAACCATCATGAATCAAAACTTTTTTAAATAGGTAATGATTTAGAAAAAGTTCTACTGATAGGATGGCTACTAATTTACACCACATACGGGTAATCTAATGCTAAAAACCTCCAAAGTAGGTTGATCGACCCTAGAAAATACCCTACGCTTTAATTTTACTCTTCCATTAGTTCTAGATACTTGTGAAAATCCATCCTATAAGGGGTCATGCTCAGAATGATGCGAGAAAATCCACTATTTCTAATGAGAGTTGTGATTGAAGCCATGGGGTCATTGGAACCCCTTTCCCACTTAATATTTTATTGAAAATAGAGTTTTATGCCCAAAAACATTTTCTATAATATTATTGTTTCATTAACTTTAGTAAAAATATAAAATTCAATATTATTTTCTATGTCAAGAATTAAATCCTTTGCGAGAATAAACTATGAATTTATTTTATTATTCTAAGTCAATAACTAAATAAAACTTTATTAAATAACCTTAAGTTCAAAATTATTCTTTATGTCAAGGATTAAATCCTTTGAGAGAATAAACCATGAACTCTTTTCTTTTAAAGTTTCTTAGATAAAAACATTTTATCAAAACCTGTCCTATCTAGTGAGACTTGGTCTCATGATAACTCATGCATTTGATCACAAAAATGAAATAACCATGATACCAAAAGTAAACTTTTTTTTCATGCTCAAACTATTCATTTTTCCTAAGTGACCAAATAATGGATTAAACATCATGTATTAAAAATTAATGATCTTATTTAATCATAAGGTGGTTCCATCATTCACTATTCATATGCATGCAAATTATTCATCCATAGATAAATAAAACTATTGCAGAAAATTAATCTCATACAATGATTTAAAAAACATGATAACATCAAGGAAAACTGAACAACAAAACTTCAGCAGTGCTCTCTTGTTTCTTGGACAAAATTGCACACAACTGCCTTTGGGCAGAGTAGACCTGGCGTTGGGTATATTCAGCCTACTTAGCACCGGGTCCAATATGTTATTCCTCAAAATCGAAAATTTCAGCTGAGTAGAGTGGACTTGGCACCGAGTCTAATATGTTTTTCCTCAAAACCAAAAATTCCAGCTGGGCAGAGTAGACCTGGTGTCGGGTCCATTCGACCCACCTAGCACTGGGTTTGTTCTGGAGTTTTCCAGCTGCTGGAAAAAATTTAGCTTCTGCACAAAAAAAATTCTGCACATAGCAACCCCCAAACTGCCCAGAAATTTCTAACCTTTCAGCCACTTTTCGCCCCCGAAAAATTCTAACAATCACGTTCTTCCAGTCCCCAAAGCTTACAGATTATAAGAATACAAAGAAGTGCAAAACCAGATATAAAAAACATGCCTTTACAAGCACCTATACCTCTAACCACGAGGCGTACATTAAATCTACTTAAAACCAGAAAAACAATGGGAAAACCATTAGAATACATGATCCTATGCCTTAATCGCGAGGCGTACATGGACTCTAGAAACCAGTGTATGAGGGATCACATAAAATCACACAAGATTCATTTTTAAATAGTAAAGGAATCGCCTTTTCTAGTTTTAACCCTAGTACATGCTCTTAAATGAAAATTGTGGCTCTGATACCACTTGAAGGATCACGAAAAAATATCAAAGAAAAACGCAGTGGAAATTTTTTTTAGTTTTTTTCAAGCCACATCTAGGAGAGAATACTTACTTGTCCTTATTGGTTGCGGATTAACCAACATGGGGACGGGTTGCACTGGAACTTCTTACATTGGAAGGGGAGAAGGAGGCGCCTACTGTTCTATTGGAATTCTCGCCAATCTTCTACTCCTATGCATCAAGCGTTTTTTTCCTCTTCGTCTTCTAGAGTATGACTCTACCTTATTCTTGGGTTAGCTTGGTGAAAGCTCCTTTCTTTGGATAATCAAAATACTTTGTAAGAGAGAAAGAAGAGAAGAACGAAAACCAGAGAAAGATGGGACACCGGAGAAGAAAAAAAAAAAAAAACCTAAAACCACATTCTATTTTTCCTTCTTCTTCTCCTCTTATTTTCGGCCAACCTTAGGGCATGCTTAAGCCCTAAAGGCTAAAAATCATCAAGCCCTAATTGGCTTGGTGTTGTGCTAAAAAACAATCCAAGACTGGCCCAATCCTCTTAATTAATTAGTTATCTTTTTTGGGTCTCATTAAATACTCAAGACTAATTAATTAATTTTAATTGGACTCTTAATATATGCCAACATATATCAGCCTAATTAATTAATTTATTCCAACCCAATTCTATTAATTAATTAATTAATTAATTATCTTTTGTGGGCCTTATTAAAACCCAAGACTAATTAATTAATTCTAATTAGAATCTTAGAATAAATTTTATTTCTCTTCAAAATAATTATCCATTAAGCTAAGATTGTGTTTAAATAATACCAAGGTAACTTGAACTATTCTGGGGACCAAGAGATATATTATTCATGGCTACTAAAATGACCAAAATACTCTTATTATTAAATAGCCGCATTTTATCATTTTAAATATTCTCATTAATCACCATATGAAAATTTTGACCCCTAGAATAATATTGCTAAAGCAATGTTTCTGACCTATAGTTGAAATAACATAAATACCCCTCTATGTAACACTCGTCAATGAGAAAGGATAAATGTACTGTCACCCATCTCTAAGACATCTATTGATGCATAAGTTTTGGGAGGATAAAATCATTAATTTTAAATCTATCCCTTAGTCAAGTTTTAATAAAGCATTAATTCCAAAATACACTTGTGAGCAATTATACTCATCGCAAGCATAGTATAGGGAATTAACGATTATCAATCCTCAAAGGAACAAGTATACACTAATCACTTTTCATTCGTTGTTTAACCGACCAAATAAAGTGATAAAAAATAAAAATAAAAATTATATATATATATATATATATATATATATATATATATATATAACTCATAGAGAGAAAAACATGTAATAAAATAATTATTCTCAAAAGCATGACATGAATTATTTAACACTTATCACAACCAATTATTTTCTTGGCATCATGAAGGAATATAAAGTAAAATTCAATTGTTTGTCAAGTTATGAATCTACTTAGGTAAATTCCACTTCGTTTGTCAATCCATGGAATCCTATATTTTGATTAATATTAACAGATTTTTCAATCAAGCTAACATAACCAAAACATGCATTAAGCTTATCATTATATATTTAGATTCAATTAGCAGATTTGTCAATTAAGCCATCCTAACCAAAATATACCTATATCTCAATTCCTTAAAATCATAAAATTAGCTAATGACCCTATGTCAAGGCGAAATCAACTTAACATTTGATAACTTAGTTCTAAAATCATAACTTCATCATTCAAATCCATTAAGAATTATCAATTATGAAATTAATGTAATGAAACTCCTAACATCGATTTGTCTAAGTCAATTAGAAGAACTTGCATCAATAACCAATGAAATCAAGTAATCAAATACCAAAGAAAATAATTAATTAATCAAAGAACTAAATTCACTCAAAATCATAAATCCAAGAATAATATCCAAATACAATTAAAAAATTAAAATCATCATTGTTGAAGAAAAAGAAAACAAAGGAAAGAGATAAATACTCATAGACAAGCCTTTCAATTTCCAATGAAAACTCCTCCAAGAATCAATGCTTCTTCAGTAATTTCTCTAGAGAAAATATTGGTGATGAACTCTAAAAAATATATGTCTAAGTCCTACATTGTGCACCCCCTTTTCTAAAGTAATTGGCCTTTATTTATAGGCTTACAAAGTTTCTAAAAGAATCCTAAGTAAAGAAGAAGTAATTTCCTAAAAATCTAAAATAAAAAAGGAGTTGAAATTTTCCTAATAAAATTATAAATAAAACAAAAGGAAGTCCACTGCCTTTAAATTGAGAAATTGAGAATTGGAAAACAATTGGACTTGATTTTATCCTATTCACTGAAAACTTTAATGGATGTTAAAATTGGCTTCAATTGAGCCACTTTCCTTCAATTGAGCTGTGCGAAATTCCTTTTCTGTTGAGCCATGAAGCCGATTTCCCTTTGCCGAGCCAATGAGCTGCACACCATTTGTTGTCGGCTCATTACTGAGCCGCTGACTGAGCCGTACCAAGCCACCCGTAGTCAACTTCTTTCTTCTCCTTACGCGCACACGGAAGCTGCCGATTTTCTTCTTTCTTTTTTATGCGTTTGTCTTTTTCCTCTTTGCTTTTTGTCTCTGCTTTTCTTTCCTTGGCCCACCGAATTTCTTGCTTTTTCTTCTTCTTCATTGCTTTTGTTCTTTTGGTGAGTCGTGACCGAGCCGTGAACAAACTTTGAGCCATTTTTCTTTTTCCTTTCTTTTAGCCACTTTCACTTGCACTGTTTCATCTATTTGTTTCCTCTGCAATCCTTTGTTCTTCCAGTATAGGACCGGCGCCAGGTCCATCTTCTTGGCTTGGTGCTAGGTTTGTGCTATAAAATTGCACAATTAACTTCAAATTTCTCCTATTTTTGCATAAAATTTCAGAAAAGCATTTTTATAAGTGAAATATCAAATATGAAGGAATATAACTAGTTATTGTATTAAAAGTGTCTCAAATAACTAGGATAATAACGATGATTTTAACCCCTATCACATACCCCCATACTTGAATATTTACTTGTCATCAAGTAAATACTTAAATAAAGCACTCAAAATAATTTATTTCTTTCCAAGTTCATCCATAATAAAGTCATAATTTTTTTCCAACCTTGGATAAAAAATTGTCATTCATTCATCCTTCAAAAACCTTTGTAAACTTTTGCATTAAATCAAACAATCCTAAGGCTATCAAAGTTAAGTTAAACAAGCTTATATCTAGTACAAGAAAATTATTCCACTTAAGCAAAAACATAGATAACATAAATCATAAGTCAAGTCATTTAACCAATTTAAGCATTATAAACTCAAATTTACAATACTCAAGTTAGTGAAACATGAAAAACACTCTACTCTTTTTCTTTTTTTTTTTCTATGACTTTAGGAATTGATATCCTCAAGTGCATGGGTTTCTCTTTATACACCATATTAGTCGCCTTATAGTTATCATCAATTTTTCAACATATGTTTTTCTTCGCTCTTTCTTTTTATTTTTCCTTTTTGCTTTCGGGATAGCCTCAAGAGAGTGGATGCTTTTTTGCTTCTTCTCTTTTACTCACCGTATTGACCCTCTTTTCAACAAAAGGTCTCTCTATTTTCTTTTAGAGATAAAAGTATATGTTTTTTTCAACTCAACATTTTTTTCATCTCATATTTTTTCAACTCATTTTTTTTTTCATCTCACATTTTTTTTTCCACTCAAACTTTTTTTTTCTCACATTCTTATTCAAAACTCAAAGTCAAGCAAATTTTAAACCCATAATACAAGAATTAATCAACAACTCTTCCCATATTTCATCATATCATCTATATTCAAACTCAAAGAATAAAATAAAACTCAAATACCAAATATAACCAAGGTTAAATTCTCAAGACTTAGCAAAAATCCAAATTAATACACAAGTTTCATTTTTAATAAAATCAATCATAACGAATGAAAAATCCATATCTAAAGTAGAAAAGAAAATCATAATTCTATTATAGACATGTAAACTCAATTTAGCTCCAAGTCTTCAAACTTTCAAAATGGAAAAATGGTTGTCCAAGTTTCAAGATTTTTCCAAAGTAACTCAACAACAAGAAAACACCAAGATAATTTGATAAAAACTTAGATCAAGAATATCACCAAACCACTCCCCCACACTTAAACTCGACAATGTCCTCATTGGCAAAAAATAAACACAAGAAAGCATCTCCAATGGGGCCAAAAATGATATAGGATCGAAAGTTTAAGCAATACTCCCCAAGTGCAGATTAGCTCTAAGATAAGAGAAGTTCATCCTTCAAGGAGTTGGAAGAATTATTTCTAGCAAAACAAGCCTACAAAAAGAAAAACGAACACACAAGTAAAATAAGATAACAGCTCAATAGAAATCAAAGGAAAAGAAAAATATAAAGTCAAAGCCTTTAAGTCCTCCTCGAAGTAGAGCCTCCAAATAGGCCTCCAGATTGTCCAAAAGAACCACCAAATACACTACCACGACCTCTAAAGGGCTCATGAGGTCTTCCTTGTCTCAACCAAACATACTTTGCAAATGGTTCTCTTTTTAGTGAAGAATGTTTCTAAACTGTTGATGCTCAAGAAAAACAAGAAGAGTATCCAATGTAGATAGCAAAACCACAATGTCAACCAACTTTAATTAACATAACAAGGAGGCCAAGATTTCCATAATTGCAAAAATTTTAGAAAAATGCATAGATAACTTTGAGAAGCAATCACAAAACTCACAATCCATTCTACTCATTTTCTACCACCAAATAAACTCAACAAAGATATGTCCATGTCCAGTAAAATTTTTCCTCAAAAATACATATACAAAATGCCAAGAAATTCAAGAGGGTAAAATCTATAGTAACTTGAAGAGAGTTTTTCCACCAATGTATACCCCAACGTATGAGTTTTAAAATTTTTTAATTTATGGGGGATAATTCATAGAAGAAGAAGAACATGATGAAAACGAAAGGAAGAAGACTAACGTAGTGAAATATACCATAAAGAAAGGAATTTGGGATAGGGTGGTTCCTCATGTCACAAACAAGAGACAAAAACAAAAAAAGCAAAAGATAAAGGAAAAAAGGAAAAAACGACAAAATATGAAGAATCTGGGAAGAAAAGAAAAAGAATAAGGAAATAAACGAAAAAAGATGGTGTGGTTACTGTTGGGCAGAGTTGGCCCGTCGCCAGGGACATTTTCCGAGCCTGTGCCAGCTCGGCTCTGGCCCCAATTTTTTTTTCATTTTTTTAAATAACTAAAAACAATCCTAATTGAATGCATGAACGTAGTACTTTTAAAACAAGAATTCATAAATTAAACTATTATACTAAAATTAAAGATTGTAAATAAATAAATAAATAATAAAATAATATAAAATAAATTTAGTCCGTCTAAAATATCGTGTCAGCACAAGTCCAAACTTGACAATAAAAAAAGTTAGTATTGACTCAAAATTATCAAATTAAAAATACAATTAGTACACATATTTCACATTGACATTAGGTTAGTAAAATTAACTAACTAACTATACAATATATACAAATATACAATGACAAGTTAGTAATTATTAATATGTATCTACCTATTTATATATTCGCATGGCTAAATCAATAAAATTCAAGCTTTCATGATATTGTTCCTTGGCAACGACGCTAAAAACTTGATGCGTAAATTTTGGGTGCATAAAATCATCAATTTTAAATCCATCTGTTAGTCAAGTTTTAATTAAAACACTAATCTTAAAATATACATGTGAGCAAGTATACTCATCGCAAGCATATGATAGCGAATTAACGAGTATCGATCCTTAAAGGAACAAGAACACACTAATCACTTTTCATTCATTGTTTAGCCGACTAAATAAAGTGATAAAAATTAAAATTAAAATAAGAACAATATATATATATATATATATATATATATATATATATATAACTCATGGAGAGAAAAGCATGTAATTAAATAATTATTCTCAAAAGCATGACGTGAATTATTTAACACTTATCACAACCAATTATTTTCATGGCATCATGAAGGAATATAAAGTAAAATTCAATCATTTGCCAAGTCATGAATCTATTTAGGTAAATTCAACTTCGTTTGTCAATCCATGGAATCATATATTTTGATTAATATTAACAGTTTTATCAATCAAGCTAACATAACCAAAACATGCATTAAGCTCATCATTATATATTTTGATTCAATTGGTAGATTTGTCAATCAAGCCATCCTAACAAAAATATACATGAATATCAATTCCTTAAAATCATGAAATTAGCTAATGACCCTATGTTAAGGCGAAATAACCTTTGATCACTTAGTTCTAAAATCTTAATTTCATTGTTCAAATCCATTAAGATTTAAAAATTATGAAATCAATGTAATGAAACTCCTAACATCGATTTGTTTAAGTCAATTAGAATAACTTGCATCAATAACCAATGAAATCAAGTAATCAAATACAAAAGAAAATAATTAATTAATCAAATAACTAAATTCACTCAAAATCATAAATCCAAGAATAATATCCAGTTACAATTAAAGAATTAAAATCATCATTGTTCAAGAAAAAGAAAACAAAGGAAAGAGATAAATACTCATAGACAAGCCTTTCAATTTCAATGAAAACTCCTCTAAGAATCAACGCTCCTTGAGTAATTCCTCTAGAGAAAATATTGGTCATGCACTCTAAAAAATATTGTGCATTGTGCACCCCGTTTTCTAAGAGAAAATATTGGTCATTCCTACATTGTGCACCCCGTTTTCTAAAGTAATTGACCTTTATTTATAGGCTTACAAAGTTCCTAAAAGAATCCTAATTAAAGGAGACGTAATTTCCTAAAAATCCAAAACAAAAAAGGAGTTGTAATTTTCCTAATAAAATTATATATAAAACAAAAGGAAGTCCACCGCCTTTAAATTGAGAAATTGAGAATTGGAAAACAATTGGACTTGATTTTTTCGTATTAACTGAAGACTTTAATGGATGTTGAAATTGGTTTCAATTGAGCTACTTTCCTTCAATTGAGCCTTGCGAAATTCCTTTTCTGTTAAGCCATGAAGCCGATTTCCCTTTGCCGAGACAATGAGCTGCACATCATTTGCTGTCTGCTCATTGCTGAGCCGTTGATTGAGCTGCACTAAGCCACCCGCAGTAAACTTCTTTCTTCCCTTTACGCGCTCACGGAAGCTGTTGATTTTCTTCTTTCTTCCTTACGCTTTTGTCTTTTTCCTTTTTGCTTTCTGTCATTGCTTTTCTTTCCTTAGCCCACCGAATTTCTTGCTTTTTCTTCTTCTTCGTTACTTTTGTTCTTTTGGTGAGCCGTGATCGAGCCGTGAACAAACTTTGAGCTATTTTTCTTTTTCCTTTCTTTTAGCTAATTTCACTTACTCTGTTTCATCTATTTATTTCCTCTGCAATCCGTTGTTCTTCCAATATAGTACCGATGCCAGGTTCATCTTCTTGGCCTGGTGCTGGGTCTGTACTGAAAATTACACAATTAGCTCCAAATTTCACCTATTTTTGCATAAAAATTCAAAAAATTATTTTTATAAGTGAAATATCAAATAGGAAGGAATATGAGTAGTTATTGTATTAAAAGTGTCTCAAATTATCCCCAAATAACTTGAAAAATAACGATGATTTTAACCTCTATCATTTATCATCCTCAGATCTCTAACCCGATAATCCATGACTCACTTGAATGTACTTGCTTATGATTGGAAACTACCAAAAAGCATACATTCTAGAGTCACTTTCCCAGGGCCCTGGATTATTTAGATTATCCTAGACAATCACAATGGGGTGATTTAACCTCACCAAGTGAAGCATAGAAACTCTATTGCATGAGTCTGTCTTAACTAACTAGAGTAATGCACCTAACATACAAGGATATTGATCTCACAAAAGAAATCTCACCCAACATACATCAAAGTATAAAACCCTGGCTTCGCCAGACCACTAACTCATACTAAAGTATGAAGGTATTCGTTTATGCTATAGCCGTAATAGTCTTGTATCTATAATTAAAGTACTTTAAGAGAGACCACTTCTACAGGTCCAGTTCTACGTATTCAAAATACGCTTATGCCTATGATGTGAGTGAACTACTTACTGATTCAAGGTAAATCATTCCTCATTAGAAATCATGGTATAATAGTCTTACCTTGATGAAATGTCCAATTCCATTAAACGATTAAGAACTCAATTTTATTTGTGTGACAAGTATCCATGGTCTATACCTTACTGTGAAGAATGACCTAACACATAGACCATTATTTGTCATACTTGGACCTTTAAATGTGCAATAATATAAGAAATAAACTAATTGAATGAATAAATATTTTATTGCAATATGTTCATACAGAATACATTGTCTTTGAGGGTATACTTCCAACATAATGTGTTGTTGAGCAAGTAGAATCTCCTGTAAGCACCGCCTTCTCCTGACCAGAAGCACTCCCTCTGTAAGTATGTCTCTCCCTACTGTTCATCATCTCAAGGCTTCCCTTTATATTCACATCAGTGTCTATTCCTATTCTGCGAGTTAAGCTCCCCTCCCTCCATTTTTCTTTCTCCCAAATATGTATGTATAGAAGCTGAAAGATTTAGGTTTTAATTTCTGAATGCCCTGAGCAATCCTTCATTTCTCTTCCTTTGGTGTTTTTTGGTCCCATAATCTATTCTTTTTCCACTTCTGGGTTTTACCTTAGGATTCAAGGGCTTTTTTTTCCTAACATTAAATTGATAATGTAGAAAAGATCTAATCTTGACATGATTCTTGGTGGTGAAGTAAGAAAATTAGGCATAAATGCTTGTGAAAAATGAATTTATGCCGTCAGTTAGCCCCATTTTTACTTGGTGAAGTTTGACTGTGATGTTATGTTGCCTGTTCAAGTTTTCTGCCTACTATTTTTTTCTGTATTTCTTAAAACTCCTTTTAGTAATTTCAAATTTTTTTATGGCTTAAATTTATTTTAATTGCTACTGCTCATACTTGGGTCATGCTCTTGTGCAACTTATCCTACAACTTAGAAATCTAGTTCTTGTCATTCCCAGGTTCTTGTAGGGTATGGCAATCCAGATCTGGTAAAGAAATTTTTAAGGTTTTCCAAAATTCAGCTATTCTGTCACATTTCAATGCATGCATTTAGTTCATTATTGACTTCGTATAGAGTCTAGCAGTTTTTTTTTTTCTACACAAGAGGTACTTGTTCAAACTTTCAATATCACTGACTAAATCAAATTAAAGAAGAACATCGTGGCTTTAGCAGCCTATAATATTAGACCCCTAAAGTTGACTAATGAGAGAGTATTGTAAACTTAGTTCTGAGATGGCAAGCTAAAACCCAAAAATTTGAATCTTTTCCTACTATCAATTTCAAATTCCCTGTCCTTACTCTATCCTATTTACCAGTGGTGTGCTACACTACAATTTAACTACTGCTTTATACTCATGCTATCTCTTGGATTACGATTTGATTTCACTATTAAATATAAAGTTATTGAACTAAATGTCAAATAAAACTAACCAAAATCTTAACAACAAATGAAATTGTGAAACAACTGGTACTATTATCTAATCTAAAGTAGATCAATAAAATAAGATGCTACCTCATATAGTCCAAGATGCTACCCCATATAGTCTAAAATGGCATTTAATTTGTAATATGTAGCGATGACATAATTTTGTTACAAAAAAAAAAAAAGAAGATCTTTAGAACTGAAAGAAAATGATGAATATTTATGCTTTTTGTGGAAATAAGATTTTTGTATATATGTATTCAATTATTTATTTTAGTTTTAAATTTGTGTGGCATGTTCTTTTGGTTAGGGGCGAGGGGAGGGGTTCTTGTTTTTGGAACGAGCTTTTCGTGATTCTTGCATTCCTCTGTCAATTGCAACTAATGGCATTACTTCTTATACCATTAGTTATTTTTAGTTAGCATATCCTTCATATATCCCACAACATATTGATGAGGATAAATCATAACCTAATTCTAAAAAGCTAATACACTGGTTCTAATGCCTAACAACTAATGTCTAATCAAAACTAAAATCCCTTGTGTCTAGAAAGAGTAGCACATTATTTTTCCTCCATGAAATGAAGAGTGAATGTTTAATTTTTTTTTAGATTATAGATATTATTTTTTCCACTCTGGTGATCCTGGATATTAAGGTTTTTAGTGTGTTGCTTTACTTTTTCCATGATTGGTGTAGAGCTTAGAGGCTAGATTAATATTTTTCAAATTTCTTAATTGCCTAAATTTAATTGCATAACTTAGAGGCTGGATTAATAATTTTCAAATTTCTTAATTACCTAAATTTAATTGCGTGAATCTCATGTTATGTATTTTTGTTCCTTAGGTTGTAACTTGCTTGTCTATTATTACTTGTAGCATTACCAATATGGACAAATCTTATATGATTCTTCCTAGAAATTGCCATGCATATCAAAATGGTGTTGATTTTTTTTTTTTTCAAGATTTGCAATGAACAACGCAAGTTTGAATAGGAAGATATTGTGTTCTTGTGTAAAATGTGGAAATTGGGTAATGAGGATTGATATGGAGGTGCGAGAGCATCTCATAGTATATGGATTTATTAAGGGATATTCTCATTGGATAGTATATGGAGAACTTTCATTCTCTAGTTCATCTAGAACAAGTCTAGGTAATAATTTGCAAGATGTTACTAGTCAAACTAATGACATGGATGGCTTGTTGCATGATGCATTTGGCATTCCAGTGCATGATAACATTGAGGGGGTTGAAACATCTCCCGGAGTTGAATGTTCAAACTCTGATGCTGAGAATTTTTACATACTCATTAATGATTCTCAACAAGAGTTGTATCTTGGGTGTAAAAATGTCTCTAAGCTATCATTTCTTATTCAATTGCTACATCTTAAGTGTGCGGGGAAGTGGTCCAACAAACACTTTGAAATGCTTCTTGATTTATTGCAAGAATCGTTTGGCGATGGTGTTGAAATTCTAAAATCTTATTATGAAGCTGAAAAGATAATGAAACAATTAGGTTTAGGGTATGAGAAGATAGATGCATATCCTAATGATTGCACATTGTACTGGGGGGATAAATTGGGATGGAAATATTATTTTACATGCAAAAAGTCTAGGTAGGCAACTTCGGAAAATGATCTTACAGGGGAGAAGAGAAAGATTGCAAAAAAACGTTATTTGGAATTTTCTAGTGAAGCCTCGATTACAACGTTTGTTCACGTCTTCAAAGACTGCTAAACCAATAAGATGGAAAAGGGAAGATAGAATAGATGATGGTTTTATGAGACATCCTACTGACACACCTACTTGGAAAAATTTTATCTTCATCCTGATTTTTCCAAAGATGTACGCAATATGAGATTAGGCTTAGCTTTTGACGCGTTTAATCCTTTCAAAAGTATGAATATTACCCATAATACATGGCCTATCATCTTGATGCCTTACAATTTACCCCCTAGATATTATGAAGCAACCATACTTTATCTTATCTTTGCTAATACCTGGTCCGACTGCTCCGGGGAATAATCTTGATGTCTATTTTGAACCTCTCATTGTAGACTTAAAGGAATTGTGGGGTGTGGGTGTATCTACATATAATGCATATTCCAAGCAAACTTTTCAAATGTGGACTGCTCTATTATGGACTATTAGTGATTTTCTTGGATATGCTAATTTATCGGGGTGGAGAACTAAAGGGGAGTTTGCTTGTCCCATTTGTCATAAGGAAATAGATTCATAATGGCTAAAAAATAGTGTCAAGCATTTTTATATAGGACACCGTAGGTTCTTAGAACCCGACACTTTTTTAGAAAGGATGCTCGATCCTTTAATGGTAAACAAGAGCATCGAGAGAGACTAGCTTTTTTATCTGGTGATATGATTTTAAATGAATTAGATGGTATTAATTTTAAGTTTGGGAAGCTGGTGAATGATAACCAAAAATTTCCATTTAATTGGAAGAAAAAAAGTGCCCTTTTTAAATTGCCTTATTAGAAGGATAACTTGATGCGACATAATCTTAATATAATGCATATCGAGAAAAATGTTAGTGAAATGATTTGTGCCATATTACTTGAGATGGATAAGAAAAGGGACCATAATTCATAGCTTAACTTGAAAGACATGGGAATTAGAGCAAAACTACATCCTCTTGAGATGGAGAATGGTGCATCTTCTTTGCCCCGAGCTTCATTCACTTTGAGTAAGAGTGAAAAATTGAATTTCTGCAGGCTGTTGAAAAGGGTTAAGGATCTTGATGGATATTCTACTAACTTATCTAGGTGTGTACAACTAAAGCAACCAAAGATTTCAAGACTTAAGAGCCATGATCGTCATGTATTAATGCAATAATTATTGGTTATAGCCCTAAGAAAATCGTTGTCAAAATCTATTCAATATCTTTTGCTTAGGCTAAGTACGTATTTCAAACTACTCTGCTCCAACGAATTATCATCTCGTGATCTGATACAACTAGAGATGGACATTTTTTTCGTTCTTTGTGAGCTAGAATAGGTCTTTCCACCATCAACTTTCAATATCATGATGCATCTATGTGTTCAACTAGCCTATGAAGCAAGAATAGCTGGTCTAGTACAATTTTGATGGATGTATCCAATTAACAGGTATGCGTTATCTATTTTTTATTTTTATCAGTTTTTATTTTATTTTTAAATGTTACAATTATAGTTATGGTATTTTTATAACTTTATTACTTTAGGTACTTGAGAATTTTGAAATACTATGTACGAAATCAAAGTCGCCCAGAAGGTTCTGTTTGCAAAAGGTTATTTGGCTAAAGAATGCCTAACATTTTGCTTATTATATTTAGCTGATTATGTCCAAACAAGGTTTAATCGAACATCTAGAAATAAAGAAGATGAGGCTGACTCTCAAGTAGGTGTGGATGTGTTTACAATCAGGGCGTTTATTGGGTAAATGCGCACCAACAAAGTTTGATCAAGATTCTTTGAATAAAGCATATCAATTTGTACTATCCAATTGTGATGCTGTTAAGCCATATATTGAGTAAGTCTCCTTAAATTTTCAAAGAGGGATTGCAGTATTGTAGATTTTGTGAAAGTCATTTATTAAATCGTCTTCTAATTTGTATAGTCAACACCATACAATGGTAGCCCAAAATCATCCACGTGCTGGAAGACATGAAATTGAATGTATTCATAGTGAGACATTCGCTCCATGGTTTGCCCATCATTTAAGTTAAGATTCTGTAGTAGTATTTTCTTAGGTGCTAAATTAAATTCTATTTTATTGTATATATTAATTCTTTTTTGTGAACTAGGTTACTTCTTTGTAAATATCTGAAGATAGTCCTATTACAAAAGATTTGGTTTATCCTTCTAAGGGCCCCAAAGAAGTTGGATTATAGTATCAGGGACTCATGATAAATGATTTTAGGTTTCACACAAAAGAAATGGAGCATAAAAGAAAAACCCAAAATAGTGGAGTTTCTGTGAATGCAATTACTTCAAGATTTTCAAGTATAAGGGATGAAAATCCTATTTTAAGTGATGTGGCATATTTTGGGGCTTCAAAGAATGTAATTGAGTTAGACTACGGAGGCGATCGAAGAGTTGTATTATTTTAATATGATTGGGTGTCGAATGAGAAGAGACTAAAACAAGATGCAGATGGATTTTTATTAGCAAATTTTAGCAATGTACCTTCCCACAAAGAACCATTCATTCTTGCCTCCCAAGCAACACAAGTATTCTATGTAGAAGAATCAATGGAAAGTGATTATCATGTTGTTGTTGTTACAAATGCAAGATCAGTTTATAAAATGGGAGATATCATGGATATTAAGACATATTTGCAAGATGAAATCTGCAACCCCGTAGCTGATGAAGGGGATGAGAATTTTTGTTGGGTTCGTGAAGGGGATGATGAGGATTGAGTGTAGTCTTATGACTATATAAAAATTGTACTACCTATTAGTATGTTGTTTAATGCAGTATTTATTATATCAATGCTTTTACTTTTTTACTTTGATATGTATTTTTTGACTTATGTGTTGGACTGAAGACTGCTAAACATGTAATGCAAATTGCATTATTTTTCTATGTATTCATGTATTAACTGCATTTTGCTAATATTTGTTCTATTGTTTCGTTCTATTCTTCTCTTTGTTCTCTTATACTTGTTTATAGTAATTTTTGGCAGAGAACATCTAGCAATAAAATTTATTTCGCAGGTTAGGCAGCTTCACTAGGTTTTATGGTGTTGCTAACTTAATTTTGAGACTGGCAATTTCAAGTGAATTTAAAAATAAGTTTTGAGTTTTTTTTTTGAAGAATTGCCTTGGCTTTAGGTGATTTAAAATTTTAATTCATTTATGCTGTATTTATTTATTTATTTATTTGGTTGGTTTTGATCAAATGGCCAGACACGCAGGTTGAAGAAGAAAAGAAGTGTGCAGGAACGCAGAGACAATTCTCTAGATGATCAGCTGAATATGCTAGCTAAATGATTTGGCATGCCTTCGTCTAACACACAACTAAGGGATCTAAATTGTAAGTATATAAAAACCATTTTCTCATGATGACTTTACTGAATCTTTTACTAACCAAACTTCCTCTGGTTATTTTATTTTTAGTCATTGTGCAGTTGAATGACTAATCTGAAAATCATTTAGATGAAATACAAACCGTGCATGTCGGAGAAAATCCTTTGAATGCAGCCCAAACCATGTAAGTTGCTGAATGATATGGCATGGCTTTGTCTAACACACAACTAAGTCTTCCAACTTGTAAGTATATAAGAATCATTTTTCCTCTAACAAAACCCAACACTAATCAAAGTTGCTCGGGTTATTTTATTTTTAGTCATTATGCAGTTGAATGGTCGGCATGAAAATCCTTTGGATGAACCCCAAACGGTGCAAGTTGGAGAAATAATGTATGTCCATCACACCAGTGCGCATGCTTATTTAAACATTTTAAGTGACCAGCAAATGTCATCCTAGCGTACCATGCAAACTTCTAGTGGAGTTAGTATGAGTACATTATGATTAATAGTCGTTGTCTGCTCTATTATGAGAAATCATATTTTTCACCATTCTAATTCTAAATGCTTGGTGTAGAAAATATGGAGTGAAGTAGTAAATCTAGAGGGCCAACTTATTGTACTGATACATGGGGACGTCCTAAGAACAATGGTCTAATTATGGTTGAATTTAACCATAAAGGACAACCCGTTGGAAAGAAGCAAAAAAAAGCTGTCTAGTTTCTGAGGTACTATAGCTAGAAATGGTGTGCATGCCCCACTGAATTATGTATCATGGACAAAGATGCCAAAAAGCTATAAGAAAGACATGATTGACATTGTAAAGGTAATAGTGCCATGATCAATACACCCTTTAGTTTTTTTCTATTTTAGAATTTTTTTATTGTAAATTTTACTGTTCATAATGATTCTTGACAAATTTACTTCACAAAAGAAAAGGTTTTAATTTGCCACTAGGCATTAAACAAAAAATTACCTCATCAATAGGGAAATTATGGAGAGCTTGGAAAAATGCTTCAAAAAAGGAATGGTTCTTTGCAAATCAAAGGGTCAATGTGCTGCCTTCTTGTGGAGAAGACTGGATACTTGAAGACTAATGGTTATGGTTGGTTTCCTTTTGGAATTTAGAGGCGGCCAAGGTAATGTTGAGCATTTTATACTGCTCATTTCAAATTTTAACAGTAATAAGTTAGATGGCAGACTTCAAAATTCCATTTGATTGTATTTTTTTTAGGTATTAGCCGAAGGAATACTCATAGTAGGAGAAGCAGCAAATTGTATCATAGAATGGGGCAAAGACCATTTGCACGAGTTGCTGGAGATTGGTAGATTTTACTGTACTCAAAGTTTTTTTGGCCATGAATGAAAAAAAGTTGTTTATATAACATTATCAATTTGATTAAATTCTTTTTTATGTAGGCCAAGAAATTAGGGCGTCACCATCCCGACTGAAATATTCAAGGAGTGCTTTACAGACTATAATGGAAACCAGGAAATAGCGAGATTACAAATAAATTGGTACATGTTTCTGTTAGGATTCGTGGACTCCTAAATGCGGAAAACATCCACGAATCCCTTCTGAGGATCCAAGTAAACGATTAAGAAGACCTTAGGTTTACAGAATGACCTCTCTTCGGCGTAATCGAGATCCGTCAATTCTGATTGTGCTGTCGTACATACAACCCGAACGATCACCAGATGCTGCAGTGTGCGAACGTCCTCTATAGGTACACATAGCAAACTGACTCGTTGCCCCAAGAGTGCTAGCGCCTAGGGTTTAAGAGAGTTTTTTTTCTGGTGAATAGAGCCACGAAATTTTTAATAGAACTGAACTATTAAGAAGACGACTAGGGTTTTCTTAAAACCTTTTGAATCCCTTAGAGTCTAAATATGATAATATCTTATTATATTTAAATTTAAATTTAAATTAAATTAAAAACTGATATGATAAGTTTCTGCCATTATCTCGGTAATTTAACTAATTAATTTATCGAGTCAGATTCTTATAATCTGGACATCATCTAGATACATCGAATGTAGACATATTTCCAGATTCATTGTATCTGGTAAATTTTTTAGATTCGATTAACTTAGACATATTTCCAGATTTATCGAATTTGGCTATTAGAAAAATAACCTATAAGTTCGCTTATTGTGTGACCTTATAGGTTTATTTAATACTGGCGGTGTGCCTAAATCGTATTTAAATGGCCCACAAGTTATAAGCGGTTTCTTGCAAAATATTATAACTATCCAGTTAAATGAAGATCAGTGATCTCTTTAAACCAATCCACAATTTTATATTTAATCCTTTTGTCACACGATATCTAGATCAAGCATAAGGCATGGAACATGTTATCCTTATTAAGCTTAATCAATTATTTATTGATTTCATAGTAGACTATTCAAACAAATGATATTAATATCTTAGATTGATATATTTGAGCACAACCATGCATTTTAACAGTCTAACTTATCAAGGGACCCATGGATATATCTCCTATAATTGAGAGGGACAAATTCCTTTACTATCAATCATATTCCTCTCCTTAATTTATTCTATATCCAACAATATTCTAATTTATTATCTGATTAAAGACAACTTTGGACAACGTCAAAATATAGAATTTATCAAGTAGGAAACTTATGATGAATTTAGGTCGAAGGACTTTTAATATCATTATGGCTAGAAAGTACTTATGACATGTTCCATGAAGTACTCTCATAGTGGGTCATGTCCAATACAATGTTCTCTAACATTTATTTATGTTTTGACTTGATATCACAAATATTCATGACCAGTAAAACATAGCCATCTAGTCACAAACGTACTAATCTTAATTTATTATTGTTCCAATAATAATAATCGATTAGGGACTATTTTAGAATAGTCATTGTATTTATTGCTAGGTTTTACTATCAAGTCACGTATTTGATGATTACAAAACAAAATGCATTATTCATGGAAAGGAAAATCTCATATTATTATATAAAACATAACGACAATAGTATAAGTACAAATTGACTCTAGGGCATATCCCTAACAGTTTCACCATGATTTATCCTTTAGTTTTTTAACTTTTTTCATCATAATTAATAAGCACTTTTTTTTTTTGGTTACAGAACTTGATGAATGAGAAGAGAAGTGAACTTTCTCCTAACTCCATTGATAAAATTAGGCTTGATGACATTTTCTCACAAGCAATGGGACCAAATAGGAATGGTCAGGTTCGAATGTGCGATGGCGGTGTTGCACTATCGGATTTTTGGTGTAACACCCCAGTACCTAGGCCTAACAGGGTTGGGGATGTCGCCTCGTCCAAAGGACAAGGGGTCTTTATAACTAGGTCACACAAATGAATATAAAACAATACTTTAAAATTGAACTTATTACAACCCAAAAATTCAATAACAAATCCAGAATAAATTGTTCAATATCATCTCTCAAGGCAACAAATAAAATAACAACATAGAGTCTTCCAAGCAGGCAACAAATCTAGCTACTCAACTCCACAGTAGGATCGACTTGAAAACATTGCATAAAAAGTGATAAGATAAAAATCTCAGTAAACCCGTGTGTGCTTTGAATGTTTCAGGTAAAATAGTTCATGAATGCAAGTTGTAAAAATTGCATAAGAGAAAGTGCTGGCAAGTAAGAAATAAGAATTAAAATAAAGAGTGGCATTTTGCTTTTCAAACCATACATGTGCACAATAAATACAACCACTCAAATGGGTGGCCATGGGTTGTTAGGATTCGTGGACTCTTAAACACGGAAAACATCTACGAATTCCTTCTGAGGATCCAAGTAAACGATTAAGAAGATCGTAGGTTTGCAAAATTACATCTGTTAGGTGTAATCGATATCATTCGATTCCGATTGTGCTGCTGTACGTGCAACCCAAACGATCACTAGACGCTGCAATATGCGAACGTCCTGTATCAGATACACACCGCGAACTCACTCGTCACCCGGGGAGTGCTAGCGTCTAGGGTTTTAGAGGCTTATTTTTCTGGTGGATGAAGGCACGAATATTCTTAACAGAATAGCTTTCTAGAGAAAAAGGCTAGGGTTTTCTTAAAAACCCCTCCGAACCTTTTAGAGTCTAATCCTAATAATATCTTATCGTATTTTAATTTAAATTTAAATTAAATTAAAAATGATATGATAAGATTCTACCATTATCTCGGTAATTTAACTAATTAATTTACCGAGTCGATTCTTATAATTTGGACATTATCCCGATACATCGAATGTGGACATATTTCCAAATTCATTGTATCCTGGTAAATTTTTTAAGTTCGATTAACTTAGACATATTTCCAAATTCATCGAATCTGGTTACTAGAAAAATAACCTAACAAGTTCGCTTATCGTGTGACCCTATAGGTTCATTTAACATTGGCAATGTGCCCAAATCATATTTAAATGGCGAACAAGTTATAAGCGATTTCTAGCAAAACATTATAACTATCCAAGTTAAATGAAGATCGGTGATCTCTTTGAACCAAATCATAATTTTATATTTAGTCCTTTTGTCACACGATATCCGGATAAAGCATAAGGCACGGAGTATGTCATCCTTATTAAGCTTAATCAATTATTTCTTGATTTCATAGTAGACTGTTCAAACAAATGATATCAATATCTTAGATTTATATATTTGACCACGACCATGCATTTTAACAGTCTAACTTATCAAGTGGCCAATGGATATCTCTCCCATAATTGAGAGGGACAAATTTCTTCACTATCAATTATATTCCTCTCATTGATTTATTCTATATCCAGCAGTAGTCTAATTTATTATTTGATTAAAAACAGCTTTAGACAACGTCAAAATATAGAATTTATCAAGTAGGAAACTATGATGAATTTAGGTCGAAGAACTTTTAATATTATTATGGCTAGAAAGTACTTATGACATATTCCATGAAGTACTCTTACAGTGGGTCATGTCCAATACAATGTTCTCTAACATTTATTTATGTTTTGACTCGATATCACAAATATCCATAACCAGTAAAACATAGCCATCAAGTCACAAACATACTAATCTTAATTTATTATTATTTCAATAATAATAATCGATCATGGACAGTTTTAGAATAGTCATTGTATTCATTGTTGGCTTTTACTATCAAGTCACGTACTTGATGACCACAAAATAAAATGCACTATTCATGGAAAGGAAAACCTCATATTATTGTATAAAACATAACGACAATAGTATAAGTACAAATTGACTCTAGGGCATATCCCTAACATGGGTTACCACACGTTAGGCCCCATGACCATATAATGGTCAGAATGCCACACTTTGTATAGACTGACAAAAGGTAGGTGATCGGCCTACTGGGTAAGATACTCCTCATTCACTACGCCTAAACAAACCGGTTGTCCATTCTGGAAACACACAGTCCACTTGACTGAACTTGCTAGCTCAGACCAGCATGACTAAGTAGTACTGTCATTTCTTTAAGTTGAGTTTATCTTTTGGAGGTGGCCTTCAACCAGAAGACTCACTCTTGCTCTTCAAAACTAGTACTACTAGCCTACTCTTATTAAATACTTAATGTTGATTATCCCACTTAGGAGAAAAATGATAAAACATTGCTTTGTTTGGAAATAGCAATTAAGGGTTTGTAAAATTCGTGTCAAAGTTGAGTTTTAGAAAGAGTTTAGTGTTTGAGCAAAACTGCTTGTTTTATAAATGACTTGTTTGACTGAACAAGAAAGAAACAGTCCTTAATTGCCTTTACAAGAATGAGTGTTCATACACTCTGCATTTGGCTTGCCATAGCAACTTTTTGTCATCAAATAAGTTTATGCAGGAGCTTACCAGATCATTTGCTTGCAAATTCACAAATCTTCCAAAGTGACCTAACCCCGCCTGGGGTAAACACAAGTCATATGGTTATACTTAAGCTATATTCGCTTCCATAAATAATTCTAGTTCAACTTATTACAATTATGATCCTAATGTCCCAAGATTTAAGGGCAGAAAATAAGTCTAGCTTGATAAATGAAAACAACTAGGGGTTGTAAAATAATTACTAATAAGTCATAGGTCCAAATATAAATCTTGAGTGTTGTTGTTAATAAATAAACTAGGGTTTAATTGATGAAGAGTCTTAAGTCCTAGATGATATTATTAAAATAAATTATTACTAATCTCTTAACTAATGATTAATAGATAGAAAACAATTAATAAATTAAATTAATATTAAATAAATTTTATTAGATTTTGATCAATAGATAATAAATAAATTTCAATAGTATTTATGAATATATGGCCTACAAGATTAATATTTTACCTATTATTATTATTTATATAAAAGGCCTTATTTATTATTGTTATTATATATAAATATTTATATATATTATTTTTAGTAAAATGTATCATTTGTTTGGCTAAAATATCACTATTCTATTTAGTATTCCAAATCCAACTTCCTAGGATTTTCGAAATCTTTGGAGGAAATCATGATGTTAATTTTAATTAACGTAATAAAATTGGCTAATTAAAATAGCTTAGGATCAACAAGGTCATGATTATAATTTTTCTATTGCTAACAAGAATCATGAACATATATTCCAACATCAATCAACAAACTATTCCATTCATGAGTAAAGGCTTAAATCCATATCCACTAGCATATGGTCAAAATTCTACTAAGCATAATCATATTCATGGCTTTAATGAAAACAAGAACATAATACCCTATTCACCAAAGGTGACATAATATCTAGCATGCTTAAACATCCAAACTCACTTAAATCATGAAAACATGCATCGATCCACAAGAAATATTATAAAACTTAACCATGGCTAAACATCCTTATGCTCCAATCTCAACTCCTTCATGCACAAGCACAAACTCAATCCCCAATCATATTCCATCCTTTTCTAACAACATCTATGAGACAAGATTTTAGAATTAAAGAGAGGGTTATAGAGAAATACTTGGTTGATGACAATCTTGATGAAGATTCAAGGAGATCCACACACTTAGGAGGCTTGATTTGTCCAAGAAGGAAGAAGAAAAACGGTCATGGTTGAAACATCCATTTTGGCCGAGAGAGAGAGAGAGAGAGAGAGAGAGAGAGAGAGAGAGAGAGAGAGAGAGAGAGAGAGAGAGAGAGAGAGAGTATTAGTATATCATGTTAAAGATTGAAGGAAAAGAAGATGAACAAAATCATTCTTGGTTACCTTAATAGAGTTCTTGAGACTTCAGGAAAAATTCTGGTTTTTTATCCGATAGCATATTTTTGTTTTCAATGTTTGATGTTATAAAATCCAAAAATGGATTCTAAGGAGTGAGTAGACGTGATTAAGAGTTTTTGGAAGGGATTGAAGGTATTTAGAGTGGTCTTAGGCTTGAAGAATGGTGGTGTATGTTCTTGGTGTTCTTGGAGAAATGGAGAGAATTGGAGAGAAGTTGGACAAAATTGCTGAAAGACGTTGGCCAAATGGTTGAGGAATTCTTGTGATTTGATTTTCAGATTAGGGAGGAGAGGGAAATCTGGTCATTTGAATTTCAAAGGGAGTAATTTTGGGAGTGAATTAAGGTAGAAGGTATGGTAGAGTGGTTTGATTGATGGAGGTTCTTTGGAGCTGTAATGGCCGACTGGTTTGCTGTGGTTTTGCTGAAATGGATGAGGGTTGAAGGAGCTATAGGTTGGCTGAAATGTTGAGTGCAATGGTGGGAGGATTTCTGGTTGTTGAAGCTTAATCCAAGGAAGTTTTCATGGAGCAATTTGCTGAAATTTTGAATTTTAATTGGAAGCTTGATTGGAGTAATTGGAGGAATTTAAGGTGTGGCTATGGTGTTCAATCGTGTAGGTCAATGAAGGAGGGGGATGAAGTTCAGTTCATGGCTGACTAAGGTTAATTTCACAGAAAGTTGAAGTGATTTTCGGACAAGGCTTGAAGAGGGAGTAAGGCTGGAATTTTTCTGGTTGGTCATTCGAATGGTTTGTTGGAATTTTTGTGTAGTTTTTTTTGCAATGTTCTAGTAGACTTGTAGTGAGTTTGAAGAGGTATTGGAGGGTCCTTCAAGGCTAGTTTCCAGCCTTCTTTATGGAGGAAAGGCAGAGGTGAATTACTGGTTTGAGGGCTGAAGAAACAGCTTTGGTTTTTGGTCTGCCATGCTGCGAAATTGTCTAGAAATTTTTCTTGGTTTGCACAGCTTTGTGCAGTTCGATTTTTAGCCTAGGATTTCAGTCTTCAAGCTGAACAAATTGGCTATTTTTCTGGCAGCATTTGAGTGAGAAAAATGGCTAAAGTTTTCGAAAGCTGGACTGACCAAGAAGTTGGAAAATTTTCATATTGCTACCATGAAGAAGATGAACACTTATAGAGTGGAGTTTGAAGGTTCAACCATGGAGATTAATTCTCTTAGGAACCTTCCTTAACTCCTTCCCCATTTTCAGTCAAAACTCTATCCTCAAGGAACCATTTTCGAAATTCTAAGGTCAATAAACCTTGCTAAATTTTTTGGAATTAAAATGTGGATTTGGATAAATTGAATAAGTTTAATTGGTGAAGAATTTAAGGTAAGCTAAGGAACAAAAAGGGCATGAATCCCTTAAGAATTCTTGTAGGGCATAAGAGTAGGATTAAGACATTCCTTTCATGTCTCCACTAGGACAACACTCATACTTCTACTTATGGCATGTAAGGGACGAAAATATTCTACCTCATATAAAATAAAATTTAATCATGATAAAACTTAATTGGTGGGACTTGAACTCAAGATATTAGAGATTAATTCCAAATTTCTAACCAATAAACCACAACAACTCTTGTTCGTATTTTCTCTCCCAAATATTCTTTCGATTTAATCCTCAAGCTATCTCCCTATTTTCACTTCAAGTAAAATTATCACTTTACCATTCCTACTTAATAAGCACAACTAAACCTTCTAGACTATAAATCACAATTCCAAAGCACATATAAATCATTTAAATATATATATATTCATGTAAGAAAATATGATATGCATCATGACCCCCCTTACTTTAGGGTTGGTTCTAGTTAGGGTTTCATATTTGGGGTGAAATTCCAACTCGTATTACTCAACACATTCTCATGGCTGAACAAAGGGATAAGATAGCGAGGCTCGAGGAATAAGCTAAAGGGCAAGTAGAAATCATTAGGGAACAAGGTAGACTACTAGATGAAGTTCATGCAAATATGGTACAGAACGACAATAATATGTCAAATCAATCAAGGGCTGGATCGCTAGAGTTAAACCAGCAAACTATCCCAACTAACTATACCAGTATATTAAGGGTACTATTATCTATTATCAATGGAATCATATCTTATGTGAAATAGCTGTTTGATTTCTTTTTCATATTCAGGATTAATGGCTCTATAGAATTTTGGTTGTTTAACTAATCTGAACATTTTTGCTATTGTTTAGCTATTTGGCTATTTTCTTTAGGTACATGCTATTGTTTTAGTATTGAGCATAGGGGATCCTTTAGAAATAGTTGCAACTACACTTATTAGGAGGTTGGACCTTAAAAAGATAGTTGGCCTACACCGCTTTGGATAAGATTGGTGTGAGATTGATATTATACAGCCATATTCTCGTGATGAGCCATTTGATTCATCCATACTCACTTTTGAAAACAATTGTAGATGCTCATGGTGCACCTATTGCATGGCCAACAAGCTTGGTATAGCTGTGATCAATTTTCCTTGTCTTTTCTAACCATTCAATAATAGTACTTGGTAATTACTTTAATTCTTCTTTTCAAGAAGATAACGTGATAGATTTGTTCTTTCAAGAAGCATTCAAAAGTAGTATTTTTTGTGGGCTATGGTTTTGCTTAAGTATATGTGTGGAATTCTATAATAGCTTATGAAAAATGTGGAGTTTTGTCAACCTTTTTTACGCAGTCTCTCTTTGCAAAATAGTATTTTTCAGCTATATCGCGTTGGGTGTATCACAGCTTGAAATGTTGAGATATGGCAAAAATAGTATTATGTTTACTTTTTTGTGTGGAATATACTTATTGCTTGCTTGTCATTATATGGAAATGATGAATTAATATACCCCTATGCTGCTATAAAATTTGTTGACTATTCAGTTAGTATTCCTTCTTTAGAGATGAAGGTGGCTGCTTGATATAAATTCTACAGGCTTTATTAGAGCTTAGACTTTAATGGGTTTCGCATTTATTATCCCTTACCATCTTCATGTTAATCAGTATTAGTGTTGATGCATAGATAAGTGTAGATATTTGTCTATGTGTCAATAGAGATAGTTCAGAAATATACTACAAGCTCCTCTGTAATTGATGTTTAATTGCATGCTTGGGCTTTCATTTTTCAAAATTGATATCTTTTTGTAATTTCAGGCAATGAGTTGAATGTTTATGATGTGCTCCTATTTTGGTGACTTTTAGAATGTTCATATAAGAGGCTGAATATTTATGATGTGCACCTTTCTTGGGATTTGTTTCATTGCAGATTTAGGTGGAATTATATTTAGTTAGAGTCATATTATTTATCAGTTAATGTGTCCGAGCTAGGCTAAAGTACCTTTTTTTACCCTCTCTTTTTCTTTGAGAAATAGTTCAAATTATTTCTATTATCATTTACAGATTTGATGTTTTAAGAGTCTTCTAGGTTATTGTACTTGGTGGTTGGTTATTTGGCTAAATGTTAAGACATGTTTAAGATATTTCATTTGCTTATTTAGAGAGATTTCACATTATTATCTCTTCATCCCTCTCTTATTTAAATTTTATGTTTGGTTATACATGTACACTTTATGCTTGGGCTCCCATTTTCGTGATGCTCATGTTGTGTTCTGATTTAGGTTCCACTTTGTCAAAATTATACATTTGTGGATATAATTTAGTCGGTTCTTCTTAATCAACAAACAAATGCGGCAAAAGCTTTAACAGTCTATGAAAGTTCTTGGGTGTGTCTTGTTTTATGCATTAACTAAATGATATGGAAATTTTATATAGTGGTATAATAGTGATAATCTTTTGTTATGCTCAGATTAGAGAAATAGCTTGATTATCAAAATTCTAATTTTGTCTAGCTTGAATGTATGTATTTTATAATGGTAGGTTCGTAGGGCTCGAGATGAATGGAACTAACGGGATATGTTGCTACAAATTATTTTGATGCTGCATATAAAGGAAGTAGAGTAGATCATA
>JANUWF010001922.1:0-23318 GCA_026120185.1 Voacanga thouarsii
AAAAGATTTATGACCAAGTTTTAATATAATCGGTTATATTTTGGCATGCATTCCAACAAATCTCTACAATAAGACCGAAAACCTAAGGTATTTAAAAAAATAGGCACTTTCAATTAATGATCCGAACTGTTAGATATGTTTAAATTTCTATGAAAAGTGTTATGACCAAATTTGAAGATAATCGGATATACTTTGGCATGCAATCCAACAAATATCAACGAAAATACCTAAAATCTAAGACATTTACAAGGATAGGATCTTTCAATTAATGATCTGACCGTTAGATTTGTTTAATTTGCTAATAAAATTGTTATGGCCTAATCGAAGATAATCGGATATATTTTGGCATACAATCCAACAATTGTCTATAAAAAGACTAAAACCCTAAGACATTTACAAATATAAGAGCTTTCATTTAATCATTCGATCATTAGATTTATTTAAATTGCTAGGAAAAGTTTTATGACCAAGTTTTAATATAATCGTTTATATTTTGGCTCTGCAATCCAACAAATCTCTACAAAATGACCCCAAAACTAAAGGCATTTACAAAGATAGGCACTTTCAATTATTCATCCGATCGATCGATTTGTTTAAATTTCAAAGAAAAGTGTTATGACCAAATTTGAAGAGAATTGGATATATTTTGGCATGCAAATCAAAAATATCAAGAAAAAGTCCGAAAACCTAAGGCATTTACAAAGATAGCCAATTTCAATTACTGATCCGATCGTTAGATTTGTTTAAATTTTGTAGGAAAAGTGTAATGACCAAATTTGAAGATAATCGGATATATTTTGGCATGCTATCCCACAAATATCAACAAAAATACGAAAAACCTGAGACATTAACAAAGATAGAAACTATCAATTAATGATCCGACCATTAGATTTGTTTAAATTGCTAATAAAATTTCTATGACCAAATTTTAAGATAATCGTATATATTTTGGCATGCAATCCAACAAATATCAACAAAAATACCGAAAACCTAAGGTATTTAAAAAGATAGGCACTTTCAAATATTGATCCGACATTTAGATTTGTTTAAATTGCTATTAAAAGTGTTACGACCATGTTTGAATATAATCAGTTATATTTTGGCGTGCAATCCAACAAATCTCTACAAAAAGGCCGAAAACCTAAGGCGTTTACAAAGATAGGTACTTTAAATTAATGATCCGACCGTTAGATTTGTTTAAATTGCTACGAAAAGTGCTATGACCAAATTTGTAGATAATCGGATATATTTTGGCATACAATCAAACAACTGTCTTCAAAAAGACCGAAAATCTAAGACATTTACAAATATAGGAGTTTAAAATTAATGATTCGACCATCGATTTGTTTAAATTACTAAGAAAAGTTTTATGACCAAGTTTTAATATAATCGTTTATATTTTGGCTTGCAATCCAACAAATCTCTCGCAAAATGACCCCAAAACCAAAGGCATTTACAAAGATAGGCACTTTCAATTATTCATCCGACCGATCGATTTGTTTAAATTTCAAAGAAAAGTGTTATGACCAAATTTGAAGAGAATTGGATATACTTTGGCATGCAAATCAAAAATATCAACAAAAAGTCCGAAAACTTAAGGCATTTACAAAGATAGGCACTTTCAATTACTGATCCGACCGTTAGATTTGTTTAAATTTATAGAAAAAGTGTCATGACCAAATTTGAAGATAATCGGATATATTTTGGCATGCTATCCCACAAATATCAACAAAAATACGTAAAACCCGAGACATTAACAAAGATAGAAACTATCAATTAATGATCCGACTATTAGATTTGTTTAAATTGCTAATAAAATTTCTATGACCAAATTTTAAGATAATCGGATATATTTTGGCATGCAATCCAACAAATATCAACAAAAATACCGAAAACCTAAGGCATTTACAAAGATAGGCACTTTCAATTAATGATCCGACCGTCAGATTTGTTTAAATTTCTAGGAAAAGTGTTATGAAAAAATTTGATGATGATCAAATATATTTTGGCATGCAATCCAACAAATATCAACAAAAAGATCGAAAACCTAAGACATTTACTAATATTGGAGCTTTCAATTAATGATTCGACTATTAGATTTATTTAAATTCCTAAGAAAAGATTTATGACCAAGTTTTAATATAATCGGTTATATTTTGGCATGCATTCCAACAAATCTCTACAATAAGACCGAAAACCTAAGGTATTTAAAAAAATAGGCACTTTCAATTAATGATCCGACCGTTAGATATGTTTAAATTTCTATGAAAAGTGTTATGACCAAATTTGAAGATAATCGGATATACTTTGGCATGCAATCCAACAAATATCAACGAAAATACCTAAAATCTAAGACATTTACAAGGATAGGATCTTTCAATTAATGATCTGACCGTTAGATTTGTTTAATTTGCTAATAAAATTGTTATGGCCTAATCGAAGATAATCGGATATATTTTGGCATACAATCCAACAATTGTCTATAAAAAGACTAAAACCCTAAGACATTTACAAATATAAGAGCTTTCATTTAATCATTCGATCATTAGATTTATTTAAATTGCTAGGAAAAGTTTTATGACCAAGTTTTAATATAATCGTTTATATTTTGGCTTGCAATCCAACAAATCTCTACAAAATGACCCCAAAACTAAAGGCATTTACAAAGATAGGCACTTTCAATTATTCATCCGATCAGTCGATTTGTTTAAATTTCAAAGAAAAGTGTTATGACCAAATTTGAAGAGAATTGGATATATTTTGGCATGCAAATCAAAAATATCAAGAAAAAGTCCGAAAACCTAAGGCATTTACAAAGATAGCCAATTTCAATTACTGATCCGACCGTTAGATTTGTTTAAATTTTGTAGGAAAAGTGTAATGACCAAATTTGAAGATAATCGGATATATTTTGGCATGCTATCCCACAAATATCAACAAAAATACGGAAAACCCGAGACATTAACAAAGATAGAAACTATCAATTAATGATCCGACCATTAGATTTGTTTAAATTGCTAATAAAATTTCTATGACCAAATTTTAAGATAATCGTATATATTTTGGCATGCAATCCAACAAATATCAACAAAAATACCGAAAACCTAAGGTATTTAAAAAGATAGGCACTTTCAAATATTGATCCGACATTTAGATTTGTTTAAATTGCTATTAAAAGTGTTACGACCATGTTTGAATATAATCGGTTATATTTTGGCGTGCAATCCAACAAATCTCTACAAAAAGGCCGAAAACCTAAGGCGTTTACAAAGATAGGTACTTTAAATTAATGATCCGACCGTTAGATTTGTTTAAATTGCTACGAAAAGTGCTATGACCAAATTTGTAGATAATCGGATATATTTTGGCATACAATCAAACAACTGTCTTCAAAAAGACCGAAAATCTAAGACATTTACAAATATAGGAGTTTAAAATTAATGATTCGACCATCAGATTTGTTTAAATTACTAAGAAAAGTTTTATGACCAAGTTTTAATATAATCGTTTATATTTTGGCTTGCAATCCAACAAATCTCTCGCAAAATGACCCCAAAACCAAAGGCATTTACAAAGATAGGCACTTTCAATTATTCATCCGACCGATCGATTTGTTTAAATTTCAAAGAAAAGTGTTATGACCAAATTTGAAGAGAATTGGATATACTTTGGCATGCAAATCAAAAATATCAACAAAAAGTCCGAAAACTTAAGGCATTTACAAAGATAGGCACTTTCAATTACTGATCCGACCGTTAGATTTGTTTAAATTTATAGAAAAAGTGTCATGACCAAATTTGAAGATAATCGGATATATTTTGGCATGCTATCCCACAAATATCAACAAAAATACAGAAAACCCGAGACATTAACAAAGATAGAAACTATCAATTAATGATCCGACTATTAGATTTGTTTAAATTGCTAATAAAATTTCTATGACCAAATTTTAAGATAATCGGATATATTTTGGCATGCAATCCAACAAATATCAACAAAAATACCGAAAACCTAAGGCATTTACAAAGATAGGCACTTTCAATTAATGATCCGAATCATCGATTTGTTTAAATTTCTAGGAAAAGTGTTATGAAAAAATTTGATGATGATCAAATATATTTTGGCATGCAATCCAACAAATATCAACAAAAAGATCGAAAACCTAAGACATTTACTAATATTGGAGCTTTCAATTAATGATTCGACTATTAGATTTATTTAAATTCCTAAGAAAAGATTTATGACCAAGTTTTAATATAATCGGTTATATTTTGGCATGCATTCCAACAAATCTCTACAATAAGACCGAAAACCTAAGGTATTTAAAAAAATAGGCACTTTCAATTAATGATCCGACCGTTAGATATGTTTAAATTTCTATGAAAAGTGTTATGACCAAATTTGAAGATAATCGGATATACTTTGGCATGCAATCCAACAAATATCAACGAAAATACCTAAAATCTAAGACATTTACAAGGATAGGATCTTTCAATTAATGATCTGACCGTTAGATTTGTTTAATTTGCTAATAAAATTGTTATGGCCTAATCGAAGATAATCGGATATATTTTGGCATACAATCCAACAATTGTCTATAAAAAGACTAAAACCCTAAGACATTTACAAATATAAGAGCTTTCATTTAATCATTCGATCATTAGATTTATTTAAATTGCTAGGAAAAGTTTTATGACCAAGTTTTAATATAATCGTTTATATTTTGGCCTGCAATCCAACAAATCTCTACAAAATGACCCCAAAACTAAAGGCATTTACAAAGATAGGCACTTTCAATTATTCATCCGATCGATCAGATTTGTTTAAATTTCAAAGAAAAGTGTTATGACCAAATTTGAAGAGAATTGGATATATTTTGGCATGCAAATCAAAAATATCAAGAAAAAGTCCGAAAACCTAAGGCATTTACAAAGATAGCCAATTTCAATTACTGATCCGACCGCTAGATTTGTTTAAATTTTGTAGGAAAAGTGTAATGACCAAATTTGAAGATAATCGGATATATTTTGGCATGCTATCCCACAAATATCAACAAAAATACAGAAAACCTGAGACATTAACAAAGATAGAAACTATCAATTAATGATCCGACCATTAGATTTGTTTAAATTGCTAATAAAATTTCTATGACCAAATTTTAAGATAATCGTATATATTTTGGCATGCAATCCAACAAATATCAACAAAAATACCGAAAACCTAAGGTATTTAAAAAGATAGGCACTTTCAAATATTGATCCGACATTTAGATTTGTTTAAATTGCTATTAAAAGTGTTACGACCATGTTTGAATATAATCGGTTATATTTTGGCGTGCAATCCAACAAATCTCTACAAAAAGGCCGAAAACCTAAGGCGTTTACAAAGATAGGTACTTTAAATTAATGATCCGACCGTTAGATTTGTTTAAATTGCTACGAAAAGTGCTATGACCAAATTTGTAGATAATCGGATATATTTTGGCATACAATCAAACAACTGTCTTCAAAAAGACCGAAAATCTAAGACATTTACAAATATAGGAGTTTAAAATTAATGATTCGACCATCGATTTGTTTAAATTACTAAGAAAAGTTTTATGACCAAGTTTTAATATAATCGTTTATATTTTGGCTTGCAATCCAACAAATCTCTCGCAAAATGACCCCAAAACCAAAGGCATTTACAAAGATAGGCACTTTCAATTATTCATCCGACCGTCGATTTGTTTAAATTTCAAAGAAAAGTGTTATGACCAAATTTGAAGAGAATTGGATATACTTTGGCATGCAAATCAAAAATATCAACAAAAAGTCCGAAAACTTAAGGCATTTACAAAGATAGGCACTTTCAATTACTGATCCGACCGTTAGATTTGTTTAAATTTATAGAAAAAGTGTCATGACCAAATTTGAAGATAATCGGATATATTTTGGCATGCTATCCCACAAATATCAACAAAAATACAGAAAACCCGAGACATTAACAAAGATAGAAACTATCAATTAATGATCCGACTATTAGATTTGTTTAAATTGCTAATAAAATTTCTATGACCAAATTTTAAGATAATCGGATATATTTTGGCATGCAATCCAACAAATATCAACAAAAATACCGAAAACCTAAGGCATTTACAAAGATAGGCACTTTCAATTAATGATCCGACCAGTCGATTTGTTTAAATTTCTAGGAAAAGTGTTATGAAAAAATTTGATGATGATCAAATATATTTTGGCATGCAATCCAACAAATATCAACAAAAAGATCGAAAACCTAAGACATTTACTAATATTGGAGCTTTCAATTAATGATTCGACTATTAGATTTATTTAAATTCCTAAGAAAAGATTTATGACCAAGTTTTAATATAATCGGTTATATTTTGGCATGCATTCCAACAAATCTCTACAATAAGACCGAAAACCTAAGGTATTTAAAAAAATAGGCACTTTCAATTAATGATCCGACCGTTAGATATGTTTAAATTTCTATGAAAAGTGTTATGACCAAATTTGAAGATAATCGGATATACTTTGGCATGCAATCCAACAAATATCAACGAAAATACCTAAAATCTAAGACATTTACAAGGATAGGATCTTTCAATTAATGATCTCGACCGTTAGATTTGTTTAATTTGCTAATAAAATTGTTATGGCCTAATCGAAGATAATCGGATATATTTTGGCATACAATCCAACAATTGTCTATAAAAAGACTAAAACCCTAAGACATTTACAAATATAAGAGCTTTCATTTAATCATTCGATCATTAGATTTATTTAAATTGCTAGGAAAAGTTTTATGACCAAGTTTTAATATAATCGTTTATATTTTGGCTTGCAATCCAACAAATCTCTACAAAATGACCCCAAAACTAAAGGCATTTACAAAGATAGGCACTTTCAATTATTCATCCGATCAGTCGATTTGTTTAAATTTCAAAGAAAAGTGTTATGACCAAATTTGAAGAGAATTGGATATATTTTGGCATGCAAATCAAAAATATCAAGAAAAAGTCCGAAAACCTAAGGCATTTACAAAGATAGCCAATTTCAATTACTGATCCGACCGCTAGATTTGTTTAAATTTTGTAGGAAAAGTGTAATGACCAAATTTGAAGATAATCGGATATATTTTGGCATGCTATCCCACAAATATCAACAAAAATACAGAAAACCCGAGACATTAACAAAGATAGAAACTATCAATTAATGATCCGACCATTAGATTTGTTTAAATTGCTAATAAAATTTCTATGACCAAATTTTAAGATAATCGTATATATTTTGGCATGCAATCCAACAAATATCAACAAAAATACCGAAAACCTAAGGTATTTAAAAAGATAGGCACTTTCAAATATTGATCCGACATTTAGATTTGTTTAAATTGCTATTAAAAGTGTTACGACCATGTTTGAATATAATCAGTTATATTTTGGCGTGCAATCCAACAAATCTCTACAAAAAGGCCGAAAACCTAAGGCGTTTACAAAGATAGGTACTTTAAATTAATGATCCGACCGTTAGATTTGTTTAAATTGCTACGAAAAGTGCTATGACCAAATTTGTAGATAATCGGATATATTTTGGCATACAATCAAACAAGCTGTCTTCAAAAAGACCGAAAATCTAAGACATTTACAAATATAGGAGTTTAAAATTAATGATTCGACCATCGATTTGTTTAAATTACTAAGAAAAGTTTTATGACCAAGTTTTAATATAATCGTTTATATTTTGGCTTGCAATCCAACAAATCTCTCGCAAAATGACCCCAAAACCAAAGGCATTTACAAAGATAGGCACTTTCAATTATTCATCCGAATCGTCGATTTGTTTAAATTTCAAAGAAAAGTGTTATGACCAAATTTGAAGAGAATTGGATATACTTTGGCATGCAAATCAAAAATATCAACAAAAAGTCCGAAAACTTAAGGCATTTACAAAGATAGGCACTTTCAATTACTGATCCGACCGTTAGATTTGTTTAAATTTATAGAAAAAGTGTCATGACCAAATTTGAAGATAATCGGATATATTTTGGCATGCTATCCCACAAATATCAACAAAAATACGAAAACCTGAGACATTAACAAAGATAGAAACTATCAATTAATGATCCGACTATTAGATTTGTTTAAATTGCTAATAAAATTTCTATGACCAAATTTTAAGATAATCGGATATATTTTGGCATGCAATCCAACAAATATCAACAAAAATACCGAAAACCTAAGGCATTTACAAAGATAGGCACTTTCAATTAATGATCCGACCGATCGATTTGTTTAAATTTCTAGGAAAAGTGTTATGAAAAAATTTGATGATGATCAAATATATTTTGGCATGCAATCCAACAAATATCAACAAAAAGATCGAAAACCTAAGACATTTACTAATATTGGAGCTTTCAATTAATGATTCGACTATTAGATTTATTTAAATTCCTAAGAAAAGATTTATGACCAAGTTTTAATATAATCGGTTATATTTTGGCATGCATTCCAACAAATCTCTACAATAAGACCGAAAACCTAAGGTATTTAAAAAAATAGGCACTTTCAATTAATGATCCGAATCGTTAGATATGTTTAAATTTCTATGAAAAGTGTTATGACCAAATTTGAAGATAATCGGATATACTTTGGCATGCAATCCAACAAATATCAACGAAAATACCTAAAATCTAAGACATTTACAAGGATAGGATCTTTCAATTAATGATCTGACCGTTAGATTTGTTTAATTTGCTAATAAAATTGTTATGGCCTAATCTGAAGATAATCAGATATATTTTGGCATACAATCCAACAATTGTCTATAAAAAGACTAAAACCCTAAGACATTTACAAATATAAGAGCTTTCATTTAATCATTCGATCATTAGATTTATTTAAATTGCTAGGAAAAGTTTTATGACCAAGTTTTAATATAATCGTTTATATTTTGGCTTGCAATCCAACAAATCTCTACAAAATGACCCCAAAACTAAAGGCATTTACAAAGATAGGCACTTTCAATTATTCATCCGACCGTCAGATTTGTTTAAATTTCAAAGAAAAGTGTTATGACCAAATTTGAAGAGAATTGGATATATTTTGGCATGCAAATCAAAAATATCAAGAAAAAGTCCGAAAACCTAAGGCATTTACAAAGATAGCCAATTTCAATTACTGATCCGACCGCTAGATTTGTTTAAATTTTGTAGGAAAAGTGTAATGACCAAATTTGAAGATAATCGGATATATTTTGGCATGCTATCCCACAAATATCAACAAAAATACAGAAAACCTGAGACATTAACAAAGATAGAAACTATCAATTAATGATCCGACCATTAGATTTGTTTAAATTGCTAATAAAATTTCTATGACCAAATTTTAAGATAATCGTATATATTTTGGCATGCAATCCAACAAATATCAACAAAAATACCGAAAACCTAAGGTATTTAAAAAGATAGGCACTTTCAAATATTGATCCGACATTTAGATTTGTTTAAATTGCTATTAAAAGTGTTACGACCATGTTTGAATATAATCAGTTATATTTTGGCGTGCAATCCAACAAATCTCTACAAAAAGGCCGAAAACCTAAGGCGTTTACAAAGATAGGTACTTTAAATTAATGATCCGACCGTTAGATTTGTTTAAATTGCTACGAAAAGTGCTATGACCAAATTTGTAGATAATCGGATATATTTTGGCATACAATCAAACAACTTGTCTTCAAAAAGACCGAAAATCTAAGACATTTACAAATATAGGAGTTTAAAATTAATGATTCGACCATCGGATTTGTTTAAATTACTAAGAAAAGTTTTATGACCAAGTTTTAATATAATCGTTTATATTTTGGCTTGCAATCCAACAAATCTCTCGCAAAATGACCCCAAAACCAAAGGCATTTACAAAGATAGGCACTTTCAATTATTCATCCGATCAGTCGATTTGTTTAAATTTCAAAGAAAAGTGTTATGACCAAATTTGAAGAGAATTGGATATACTTTGGCATGCAAATCAAAAATATCAACAAAAAGTCCGAAAACTTAAGGCATTTACAAAGATAGGCACTTTCAATTACTGATCCGACCGTTAGATTTGTTTAAATTTATAGAAAAAGTGTCATGACCAAATTTGAAGATAATCGGATATATTTTGGCATGCTATCCCACAAATATCAACAAAAATACAGAAAACCTGAGACATTAACAAAGATAGAAACTATCAATTAATGATCCGACTATTAGATTTGTTTAAATTGCTAATAAAATTTCTATGACCAAATTTTAAGATAATCGGATATATTTTGGCATGCAATCCAACAAATATCAACAAAAATACCGAAAACCTAAGGCATTTACAAAGATAGGCACTTTCAATTAATGATCCGACCGTCAGATTTGTTTAAATTTCTAGGAAAAGTGTTATGAAAAAATTTGATGATGATCAAATATATTTTGGCATGCAATCCAACAAATATCAACAAAAAGATCGAAAACCTAAGACATTTACTAATATTGGAGCTTTCAATTAATGATTCGACTATTAGATTTATTTAAATTCCTAAGAAAAGATTTATGACCAAGTTTTAATATAATCGGTTATATTTTGGCATGCATTCCAACAAATCTCTACAATAAGACCGAAAACCTAAGGTATTTAAAAAAATAGGCACTTTCAATTAATGATCCGACCGTTAGATATGTTTAAATTTCTATGAAAAGTGTTATGACCAAATTTGAAGATAATCGGATATACTTTGGCATGCAATCCAACAAATATCAACGAAAATACCTAAAATCTAAGACATTTACAAGGATAGGATCTTTCAATTAATGATCTGACCGTTAGATTTGTTTAATTTGCTAATAAAATTGTTATGGCCTAATCGAAGATAATCGGATATATTTTGGCATACAATCCAACAATTGTCTATAAAAAGACTAAAACCCTAAGACATTTACAAATATAAGAGCTTTCATTTAATCATTCGATCATTAGATTTATTTAAATTGCTAGGAAAAGTTTTATGACCAAGTTTTAATATAATCGTTTATATTTTGGCCTGCAATCCAACAAATCTCTACAAAATGACCCCAAAACTAAAGGCATTTACAAAGATAGGCACTTTCAATTATTCATCCGACCAGTCGATTTGTTTAAATTTCAAAGAAAAGTGTTATGACCAAATTTGAAGAGAATTGGATATATTTTGGCATGCAAATCAAAAATATCAAGAAAAAGTCCGAAAACCTAAGGCATTTACAAAGATAGCCAATTTCAATTACTGATCCGACCGCTAGATTTGTTTAAATTTTGTAGGAAAAGTGTAATGACCAAATTTGAAGATAATCGGATATATTTTGGCATGCTATCCCACAAATATCAACAAAAATACGAGAAAACCTGAGACATTAACAAAGATAGAAACTATCAATTAATGATCCGACCATTAGATTTGTTTAAATTGCTAATAAAATTTCTATGACCAAATTTTAAGATAATCGTATATATTTTGGCATGCAATCCAACAAATATCAACAAAAATACCGAAAACCTAAGGTATTTAAAAAGATAGGCACTTTCAAATATTGATCCGACATTTAGATTTGTTTAAATTGCTATTAAAAGTGTTACGACCATGTTTGAATATAATCAGTTATATTTTGGCGTGCAATCCAACAAATCTCTACAAAAAGGCCGAAAACCTAAGGCGTTTACAAAGATAGGTACTTTAAATTAATGATCCGACCGTTAGATTTGTTTAAATTGCTACGAAAAGTGCTATGACCAAATTTGTAGATAATCGGATATATTTTGGCATACAATCAAACAACTGTCTTCAAAAAGACCGAAAATCTAAGACATTTACAAATATAGGAGTTTAAAATTAATGATTCGACCATCAGATTTGTTTAAATTACTAAGAAAAGTTTTATGACCAAGTTTTAATATAATCGTTTATATTTTGGCTTGCAATCCAACAAATCTCTGCAAAATGACCCCAAAACCAAAGGCATTTACAAAGATAGGCACTTTCAATTATTCATCCGACCGTCAGATTTGTTTAAATTTCAAAGAAAAGTGTTATGACCAAATTTGAAGAGAATTGGATATACTTTGGCATGCAAATCAAAAATATCAACAAAAAGTCCGAAAACTTAAGGCATTTACAAAGATAGGCACTTTCAATTACTGATCCGACCGTTAGATTTGTTTAAATTTATAGAAAAAGTGTCATGACCAAATTTGAAGATAATCGGATATATTTTGGCATGCTATCCCACAAATATCAACAAAAATACAGAAAACCTGAGACATTAACAAAGATAGAAACTATCAATTAATGATCCGACTATTAGATTTGTTTAAATTGCTAATAAAATTTCTATGACCAAATTTTAAGATAATCGGATATATTTTGGCATGCAATCCAACAAATATCAACAAAAATACCGAAAACCTAAGGCATTTACAAAGATAGGCACTTTCAATTAATGATCCGACCGTCAGATTTGTTTAAATTTCTAGGAAAAGTGTTATGAAAAAATTTGATGATGATCAAATATATTTTGGCATGCAATCCAACAAATATCAACAAAAAGATCGAAAACCTAAGACATTTACTAATATTGGAGCTTTCAATTAATGATTCGACTATTAGATTTATTTAAATTCCTAAGAAAAGATTTATGACCAAGTTTTAATATAATCGGTTATATTTTGGCATGCATTCCAACAAATCTCTACAATAAGACCGAAAACCTAAGGTATTTAAAAAAATAGGCACTTTCAATTAATGATCCGACCGTTAGATATGTTTAAATTTCTATGAAAAGTGTTATGACCAAATTTGAAGATAATCGGATATACTTTGGCATGCAATCCAACAAATATCAACGAAAATACCTAAAATCTAAGACATTTACAAGGATAGGATCTTTCAATTAATGATCTGACCGTTAGATTTGTTTAATTTGCTAATAAAATTGTTATGGCCTAATCGAAGATAATCGGATATATTTTGGCATACAATCCAACAATTGTCTATAAAAAGACTAAAACCCTAAGACATTTACAAATATAAGAGCTTTCATTTAATCATTCGATCATTAGATTTATTTAAATTGCTAGGAAAAGTTTTATGACCAAGTTTTAATATAATCGTTTATATTTTGGCCTGCAATCCAACAAATCTCTACAAAATGACCCCAAAACTAAAGGCATTTACAAAGATAGGCACTTTCAATTATTCATCCGACCGTCAGATTTGTTTAAATTTCAAAGAAAAGTGTTATGACCAAATTTGAAGAGAATTGGATATATTTTGGCATGCAAATCAAAAATATCAAGAAAAAGTCCGAAAACCTAAGGCATTTACAAAGATAGCCAATTTCAATTACTGATCCGACCGTTAGATTTGTTTAAATTTTGTAGGAAAAGTGTAATGACCAAATTTGAAGATAATCGGATATATTTTGGCATGCTATCCCACAAATATCAACAAAAATACAGAAAACCTGAGACATTAACAAAGATAGAAACTATCAATTAATGATCCGACCATTAGATTTGTTTAAATTGCTAATAAAATTTCTATGACCAAATTTTAAGATAATCGTATATATTTTGGCATGCAATCCAACAAATATCAACAAAAATACCGAAAACCTAAGGTATTTAAAAAGATAGGCACTTTCAAATATTGATCCGACATTTAGATTTGTTTAAATTGCTATTAAAAGTGTTACGACCATGTTTGAATATAATCGGTTATATTTTGGCGTGCAATCCAACAAATCTCTACAAAAAGGCCGAAAACCTAAGGCGTTTACAAAGATAGGTACTTTAAATTAATGATCCGACCGTTAGATTTGTTTAAATTGCTACGAAAAGTGCTATGACCAAATTTGTAGATAATCGGATATATTTTGGCATACAATCAAACAATCTGTCTTCAAAAAGACCGAAAATCTAAGACATTTACAAATATAGGAGTTTAAAATTAATGATTCGACCATCGGATTTGTTTAAATTACTAAGAAAAGTTTTATGACCAAGTTTTAATATAATCGTTTATATTTTGGCTTGCAATCCAACAAATCTCTCGCAAAATGACCCCAAAACCAAAGGCATTTACAAAGATAGGCACTTTCAATTATTCATCCAAATCGTCGATTTGTTTAAATTTCAAAGAAAAGTGTTATGACCAAATTTGAAGAGAATTGGATATACTTTGGCATGCAAATCAAAAATATCAACAAAAAGTCCGAAAACTTAAGGCATTTACAAAGATAGGCACTTTCAATTACTGATCCGACCGTTAGATTTGTTTAAATTTATAGAAAAAGTGTCATGACCAAATTTGAAGATAATCGGATATATTTTGGCATGCTATCCCACAAATATCAACAAAAATACAGAAAACCTGAGACATTAACAAAGATAGAAACTATCAATTAATGATCCGACTATTAGATTTGTTTAAATTGCTAATAAAATTTCTATGACCAAATTTTAAGATAATCGGATATATTTTGGCATGCAATCCAACAAATATCAACAAAAATACCGAAAACCTAAGGCATTTACAAAGATAGGCACTTTCAATTAATGATCCGACCGTCAGATTTGTTTAAATTTCTAGGAAAAGTGTTATGAAAAAATTTGATGATGATCAAATATATTTTGGCATGCAATCCAACAAATATCAACAAAAAGATCGAAAACCTAAGACATTTACTAATATTGGAGCTTTCAATTAATGATTCGACTATTAGATTTATTTAAATTCCTAAGAAAAGATTTATGACCAAGTTTTAATATAATCGGTTATATTTTGGCATGCATTCCAACAAATCTCTACAATAAGACCGAAAACCTAAGGTATTTAAAAAAATAGGCACTTTCAATTAATGATCCGAACCGTTAGATATGTTTAAATTTCTATGAAAAGTGTTATGACCAAATTTGAAGATAATCGGATATACTTTGGCATGCAATCCAACAAATATCAACGAAAATACCTAAAATCTAAGACATTTACAAGGATAGGATCTTTCAATTAATGATCTGACCGTTAGATTTGTTTAATTTGCTAATAAAATTGTTATGGCCTAATCTGAAGATAATCAGATATATTTTGGCATACAATCCAACAATTGTCTATAAAAAGACTAAAACCCTAAGACATTTACAAATATAAGAGCTTTCATTTAATCATTCGATCATTAGATTTATTTAAATTGCTAGGAAAAGTTTTATGACCAAGTTTTAATATAATCGTTTATATTTTGGCCTGCAATCCAACAAATCTCTACAAAATGACCCCAAAACTAAAGGCATTTACAAAGATAGGCACTTTCAATTATTCATCCGACCGTCAGATTTGTTTAAATTTCAAAGAAAAGTGTTATGACCAAATTTGAAGAGAATTGGATATATTTTGGCATGCAAATCAAAAATATCAAGAAAAAGTCCGAAAACCTAAGGCATTTACAAAGATAGCCAATTTCAATTACTGATCCGACCGCTAGATTTGTTTAAATTTTGTAGGAAAAGTGTAATGACCAAATTTGAAGATAATCGGATATATTTTGGCATGCTATCCCACAAATATCAACAAAAATACAGAAAACCTGAGACATTAACAAAGATAGAAACTATCAATTAATGATCCGACCATTAGATTTGTTTAAATTGCTAATAAAATTTCTATGACCAAATTTTAAGATAATCGTATATATTTTGGCATGCAATCCAACAAATATCAACAAAAATACCGAAAACCTAAGGTATTTAAAAAGATAGGCACTTTCAAATATTGATCCGACATTTAGATTTGTTTAAATTGCTATTAAAAGTGTTACGACCATGTTTGAATATAATCAGTTATATTTTGGCGTGCAATCCAACAAATCTCTACAAAAAGGCCGAAAACCTAAGGCGTTTACAAAGATAGGTACTTTAAATTAATGATCCGACCGTTAGATTTGTTTAAATTGCTACGAAAAGTGCTATGACCAAATTTGTAGATAATCGGATATATTTTGGCATACAATCAAACAACTGTCTTCAAAAAGACCGAAAATCTAAGACATTTACAAATATAGGAGTTTAAAATTAATGATTCGACCATCAGATTTGTTTAAATTACTAAGAAAAGTTTTATGACCAAGTTTTAATATAATCGTTTATATTTTGGCTTGCAATCCAACAAATCTCTGCAAAATGACCCCAAAACCAAAGGCATTTACAAAGATAGGCACTTTCAATTATTCATCCGATCGTCGATTTGTTTAAATTTCAAAGAAAAGTGTTATGACCAAATTTGAAGAGAATTGGATATACTTTGGCATGCAAATCAAAAATATCAACAAAAAGTCCGAAAACTTAAGGCATTTACAAAGATAGGCACTTTCAATTACTGATCCGACCGTTAGATTTGTTTAAATTTATAGAAAAAGTGTCATGACCAAATTTGAAGATAATCGGATATATTTTGGCATGCTATCCCACAAATATCAACAAAAATACAGAAAACCTGAGACATTAACAAAGATAGAAACTATCAATTAATGATCCGACTATTAGATTTGTTTAAATTGCTAATAAAATTTCTATGACCAAATTTTAAGATAATCGGATATATTTTGGCATGCAATCCAACAAATATCAACAAAAATACCGAAAACCTAAGGCATTTACAAAGATAGGCACTTTCAATTAATGATCCGACCGTCAGATTTGTTTAAATTTCTAGGAAAAGTGTTATGAAAAAATTTGATGATGATCAAATATATTTTGGCATGCAATCCAACAAATATCAACAAAAAGATCGAAAACCTAAGACATTTACTAATATTGGAGCTTTCAATTAATGATTCGACTATTAGATTTATTTAAATTCCTAAGAAAAGATTTATGACCAAGTTTTAATATAATCGGTTATATTTTGGCATGCATTCCAACAAATCTCTACAATAAGACCGAAAACCTAAGGTATTTAAAAAAATAGGCACTTTCAATTAATGATCCGACCGTTAGATATGTTTAAATTTCTATGAAAAGTGTTATGACCAAATTTGAAGATAATCGGATATACTTTGGCATGCAATCCAACAAATATCAACGAAAATACCTAAAATCTAAGACATTTACAAGGATAGGATCTTTCAATTAATGATCTGACCGTTAGATTTGTTTAATTTGCTAATAAAATTGTTATGGCCTAATCTGAAGATAATCAGATATATTTTGGCATACAATCCAACAATTGTCTATAAAAAGACTAAAACCCTAAGACATTTACAAATATAAGAGCTTTCATTTAATCATTCGATCATTAGATTTATTTAAATTGCTAGGAAAAGTTTTATGACCAAGTTTTAATATAATCGTTTATATTTTGGCTTGCAATCCAACAAATCTCTACAAAATGACCCCAAAACTAAAGGCATTTACAAAGATAGGCACTTTCAATTATTCATCCGACCGTCAGATTTGTTTAAATTTCAAAGAAAAGTGTTATGACCAAATTTGAAGAGAATTGGATATATTTTGGCATGCAAATCAAAAATATCAACAAAAAGTCCGAAAACCTAAGGCATTTACAAAGATAGCCAATTTCAATTACTGATCCGACCGCTAGATTTGTTTAAATTTTGTAGGAAAAGTGTAATGACCAAATTTGAAGATAATCGGATATATTTTGGCATGCTATCCCACAAATATCAACAAAAATACAGAAAACCTGAGACATTAACAAAGATAGAAACTATCAATTAATGATCCGACTATTAGATTTGTTTAAATTGCTAATAAAATTTCTATGACCAAATTTTAAGATAATCGTATATATTTTGGCATGCAATCCAACAAATATCAACAAAAATACCGAAAACCTAAGGTATTTAAAAAGATAGGCACTTTCAAATATTGATCCGACCGTTAGATTTGTTTAAATTGCTATTAAAAGTGTTACGACCAAGTTTGAATATAATCGGTTATATTTTGGCGTGCAATCCAACAAATCTCTACAAAAAGGCCGAAAACCTAAGGCATTTACAAAGATAGGCACTTTAAATTAATGATCCGACCGTTAGATTTGTTTAAATTGCTACGAAAAGTGCTATGACCAAATTTGTAGATAATCGGATATATCTTGGCATACAATCCAACAATTGTCTTCAAAAAGACCGAAAATATAAGACATTTTCAAATATAGGAGTTTAAAATTAATGATTCGACCATTAGATTTGTTTAAATTACTAAGAAAAGTTTTATGACCAAGTTTTAATATAATCGGTTATATTTTGGCATGCAATCCAACAAATTTCTACAAAAAGACCGAAAACCTAAGGCATTTACAAAGATAGGATCTTTGAATTAATGATCCGACCGTTAGATTTGTATAAATTTCTTAGAAAAAGTGGTAAGACCAAATTTGAAGATAATCGGATATATTTTGGCAAGCAATCCAACAAATATCAACAAAAATACAGAAACCTAAGGCATTTACAAAGATAGGCACTTTCAATTAATGATCCGACCGTTAGATTTGTTTAAATTGCTAATAAAAGTGTTATGACCAAATTTGAAGATAATCGGATATATTTTGGCATGCAATCCAACAAATATCAACAAAAATACCGAAAACCTAAGACATTTACAAAGATAGGAACTTTCAATTAATGATCCGACCGTTAGATTTGTTTAAATTGCTAATAAAAGTGTTATGACCAAATTTGAAGATAATCGGATATATTTTGGCATGCAATCCAACAAATGTCTACAAAAATACCGAAAACCTAAGGCATTTACAAAGATAGGCACTTTCAATTAATGATCCGACCGTTAGATTTGTTTAAATTGCTAAGAAAAGTGTTATGACCAAATTTGTAATATAATCGGATATATTTTGGCATGCAATCCAACAAATATCTACAAAAAGACCGAAAACCTAAGGCATTTACAAATATAGGCACTTTCAATTAATGATCCGACCATTAGATTTGTTTAAATTTCTAAGAAAAGTGTTATGACCAAATTTGAAGATAATCGGATATATTTTGGCATGCAATCCAACAAATATCAACAAAAAGACCGAAAACCTAAGGCATTTACAAAGATAGGCACTTTCAATTAATGATCCGACCAGTTAGATTTGTTTAAATTGCTAAGAAAAGTGTTATGACCAAATTTGAAGATAATCGGATATATTTTGGCATGCAATCCAACAAATCTCTACAAAAAGACCGAAAACCTAAGGCATTTACAAAGATAGGAACTTTGAATTAATGATCCGACCGTTAGATATGTTTAAATTGCTCATAAAAGTGTTAGGACCAAGTTTGAAAATAATCGGATATATTTTGGCATTCAATCCACCAAATGTCTACAGAAATACCGAAAACCTAAGGCATTTACGAAGATAGGCACATTCAATAAATGATCCGACCGTTAGATTTGTTTAAATTGCTAATAAAAGTGTTATGACCAAATTTGAAGATAATCAGATATATTTTGGCATGCAATCCAACAAATATAAACAAAAATACCGAAGACCTAATGCATTTACAAAGATAGGCACTTTTAATTAATGATCCGACCGTTAGATTTGTTAAATTTCTAAGAAAAGTGTTATGAAAAAATTTGGCAATGATCAAATATATTTTGGCATGCAATCCAACAAATATCCACAAAAAGACCGAAAACCTAAGACATTTACAAATATTGGAGCTTTCAAAAGATGATTTGACCATTAGATTTGTTTAAATTCCTAAAAAAAGATTTACGACCAAGTTTTAATATAATCGGTAATATTTTGGCATGCAATCGAACAAATATCAACAAAAATACCGAAAACCTAACGAATTTATAAAGATAGGCACTTTCAATTAATGATCCAACCATTAGATTTGTTTAAATTCCTAGGAAAAGTGTTATGACCAAATTTGAAGATAATCGGATATACTTTGGCATGAAATCCAACAAATATCAACAAAAATACCGAAAACCTAAGACATTTACAAAGATATGAACTTTCAATTAATGATCTGACCGTTAGATTTGTTTAAATTGCAAATAAAACTGTTATGACCAAATTTGAAGATAATCAGATATATTTTGGCATGCAATGCAACAAATGTCTACAAAAAGACCGAAAACCTAAGGCATTTACAAAGATAGGATCTTTGAATTAATGATCCGGCCGTTAGATATGTTTAAATTGCTAATAAAAGTGTTACGACCAAATTTGAATATAATCGGTTATATTTTGGCATGTAATCCACCAAATGTCTACAAAATACCGAAAATCTAAGGCATTTAAAAAGATAGGCACTTTCAAATATTGATCCGACCGTTAGATTTGTTTACATTGCTATTAAAAGTGTTACGACCAAGTTTGAATATAATCGGTTATATTTTGGCGTGCAATCCAACAAATCTCTACAAAAAGGCCGAAAACCTATGGCATTTACAAAAATAGTCACTTTCAATTAATGATCCGACCGTTAGATTTGTTTAAATTTCTTTGAAAAGTGTTAAGACCAAATTTTGAAGATAATCGGATATATTTTGGCATGCAATCCAACAAATATCAACAAAAATACCGAAAACCTGGTCATTTACAAAAATTGTCACTTTCAATTAATGATCGACCGTTAGATTTGTTTAAATTTCCAAGAAAAGTGTTATGACCAAATTTGAAGATAATCGGATATACTTTGGCATGCAATCCAATAATTATCAACAAAAATACCGAATCTGAGGCATTAACAAAAATAGAAACTATCAATTAATGATCCGACCATTAGATTTGTTTAAATTGCTCATAAACGTTCCATGACAAAATTTGAAGATAATCGGATATATTTTGGCATGCAATCCAACAAATATCAACAAAATTACCATACCTAAGGCATTTACAAAGATTGGCATTTTCAATTAATGATCCGACCGTTAGATATGTTTAAATTGCTAATAAAAGTGCTGTGGCAAAATTTGAAGATAATCGGATATATTTTGGCATGCAATGCATCAAATGTCTCCAAAAAGACCGAAAACCTAAGGCATTTACAAAGATAGGAACTTTGAATTATTGATCCGACCGTTAGATATATTCAAATTGCTAAAAAAAGTGTTACGGCCATGTTTGAATATAATCGGATATATTTTGGCATTCAATCCACCAAATGTCTACAAAAATATCGAAAACCTAAGACATTTACAAAGATAGGCACTTTCAATTAATGATCCGACCGTTAGATTTGTTTAAATTGCTCATAAAAGTGTTATGACCAAATTTGAAGATAATCGGATATATTTTGGCATGCAATCCAACAAATATCAACAAAATTACCATACCTAAGGCATTTACAAAGATTGGCATTTTCAATTAATGATCCGACCGTTAGATATGTTTAAATTGCTAATAAAAGTGCTGTGGCAAAATTTGAAGATAATCGGATATATTTTGGCATGCAATGCAACAAATGTCTACAAAAAGACCGAAAACCTAAGGCATTTACAAAGATAGGATCTTTGAATTAATGATCCGGCCGTTAGATATGTTTAAATTGCTAATAAAAGTGTTACGACCAAATTTGAATATAATCGGTTATATTTTGGCATGTAATCCACCAAATGTCTACAAAATACCGAAAATCTAAGGCATTTAAAAAGATAGGCACTTTCAAATATTGATCCGACCGTTAGATTTGTTTACATTGCTATTAAAAGTGTTACGACCAAGTTTGAATATAATCGGTTATATTTTGGCGTGCAATCCAACAAATCTCTACAAAAAGGCCGAAAACCTAAGTCATTTACAAAGATAGGCACTTTAAATTAATGATCCGACCGTTTGATTTGTTTAAATTGCTACGAAAAGTGCTATGACCAAATTTGTAGAAAATCGGATATATCTTGGCATACAATCCAACAATTGTCTTCAAAAAGACCGAAAATATAAGACATTTTCAAATATAGGAGTTTAAAATTAATGATTCGACCATTAGATTTGTTTAAATTACTAAGAAAAGTTTTATGACCAAGTTTTAATATAATCGGTTATATTTTGGCATGCAATCCAACAAATTTCTACAAAAAGATCGAAAATCCAATGTATTTACAAATATAGGAACCTTGAATTAATGATCCGACTGTTAGATTTGTATAAATTTCTTAGAAAAAGTGGTAAGACCAAATTTGAAGATAATCGGATATATTTTGGCAAGCAATCCAACAAATATCAACAAAAATACAGAAACCTAAGGCATTTACAAAGATAGGCACTTTTAATTAATGATCCGACCGTTAGATTTGTTAAATTTCTAAGAAAAGTGTTATGAAAAAATTTGGCAATGATCAAATATATTTTGGCATGCAATCCAACAAATATCCACAAAAAGACCGAAAACCTAAGACATTTACAAATATTAGAGCTTTCAAAAGATGATTTGACCATTAGATTTGTTTAAATTCCTAAAAAAAGATTTACGACCAAGTTTTAATATAATCGGTAATATTTTGGCATGCAATCGAACAAATATCAACAAAAATACCGAAAACCTAACGAATTTATAAAGATAGGCACTTTCAATTAATGATCCGACCATTAGATTTGTTTAAATTCCTAGGAAAAGTGTTATGACCAAATTTGAAGATAATCGGATATACTTTGGCATGAAATCCAACAAATATCAACAAAAATACCGAAAACCTAAGACATTTACAAAGATATGAACTTTCAATTAATGATCTGACCGTTAGATTTGTTTAAATTGCAAATAAAACTGTTATGACCAAATTTGAAGATAATCAGATATATTTTGGCATGCAATGCAACAAATGTCTACAAAAAGACCGAAAACCTAAGGCATTTACAAAGATAGGATCTTTGAATTAATGATCCGACCGTTAGATATGTTTAAATTGCTAATAAAAGTGTTACGACCAAATTTGAATATAATCGGTTATATTTTGGCATGTAATCCACCAAATGTCTACAAAATACCGAAAATCTAAGGCATTTAAAAAGATAGGCACTTTCAAATATTGATCCGACCGTTAGATTTGTTTACATTGCTATTAAAAGTGTTACGACCAAGTTTGAATATAATCGGTTATATTTTGGCGTGCAATCCAACAAATCTCTACAAAAAGGCCGAAAACCTATGGCATTTACAAAAATAGTCACTTTCAATTAATGATCCGACTAGTTAGATTTGTTTAAATTTCTTTGAAAAGTGTTAAGACCAAATTTTGAAGATAATCGGATATATTTTGGCATGCAATCCAACAA